>MJVA01001137.1:0-478193 GCA_001939245.1 Talaromyces wortmannii | reverse complement strand
TAATCTAAATAATATTATATTATATTTATAATAGCTATATTTTATTTAGAAAATAGTCTTTTACTTATTTTTTTTTTTTATTTTTATATAGTGATATATATTTTTAAGATTAAGTTTAATATAAATCTTAGCTCTTAATAATTAATCTAAAGTCTTTAATATTAATAGAAGTAGATATTAGTTCTTTATTATTATAGTATTAAGATCTTAATAATTAATATATAGTTAGAGACTTCTATTTTTTTTTAAAATAAATAGTATAGGAGCCCTAGCTAGATTTTTTAATAATCTTATTTAGTCTTTCTCTAGAGTAGTTTTTAAATAGACTTTTAAGATCTTCTATTTAGACTTAATAAGCCTATATATTAGTTTATAAAATAATATAATATCTAGTTTAAGATTAATAATATAGTTATAAATTATATATTTAAGTAATATATCTATAGCTTTTTCTAAAAAAATATCCTTATATTCTTAAAAGTATTTTAAAAATTTCTACTTTAGTTTTATTACTAATTTCTATTTTTTAAATTTATCTAGTAGTATCTTAATATATTTTTTATTATTAAGTCTAGCTATATATAGTCTTAATTTATTAATTTAAAAGATATTAAATAATATTTAATATATAATATATTTAGCTAAAAACTTCTTTTATATTTTATATAGTATTAGAATTTTAATTCTTTCTATATTAGTATAGAATTAGTAGATCTAGTAACTAATAGTCTAATCTATATCAAGATTTATTATCTAAAGCTATAGTATATCTAGTATAAGATTATAACTATTAATATTTATTATATTTAATATATAGTCTATAATTTAGAGTAAATCCTTAGAATCTATAATTTATATATCTAACTTATATCTATTATAAATTTAAATCTAGTGTCTATTAATAGCTTTTACCCTTTAGAATATCTTATATAAATAAAGTTTTAGCTTTTTTATTAAACTTTAATCTATAAAACTTTCTTAAATCTTACTATTTATAAATATTTAAAGTATTAGAGCTCTAGTTATATTTAAAAGCTTTATTTTAGCTATTAGAAGTTACTTTAATTTAGAGTTATCTCTAAATATAATATTAGAATTAATCTCTAATATAGTTATTATATCTAATAGCTAAAGTTCTAATTTTTTAAGTTATTTATATCTCTCTAGCTCTTTCTAACTTTTAAATTTAGATATTCTCTAAATTAATAGCTTAATTAACTACATTTAAAGTAGTTTTAGTTATTTATATTATTTTTATATTAATCTTGGCCCTTAATATCCCCTTTTAAGAGTCCTCCTTAGAGCCTAGATCTTATATTAGATCCTTACTATCTGTTTATCGGCTAGTCCCTCGGTCTATTACTATTTTTAGATTTATAGTGTAGTAAGATAGACCTTTTTTAATATAATATTCTAGCTTTTTACTACTTTAGTATTAAATCTTTTACTTTCTAGAAAAATACAATAATTATTTTATAATTATCTAGTTTATCTTTATATTTCTAAGCTTCACTTTAAATACTTAAAAAAATTTTAACTTAAAGTTATTTTATTTACTAATCTTCTATATATTTAATATCCATTTATTCTTTTTATGTATAAAGATATTATATAAATTTATATATAGATTATTCTTCTCTTTATTTAGTATTAGTATATTAATATAAGGCTTTAGTTTAAAAGATATTAAGATTATTAAAGATTTATTATAGATAGTTTTTAAAATTATTTTAATTTATATTCGCTACACTTCTATATTTCTTTTAGAATATAGAGTATTACAGGAAGTAAGATTAATCTAGATTATTTATTATTTTGTTAATCTTATATTTTAAATATATAATATATTACTTTAAATATCTTTTAAATTAAGATTTAGCTTTTTTTATAAATATTTTATATTCATTATAGATTTTATTAGTGTAGGAATTATCTATTTTAAATTTTAAAGGATATTTATCTATAAAAGTATTAATTTAGAAATATTTTTCTCTTATAACTGTGCCAGCAATAATAAGATTTTAAATTTAATCTTAAATTTATAGTATTTTCTATTTTAGCTCCGCTATATAGATTTATTATTTAAAATATTTATTAATCTTTTTTAACTTAGAAAGTGATATAAAGTTTAATTATTTCTTTATAAATTAGATAAATATCTCTTTTAGATTTAATAATATAGATTTAGATATCTAGACTTATATTTAGCTTTTTTTTTATAGTATCTCTATAAGGATTAGATTATTTATAGACTTTAGTTAAGATAATATCTATTTAGATTTACTTAGATTTTGCTTAGAGATAATAGCTATAGATATTCTTTTTATATTAATTATTTTTAATATTTGCTAACTCTTTATTCGAAGATATAAAATAATTAGAATATAAAAGAGTTATTTAGAAAGTAGATAAAGTACTAGATTTAGTAACTAAATGTATATATAGATATATATATAAACTGATTGCTACTAGTGGTATATTCGCTGTATATGCGGTAGAAGTAATTCCTTGCTCCGCTAGTGCCTTGGCGAATGTCACGTGAGGCTTTCCGAGGGTGCCGAACGTGCACCGAGGGGTTATATACTGGATATAACGTCTGGAGCCTCACAGTTTTAATAGAACTAGTAAAGACTATAATTAATTATAAAATTAGTATTTTTATATCTTTATAAACTAGTATATCTTATAAATATAAATATACTTATTAATATCTTAGTTTATTTTAAACCAATAATACTTTTATCTTAATAGATTAGAAGTTCTTATAATACTAAAATAATCTATATATAGATAGTTATAATATAATTTTATAAAAATATTTTATAAAGCTATATCTACTAATATATATATTCTTTTTTAATAATATAAAATATTATTTTTAATAGTCTATATTATTTTTAAGTTAACTCTAAGTTAATTCTTTAGTAAGTCTAATATATTAGATTTAAAAATCTTAGCTATTTTAACTATCTTCTATTATATAAAGATATTTCTCTATTATAGTTTTTATACTAAATCTATTATTACTAATATTAAAAAACTAAATATATTCTTAATTTATATTATTTTAAGTATAAAACTTTTTTAATAATAGATTATATAATCCTTACTATCTTATTTAAAATCTATATAAGATCTTTTTATATCTACTCTAGCCTCAGGATTATTTTTTAAAAATATTAAATTTACTAATTATATATTAAACTTTAAAGTATTAAGTTTTAGTTTTTATTATAAAATTAAAAGTAAACTAATATCTTTTTTTTTTTTATTATTTTTAAAAAAGTTTAATTATTAAGATAGAGTATTTAAAAAATTTTTTATTCTAAATTTATATTTGATTTTAAAATTGTAAACTACTAAAAGCTAAATCTATTTAGTTTATTTTATATTTAATTTTTTTATAAAGAAAAAGTATATTAAATTTTAATAATCTATCTATATATAGATTATATATTTATTATTCTTAAAATAGTAATACTATTTTTAAAAAATATAAATTATTATATCTAATTTTTAATTATAAATAAGCTAGTACTATTCTTAGTTACTATATTTCTAATTTAGAAAAGTAATAAAATACTAATATAGTTAGTTCCTAGTTAAAGCTAACTTAAAATTAGATTATAAAAGTATAGTATCTCTATTAATTTTTAAAATATTTATTATAATCTTTATTCTTTTATCTAAATTAAAATATTATATAATTAGAGGGTTTATAAAGGCTTTATAAAGTTTATTAAATACTATTTTTATCTTTAGAGATAGTTTAAATCTATAAGCTCTTATTCTAAAGTTATTTTTTATTATATCTAATAGTAGAGCTGTTAAAGTAAAAAAATTTTTTATAAATTTTCTAAAAAACCTAATAAAGCTTAAAAAAATCTATATATCTTATATAGACTTAGATTTAGACTAATTAAAAATAATCTTAGTGTATTTAATATCTATTAAGATTTTATACTTGTCTATAATATAATCTAGAAATTTAACTTTTTATTAATAAAAACTATACTTTAAAGTTTTTATAAATAATTAATAATTTTTAAGCCTCTATAAGACTTATTTAATATATTCTTTATATTCTTTAGAGGATTTAGAGAAGATTAATATATCATTAAAGTATATAATTATAAAATTATTAATTAGACCTTTTAAAGCGTTATAAATATAAGATTAAAAGATAGTAGGGATATTAATTAATCTAAATAATATAATTAAATATTTAAAATATCTATATTAGATTTAAAAAGCAGTTTTTTACTTATCTTTATATTTAATTTTTATTCTATAATATATATTATAGAGATTAATCTTTATATAAAGTTTAGATTTGACTAATTGATCTAATATCTTGTTAATTTTTAATAATAGATAATAGTTTTTAATTATTACTTTATTAAGACTGTGATAATCTATATAAATATATAGTGATCTATTTACTTTTTTAATAAATAAGACCGGTGCACTTGTTAGGTTTATTAATTCTTAAATCTATTCTTTTTATTATATTTCTTCAAGATAAGTATATAGGTGTTTTAATTTTTTAGTAAAGTAAGAATATAAAGATCTATAAAATAATTCTTTTAAATTTAGTTTTAAATTTATTTTATAGTTAATATTTTTAAATAATAAAATAGTTATTTCTTTTTCTAAAAATATTTCTATATAGTCTTTATATATCTATAAAAATATTTTTTTTTTTAATTCTAACACTTTTGCTATTAAAAAAAAAGAAGTTATTATTTTTATTAAAATATTAAAATACTTTAGTTTTTCTATCTTAATTTAGATAATTAATTCTTTACTTTTTTTAAATCGTTATTTTTATCTATATTAAGTTAGAATTATAAGATCTTTATTCTAAAGCTATTTTTTTTCTAGAATAATATTGAACCTAGTTATATTAATAATATAAAACTTTAAGAAGTAGTTTTTTTATTATTTTTTAATATTAATAAGTATAATATCTAGATTAAAAATATTAAAGTAGATTATAATTTATCTATTTATAAATTTAACTAATTTTTTAAGATTTTAAGTTGGCTTTTAGTTAATTTTAAGTAAAAATTTTAAAAAGATAAAATTTTTATCTATTTTTATATTAAGTATAATAGCTACTTTTAGTATTACTTATAAAAGTATTACTTTAATTTAAATTAATATAATAAAGTTTTTTTTTATCTATCTTACTTTTTAAACTAGCTATTATTAACTGCTATTACTATACTAGTCTTTTTTTAGAATATTTTTTAGTCTCTTTTTTCTTTTTAAACTATACTATATTTAATTTAGATAAAATTAACTTACTATTTATTATATAAATAGCTCTATACTTAAAGAAAATATAGTCTTTTTTATTATAGTAATAATAAATTAATTTAAACTTATCTTAATTTTTAAAGAATAATTTTAATTTCTTATTAAATTCTTTCTAATTATTTTAATTTATCCTTTAGCCTCGCTTTTAACTAGGCTTTAAGTTAGAATTAAACTAATTTTATTCCCTATTATTATTACTAGAATGATTATTAGAATTATTATTATTTCTAATCTTTCTTTTAAGCGTATATTTATACTTTTTAATCTAGAATAAATGCTAAGCTATAGTTACTAGATTAATAATTTTAAAAGATAATACTTCTATTTTAATAATATTTAAATAGATTTTAGAAAGCAGCTTAGCTAGATAGATTTAATATTTAAAAATATTTTTTTTTAATAATTTAACGCTTCCTTCTCTTACTTTTTTATATATAATAAAATACTAAGAATAGAATAATTTTAAATCTTAATTATTAGATTACTTTAGATTTATAAAAGAAATAGTACTATTAATCTCCTAGTTTTAAAATAATTTAATTTAATTTTTAAGCTAGATTCAGAAATTATTAAAAGTAAATATTTTTAAATTAATAAAATTTTTCTTTTCTCGCTATTAAGTATAATAATTTTTATTAAGCTAGATAGCTATAAAATATATTTTATTAACTTTATTAGAATAAGATTATAGATAATTTATAATATTATTTTTTACATTTTTAATCTATTCTTTGAATTTTCTAATAGATTTAGAAGTAAATCGTTTAAAATTTAAGACTTTGGTATTATAGATTTCTAAAAATAATCTATCTTTTCTTCTAATATTTTTAATATTTTAAAGAAAAAGTTAAAGTATTTTTATAGTTATAATAATTAATAAAATTACTACTTATAAAATCTCTCTATAAACTATTCTTTACGTTTTCTAAATACTAGGATTATTTATAGAGTTATTTACTAATCTAAAAATAACTTCAGAATTATTTTCTTCTATTTTAAAAATTAGTTTTAGATCTAAGCCTAAAACTATTACTAATTTATTATTAATAAGCGAGATTCTTAATTATATAGTAATCATCTTATCTAATTTACTTTAGATCTTTTTAGAAGTGGATTATAATTATAAAATATTAGATCTAGATAGACTATAGAGTGGTTATAGAATCTTATTTAGAACTAACTAAAAGGCTACTCGCTACTAAGGTAATATAAATCTATATAGATTGGGAAAATAAGTTATAAGATTTTAAAAATAATTTGTTTGAGATTTTTTAATCTATAGAGAAAGGCCTTAAGCTTATAAATATAATTTAAGAAGTATTTTTACTTCTTAATTAGGTTGCATAATGCGAGTATGCGGGATAAATTCTTTAATTATAATATATCACAATTGAGGTTATTCCCGAGGCCTGAAGATCTGCAGGATCCTCGGCCAATTGGAACAGACTAGTATGCAGGGCCTCACACCAACTCTATATACCATCGAGATAGTCTCTATATATATTAGTAGCCTGGCTATAGGCTGCACCAGTTCTTACACTTTACAAGATTAACCCATAGAAATAAAAAATAAAATTTTATCTTTATATAGAGAGTAAAAAGACAATAAAAATTAATAATTATTAATTTAATTTTATAATAATCTGTAGCTTAATACTAGAAACCTATTTACTCTCTGAAACACATCCTTATAAAATATTATAAAGTATTTTTTTTTTTTTTAAAAAAAGAAATAAAATAAAATCTACACTATAGTTAATAATTAAATTTAAATAGATTTTAGAATAAATTTAACTAGACGTTAATATATTTGTAGTTTAATATTAAAAAGGTTTTGTATAATAAGTAGAGAAATTATATTGTAATTCGACATATACTAATAATAGATAGATATTACGACCAAGCATGTTAAGAAGTTAAATCTAATTGATATAACTAGCTATAAATATCGTATAAGAAGTACACACCCAGATCTCTCAACATGACTATAAATGAGCAGTGCATCCTCTTATAATTTCCCCGTTCGATCTCAGATCACAGACGATCAGGCTTCCCACCGGCCTTCTTAATCCTCTTTCTCATATTCTTCAAGTAATACTTGTGTGGGTAGGTCCGAATGAAAGTTGGTACAAGTGGGTACATGACTCTTGTAAACCCCATTGTAGTGTTGTACATGGCTCGTCTCAGCCTTGTATCCTTGAGATCGAACTCGTCGCGCAGTCGTGGTGGAAGTAACGGAGTTGTAATAACTCTCAGCAGTGGCATTAGTGGTTTTAAATAGAATGGCAGATTTTTGTTCCTAAGCAAATCTCGTGCGACCTCCCGGGCCTCGTCGCATACCTCAAAGGTGGAAATCTCACGGTCCCAGTAGGCCCAGAACGCCTTGCGGTCCTCTGGCCACATACCTGCTGGGACGCGGAGGGAGGTTGCCAGAACTGCGTACTCCTGGTACAGCATTTCAGCCTTTTTCTCGCCAATAGTACCAAAAATTCTTTCGTAAAGATCAACGCCAACGGCATATAGCGTAGCTGCAACCCAAAGTTGCAAGTGGACATCGTCAGCATTATAGTCAACACCTTTAACTTGTGCATGTGCATGATGAACAAGGTTGATTATTATTTCCTTTTCTTGCGAAGAACCGAATACCATGCAATAGACGTAGGTCATGGTTGTGCGTAGCCGGTCGACAGGACGATAGGCAAAGTTACTGTGGTTCCCAACACCTTTGCCCACACCTGGGTTGGCAACTTGCAGAAGGATAGCCGCTGCACCTCCAGCAAGAATAATGCTTTCACGGAGAATTTTTTGTATGTGTTTGGGGTCGTCCAGGCCCTCTACTAGCTTTTTTGAAGCGTTCTCAGTCACATTGATAACTGACATGGTGGATAGCCTGGAAAGGTATGTAGCAAAGTGGAAAGCTAGAACTTGTAGGCTGTCGGAAAGCGTACTCGGAGAGCAATTTGTATCTCTCACTAGTCCTTGCCGTACGAGTAATTAATAATTGATCGGAATCGGCAGCCGTGAACCGACCAGACCTCGGCTGGGTGTCAGTTATTGTAGGCCGAGCCAATGGCGATACTATCGCACGGCGATCATACTTTTCCGGCACCTAAGCAGTCACCAGAAATATTGCATGTGCATAGCATACTACAGTTTGGTTAGTGTCTTTCTGAAGGCATGAGTCTCAAAGAGGGTGTATAGTAACATGTATAATGCACAAATCAGAATCGCAAGCAGGACAAAAGAAACCGCCATCGGAGAAATACAAATTTGGGCCAATAATATTCTCAATAGAGACGGTGGCATCAAGAGGATTGATCTTTTATGAATATTTACGACATGTATCAGACCATAGGTGCCAGTTGAAACATACTTCGTCATTAGAGTTATCAATCATCAAAACAATCGACATATCAGCTGACGACCAATGAAAGCTGCCACGTGGGTGAAAATTGGAAAATATAAATGTATTTCAAGATAGCACTTGAGCGCTCTAAAATAAAATCAACCGTCTCTAATCGTGGTAATAAAACTATGAATATTTGTTGTTCAACATCAAACCCACACTCTGCAAAGCTTCAAATGTTCAATCACAGCACGATGGAACGGTTTTAATCTATCTATTACACGCTGATCAACACAAATGCAGAATATAAAACGATGATTTTATGGGTTGACAAAACTCACACGTTGTAAGCGACGGGGGCTAAAGTGAATCCCCCTAGAATACGCAATCCCGACCTTGAGCTTTGCATCGCCCCTATGTGCCATATGCCCTAGTATAATGGGCATGTACGACCTCATGTACAACTTGCCAATATTGAAGTATTGCGGGGGAACAAAAACTATACAGTGTTTCCTGGCTTACATGAAGTCACTGTACCTCGGCAACTCTCTTCCTTCTGGTAGTACGGGGATAAAGACGCCAGATATGTAACACATTATATATTATTCTTCACCTGCGAAAGGTTATAAAGAGTTATCTCACTTCCCCCCCTACAAGGGCTCCGTTACCATGGACGAGACCGCTAGCAATCGCGAAAAACCATTGATGCGAGTTAAATTTACGTAGTAAAAATATGTAATATCAAGCCCATTCGTAACTGGTGTGTCAATTGGCCACAAAGTTTTTGCTATAACCTCCACGTACATGTGGTGTAAGCGACTGGTATTAAATGAAGGGAGCACCAGCGTAACATCGAAGGTACAGGCAGCGACAAGACACCTTAGCCTCACCATGAGATACGTAGAACCCGTATAAGGAGCCTCTTCGGTGTGAAGTATACTACAAATTGAACTCTGGCCTATGCGAATAGCACTGGTGCACATGAAAACAAAAATCACTGTTCGATTAGTCAATCAAGAACAACGAGTCCATTGCAACTTTCGGGCTTCGTTGTGTTTACATGCACCGTGGAAACCGTCATCTACACCGACGATAGAACGGACGTTAAGACAGGTAATAACTGTATTGAGTTAGTTTATATCAATATTTGGAAATATACTGAACAAACGTACTGCAACCACAGCCTTCACTAGTGGAACCAAATTTGCCACCAGTGTCGACAGCACATTTCCACTGAAAATGGGAATAATGGCATGCACAAGACTCGGAATAGTGGCTAGTATAGTCCCGATATCATTCAAAAAGTCCTGCGTGAGAATTCCTGTTATCTCGTGAACAAGTTTCCCAATAAAGTCACCGTTCAGTAATGGAAGCAGGCTATTCAAGATATTTGGTATCGCATCAAGGATGGATGATATCGCTTTGCTAGACACAACGGATAGGAGACTGCTGAATATTGGAGGAACAGCGTTGAGGACTTTACCGACGTCCTTGAACAGATTAGGCGTGATGAGACCTTTGATAATATTCTCGCCGGGAACAATGATATCGTCGTGGAAAAGTGGCATGGTTTCGTTCAAGCGAGGTGGGATTGTGTTTATTAGACCTCCCACGTCGTTAATGAAGCCTTTTGTTAAAAGTGTTGTAAGGACATTCTCGACTGGTGAGAGAAGGTCGTCACTGAACACAGGGGTCACACTATGCAAGAGTGGTGGAATAGCGATGAGGACTGCCCCGACGTCCTTGATGAACTGCTCGGTTATCAGGCCAGTGAGAGCTTTCTCGAGTACGAGAATAATATTGGGATTGAGGATGGGTAAAATTCCATCTATGATTTTTGGCAGAGCAGCTATGAAGCTCTTGATAGTGTCACTGTCCAGAACTGGAAGGATTGACTTGAGAACTGGAATAATATCGTTAATTAAGGAGGCGATATCATCGACCACTTCAGGAGTTATGAGGCTGGTCAACAGATTTTCCACGGCCTTTATGAGATCAGCACTAAATATAGGTACTAGATCATGTAGAACGGGAGGAATGATACGCAGGACTTTCCCGACATCTTGGATGAATTGTGGCGTGAGGATATCTGTTATAATACCAACCAGAGAAGAGATAAGGTCGCCGTTCAGTAAGGGAAGTAGGTCATTGATAATTGATGGTAGAGCATTAAGCACCGACTCAATGGCTGAGATCAGATTTTTGGTGAAGATCTTAGGAATGATCGCCTCAATAGTTGGTAGAAGTGGAAGCAGAGAGTCCAAAATTCCCGGTACCGCGGAAAGCACCTTTTCAATTTCAGCTATGAAGTCTGGCGTGAAGGTGTCAATAATCAACTGTTCTATCGGTGGAATCAACGGTAGAAGACTGTTGATTAAACCGGGAATATCGTTGATAACAGAGTCAAGTACTTTCAGTAATTCTGGCGTAATAAGCTTTTTGATGAGATTCTCGACCGCTGGTAACAGCGGCAAAAGGTCGTTTATCAGACTCGGCACCTCGTTAATCACGGATTCAAGCGCCTTGATCAAATCTGGTGTCACGACCTTTGTGATCAGGTCTTCTATTGGAGGTATCAGAGGTAGTAGTGAGTTTATTAAGCCTGGAATGGCATTAATAACAGACTCCAGTAGCTTGATAAGATCAGGTGTCACAATCTTCTTGATGAGGTTTTCAATTGACGGGATAAGAGGTAGAAGTGTATCCAGCAACCCTGGAACAGTCGCCAATAAGGACTTTATCTCGCTGATAAATTGAGGAGTCAGAACATCCTTGATTAGATCTTCAATTGTCGGCAATAGAGGCAACAGTGACGTCACAAGGCCTGGAATTTTGTCCGCAATTTGTCCAATTACACTGATTATTTCAGGAGTGAGGATCTCCTTGATAAGATTTTCAATCTTTGGAACGAGTGGAAGCAAGGTGTTCAGTAGTCCCGGCACTTGGTCCAGAAGAGATTTGATATCACGGATTAATTGAGGAGTCAATATGTCTTTTATCAAATCTGCCAGTGGCTGAATTAGGGGCACCAGCTCCTTTATTATAGTCGGTAATGTGTCGATAAGCGAACCGATCTCTTTGATAAATTCAGGAGTCAAAATATTCTTCAGTAAGTTGATGAGAGGATTGATGACATCGGAGCTCAAGAGAGGGAGAATATCTTTTAGAATGGGTGGTATATCCTTCAACAACGTCTGAATGGTGTTGACAAAGTCATCCGTCAAGAGACTCTTCAGAATATCTTCCAAGGGTTTGATCAGTGGCAAAAGGTCATTGATAATAGATGGTAACGTCTTCAATAAGGACTTCAGTTCGTTTATTAATTCAGGCGTCAATATTTCTGAAATAAATTCTTCCAGTGGTTTGATCAAAGGAATGAGAGTATCAAAGAGACCTGGAAGGTCTTTGAGCAGTGTAGATATCTGTTTGATAAGATCTGGCGTTAAGAGATCTTTCAGAAGGGTGACGAGTGGTTCGATGATATCGGATTTCAGAAGAGGTAGGATATCCTTGATTATTGGTGGCACTGCAACGAGTAACGAATCAAGGCTGTCGATAAAGTCCGATCCGACAAGGGTATTGATGATTTTGGATAGGTCTTGAATAGTGCTATTCCCTAGTATAGGCTGGATGTCGTGTACTAGTGGTCGCAGGGCACTGATCGTTGATGAAATATCATTAATGAACTCGGGCGTCACATTGGTTGTTATAAGTGACTCGAGCGCCTTTAAGACCTCAGGGTTCAAAATAGGCATGATTCCATCAAGGATGGACGGAAGCGACTTCAGCAAATCCTTCACATCATCACTTGTTACAATCTCAACAATCTTTGTAAGAATTGGCGGAAGAGCGAGAATGTCTTGAATAATGTTGTCAATGTCCTTCAAGATGGTGCCATTCTGGAAAATCCCCTCAATACCGGTCAGTAGACCACTGTTCTGAAATATGGAGCTGATGTTATCGCCCTTCATGGAAGATAATACTGGTTGCAAACTTGCAACTGTGCTAATCATTGCCTTGGTATCCTTGATAGTTGCATCATCGAAGAAGCCTGAAGTCTGGTGAACTAGCGTCGAGACATCTTTTACAAAGTCCGATGTGAAAAGACTGGCAATGTTCTTTAATCCATCTTCAAGGTCAGACGGCGAGCCATCTGATCCTCCCGAACCGAACAAATCTCCCAGTAGGCCATCAATTCCGCTGGTTCCCGAAGGCGATGGCGATGACAGGGTCTTTGTTACAAACACAGAGGTTTGACCATTTGATGCAGAAACAAAACTCTTCGTTGAAGTAGGTTCTGGTATGGTTGTGGTTTTGGACGTTGTTCCAGGTTCAATAACGGTGGACACCTGAGAAACCTTGTTCACCGCCGAAGATACTATCGATGAGACCGGTATCTTCGAAGTCTCAGAGTTTGCATCACTGTTTACACCAGGCTCTGCATGTTGTGCCGGATTCGCGTGATCAGCTCCTTGGGTAGCTGTGACAGTGGATGAGGCAAGTCGGCCATTCAAATGGCCTGATGGACCGGACGTTTTTGAAGCAGTTGTGTTGTCCGTAGCTAGCGATGTAGCGGCCAGTAGAGCCACGACAGTAGAAAAAATCATTGTTACTGGATGCCAGTACACGACTCAGCGAGCCCTGTAAGGTGATGGATAGTCGCAACAGCGTAGTCAAAAGACGACTATTCAGCTCTTATCATTACTACTGGCCCAATGGACGTCGTGTTTACCGAGGACCAGTGGATCTATTGCCCGTTCATTGTGCCTAGCTGCAAATTGTTACCCGACGACATAATCGCTTTAAAGTCGCTGGACCGCGTTGTGTAGCGAAGGAACTATCGAAGTTTGTCATCAGCTGACAGGCACAGGATAACAGCTGGCCGAGTGGTCCGAGAGTGGTCCGGAGCTCATGAGTTTATTCATTTCCTTTTGCGGCTCGATCTACGCCTCGCTGAAATAGCCTCCTTTGTCTGCGGGGAAGACTGCCTAAAAAGGTCTAGTTTCCATCCAGCCTCGGACCGCTACAGCTCTCGTACCGTCGTGCGGAGAAATATCTATGCGGGGAAAAAGTGGACCAGGTTCAGCAGTCCCCTGTCTGACTCGTGAGCAATTGCATCATAGTGGCATTCAATTCGACCTAACAACCGTTCGCAATTTGACAGCAACCGGACACGCATGAAAGTAGGAAAAACCTCTTCTAGCTAATGAGGCAGCTGGAAAGTAATTGTGTATATTTATCATATATAAAAATGATCAACAGTCAGTAACCAAAATGTCATTCGGAGCGTTACGGAACAAAGAAGGAAAAACAACAACAATAATAACAACAGCCACGAGACACAACATAAAAAGCACCAAAAACTATGTTATTCTTTTGTTTATTTTGTGGGTTTAGATTCAAAAAGAAAGAAGGCAGAAGAAAAGAAACAAAAAAAGTAGGTATATACAGTTCCCCTCGACTAGTGTGTATTTCACAAGACAAAAAATGTCGAGTAGATGAAACGATCTCATGCCATGTTCCTCAATCGCTTCCGCATGTCTCTCATATAGTATTTCATGGGAATGGTACGGATAAATCTTGGGATAACAGGATACACGATCTTAGCCCCCAGCATGACGGTGGAGTAAAATGTTCGCCGAAAGCGACCTGTCTCTAAGCCGTATCCCTCACGCACACTATCGGGGAGCATCTGAGCCGTCATAAGACGAACAATTGGAAGCCCCATTCGTAGTGGTAGAAATAAATGCTTGTTGTACAAAAGGTCCTGGGCTATGTTCCGTGCATGCTGTGTGATCTCGAGCTTAGCCACGGTTTTCTCCCAGTACCTCCAGAACGCGCGCCGGTCGGCCGGCCACATGTTGGCAGGCACTCGCAAGGAACGTGCTAGCACCGAAAATTCTTTGTAGACATTATCTGCCTTGGCAACGTCCATCGCTCCATAGACCTCTTCGTACATATATGTACCACTGGCATATAAAGTTGCTGCAACCCACATTTGAAGTTCTGGGTCGTCAGCAGAATAGTCATCTCCTTTAACCTCAGCATGTGCTCGGTTTACTATGGTAATGACTGCTCGCTTTTCGTCTCTTGTACCAAAGGCCATGCAGTAGACAAATGTGAGCGTAGTGCGGAGCCGGTGTAGTGGCCGATAGGCGAAACTGCTGTGGTTATCAACTCCCTTCGCAACTCCGGGCATGGCAACTTGGAGTAGAATTGCCGCGGCGCCTGTTGCTAGGAGAATACCTTCTCGGACAATCTTTTGGACCTCGCGAGAGTTTTGCAAAGAGTCCAATAGTTTGTCATTTGGGGAAATCTCTAATTCGTGTTTTTCCGACATGGTAGATAGCCATGGTTCAGGAGTGTCGCTTCGTTGTTCCTCTGACTTTAGTTCGTTCTCCATGAATTTGAATTTTTTCTGATCTGCGTTGTTTGTATCCATGTTGGCGTGTTATCAACAGGTAGGAAGAGCATGCTACGGCTGATGATAGAAAACATAGGTTTGCTCATGGGCCCCTAAATACAAACGGATTTTTTAAACGAAATAAAATTTTAGACCTGTAATTTAATATCCAAGCTGATATTACAACAGGAAGCCGCGGCAGACGGACCGTCGGATTAATAGCGTGCTTCAAGAGCCCCGCAGTTAGTAGTGTGAAGTGTGGCTCCGTGATCCATGAACTAGACCATTTTAGATAGTAATAGATGATATGGTTAAAAAAAAAAAACAGACTTTCACTGCAGTCTTAGTGTCAGCCGTTGTAAAATCAGCACAGACGAATATTACCTTAGCCTAGGATCATCAAACTGCGGGGTTTCCCCAGGGCCGTATAGATGCTTTAATTTGTGATATAAACAAAAGAGCATGGCAAAAATATGTGCGAAATTTACTTTTGCAAATATTCTAGCCACCGTTCAGTACTGGGCCAATATACATAACCCTCTCAACAAACAGCCATACAGCTTCTTCGCTTGGCCGTGCGACCTTTTGGTCGAAGCAAAACGATATTAAAAGGTTATATACCTAGAGTTGCAATAATGCCCATTGGCGAATCAAGCAAGTCATTTGATGTTTCAGGTGCGCTCAGGGGGTCCGAAGACTCGGATCGATCCAGGGAGGAAACAGGGACACATATAGGTGCCAAGGGAAAGCGACCAGAATACACCAAGCCCAAGGGATTCTGGCCCAGGATTCTGAAACACTTCAAGCGGTACTGGTTATGTTATGGTATTCTAGGAGTCGTTTTCTTGGCCGTATTTTTACCTGTGTTGTGAGATTTTATTTCCTTTAACAATCAATTACTGTGGCTGACATGTGGCAGCTTTGTAGTGATTCTTCCTGCGATCGCACAACGGTTGGTTGATGATGCTAGTGTTCCAATCAAATCTGTGAAAGTGCTAGACCCAACACCAAATGGAGTCACGTTTTCCCTTTCAGCTTCGTTAAACGTGCCGTTGGGTTTGGCTGTACGGATAGACCCGTTCAATCTGAGTCTATTTGATCGAGAAGTGAAACCGAGAACGCCCTATGTGACCGTACCTCTGGAAAGTATTCGTCTCAAAGGAGCATCGGACATTACCATCACCAATCAAACGATTCAGATACAGAACGAGGACCAGTTTACCAGCTTCCTCGCAAAGGCCGTGTACTCTAAAAAGTTTACCTTATCAGTATATGGGAAGACAACTGCCCACCTGGGCAAGCTCAAAATACCTTTGACACTAGATAAAGATGTTGAGTTAAATGGTTTGTTCTTTGTTTCTTTGTTCTTTACCCGTCTGACTATAATACTAACTTTCGAGTTTAGGCCTGGACATGTTGAGTGGCTTTTCAATCGATTCAGCCAGCCTAGCTCTTCCTCCCAAAGCCGACGGCTCAAACCTCATCGGGGAGGCTACAATACCAAACTACTCACTTGTTACATTTGCATTGGTAAATATATACACCGCCGGGAAGTTATAGGTGACTGATATTCCTCCAGGGAAACGTTACACTCGAGTTAAAACTCGGAGACCTCATCCTAGGCAATGGCACTATCGAAAACGTCATGTTAAACCCAGGAAACAACACCACTCCATTGCGTGGAATTCTAGATATCTCAACAGCAATCAAAAATATTGGGCCTATCCTCACTGCAGAGGCCAGCGCTCTAAGTGAGGGTAACTTGATGCTTTCCGCGTCAGGCTATTCAACCATCTACCATGGGCTTCACATCCCGTATTTTGAAAAAGTTTTGAACAATCTTACCGTCACGGCAAATATGCCAATTTTGAAGGTTCTACTCGGGACAATTTCGGGTCTCATATCGTCAAATGCGGGCGCAATACAGAATGCAACGGCAGCGTTGCAGGGCACGGATTTGTCGATGAGCCCTAACATGTAACTCATCACATTGAGATATTGTTGTCATTTCTGGGCTCAATTTAAATACGGAAAGCAAATATATTAAAAAAAAAAAAAATCAAAAACTAAGAAACAAAATTCTGATGATAATTTGAATGTACGCATGATAATATTAGAATGTATGCCGATGAATTGCCCTTGTAGCCTGCCACAACACTTAGCTACATCCGCTACCACAGCTGTAGTAAAGAAAGGGAGACAATCGATTATTTGATGCTACTCCTATATAATGTTGTTTCAGATTTCCATGATGCAATATCAAAACCAATATAATAAGTAGCCCAAATCCTGTAGACAACAGACCTCCTACCACCACCCTTCGTTTGTAGATTTGGTGGTCCTAGTTGGTAACTTCACACAATCAATATTGATGCATAATTACTTTATACGACCCGGTAATAATCGTAACATGGAAGAGGTAGATGTACCGTATAAAAGAACGAAGGCGAAAACCAGGATCAATGACAGCGCAAAATAAAATATCCGTTTCAACCGTGCTCGCATATTCAAGCACGTATACCCCATGTGAGCATTCTTGTACGTTGAGCCATCAGCAGCCTCGACATCCAATTGCTCCTTTGTACGCAAATGTGAAAATAGTCGATATGACTTCGTGGACTGTACCTCGACGCTTGGAAAACGATTGCCGCCCATGGCTTGCAGAAATTATTAACGTACTGCAGTGTATGTCAATGTTGTTGTTAACACGACTCAACATCAATGCATTGTGATTAATGGACTTGTTTCGCACACTCAGTTCAACATCAGTCAGTTCCTCTGTTTATGCGTTGGCCATATCCCACCAATTAATCACTCTTGGTCAGCGAGTGCATGAGTTGCGTGCCATTTTCCTTCGTCGGAATTCAGCATATGAACCGAGGCCCCAAGCCCACCTCGAGGAAACGGTGCATGTCGCACACTCCGCAGCAAGACATATGGTTTACGCCTACTGTTCATGGTCCGGGTCTGTCAGTGCTAGAGTAAACCAAAAATCGCATAATAGTGGAATGTGACAAACAGAAAAGGTGGGGGATTGCAGCCATCTTCCTGCGCTAGATCGGTCCGAATACCGGTCCGAATAAGCGAACACCCCGCATGATGATTTTACGAACCCCGTGGGGAATGCATGAGCTAGGTCGAAAAAAGGCACACAGTGAACTCAACGTGATCGAAACGAAAAAAGGAGCGAATCATTGCTTCGTTGTGCGGTCGGGTAGTGTTGGCCCGGGCATTGGATTCGAGAATCTGGGCGACACTCGAAGGAGGAGCAGGTAGTCTAGACTTCTACTGCATCTTCCTGGAATCACGACAGGAAAGCGTCGCAAAAGAGGATAAAATCCCCAACAATTTTTACATATATCTACGTATGAGCCGCCATTCCCCGCTCGTGGATTACAGTGCTTCTATGTAATTATGGGCGTGTTGCTATGTGCGCGTCTGCCATCATATAAGAACTACAACAGCTTATGAAGGTATAGACGGACAAAATTACGGACACAAGCGTCATGAGTCTCAGCAAGGGACCACATGAGAGGGAGAAGCGTATTCGACGCGCAGCTGCAGCCTGCTACCGGTGCCACGGGCGCAAGGTGCGCTGTGACGCAGCAGTTCTCGGATATCCTTGCACAAACTGCGCTTTGGACGGTGTAACCGACTGTACTTTGCGCCCGAATTCCACAGCGAGATTCAAGAATCTCCAGAGCACCAATGGAAAGAGTCGCAGTGATTTAATGCCACCTTCTCAGGAAAATACACGCCATCAAATTCATTCAAATGCCCTCGAAGAGTATCCACGGCTGCCAGCTGAGAAGACATCGACAGAGTCGATTTCCCAAGGCCCAGACGTGAACCAACAGGCAGGCCCGGCTATTATATTTGATATGGACGTCAACAGTGAGCTACCTAGTCTCTACGATGTGGATTCCATATCATTTCCAGCGTTAGACACTGGACCTCAGTTTCCAGATGGGGATTTTCTCAATCTTGAAGGCTTGTCTTCACTTCCTATGGGGGTGATGCATATTCTAGCCACAAACGGGTGCCTAGAGATTCCACCAAAACCAGCATTAGATGTTTTTGTGAAGAAGTATTTCCTCCTATTGCATCCATTAGTGGCTATTTTAGACGAGGCCCAATTTTGGAGTACCTATCTTCAGCTCGACGAAAGTGTAGGGCACGCCCGGAGAATGTCACTTTTCGTCTTCCAAGCTATGCTCCTCACTAGCTGTAGTGTAAGACCCCAGGAAACATTTGGAATCGGATTACTTGCCTAACATGACTCACTTGGTTGGCATAGTTTGTACCAGTTGAGACCGTGCAGCAGTGTGGATTTCGCGATATCCATGATGCTAGACGGGTGTTATATAACCGGGCCAAAGTACGTCCACCCTACTCACATGTCTTGTATAATGAACGGATACCCTCTAAACGTTTTGTGTAGGTTATATATGATACAAACTTTGAGAGTGATCCGTTAGCTAGAGCACAAGGTGCTTTACTCCTAACATTCCACACAACGGCCGAGGACCCGCAAGCAACAATGACATGGAACCTATGTGCAATCCAAAACGCCATTGCCGCGGGATTAGACCAAAACTTACCCGAGCATGACCCGAATACCCCAGCAAAGAAGCGCCTCTGGTGGTCGGTGTTTGTACGCGACCGTATCCTCTGGCTTGGGCGGCATCGTCGTCCTCCGTTCATCTCTGCTAATTTCAATATAAAAATTGGCTACCTTGAAGAGGCCGACTTTTCTGATGAGATAGTTTCTTCTCTGGTTTACACACCTGAGGCCAAACGTTTGGCTATTAACATTTTTCAAGCCCAATGTCGCCTTGCGGTCATTCTGACAGACGTTGTATCGATAGCTTTCGAAACCTTCATTACTCGTCTATCAGTCGAAGAACTAATTAAACGTCTTGATCGAGTCAGGACTATTAAAAATAGTCTTCTGAGGTGGAGAGAAGAGGTCCAGGTGCCATTAGATCATGTTGAAGGCCCTCGGCCGGGGTCAATAGACATGCTAAACCGCCTGACATGGATGCATTTTCAGTAAGTCATTGATATCCTTGAATTTTCATACTAACGAAGTTTTAGGAGCGCTCGAATAGTACTGGCGCATCACGAGATTTTTCTGGTCCAAAGCCACATAGATTTAATCCGAAAGCGCTCTGCTCCACTTTTGATATCTACCGCACAGGATCTCAAAGATGCAATTCTTCAAATGTCGAAGATGATGGCTTATTTTGCTTCTAACAATTTAACAGAAAATATCCCACTCAGCGCGTATGTATATCCCCTGCAGCTCAAAGAAGAAGCCATCAACTTACAACAGCAGACTGGCCTACTGCGGAACGCCTATGATCCTCTCAGCTATCGACGTAAAACTTTCCCCCAGTTACTCAGAAAGTCTCCAGAGACGTCGTGTCTTGGACAATTGTTCAGAAGTTATAGGTCGTTCAGGAGGTCTATACGACGTAACTGAATTCTTTTCGCAAGGAACAAATCACATCCTTCAACTAGCGTACGCGATTACCAAAAACCTATTTATCGAAAGTAATATCGAAGGCAATAGTCACTCAGTGCTTAACCCGACAGTCCACGGAGATGTTTACGATGAACCAGATAGACCGGAGAGAGCCTTGGTTCCCGCATTCAAGGACCTCCGTGTCAATGGCTGGATCGAAGCAGTCCTCAAGTACCCTCTTGCCTACCTTCTAATCTCGACTTGTATAGATCATAGTCTAGCTGCAGGCCGCCTCCCCGAAGAGAAAGTACTTCCGCCGCTGATAAGGGGCACAGTGTATATGATACTGGGGGCTCCCAAGCTTCCATGGACGATAAGCAGCAAGGGTACGCGCAAAATAATGTCTATTGAAGAAAGCAACAAACTCAATGAGCATGACGAAGATCCTTCAGTCAGCCCGCGCTTTGATGACACTTGGTACCTCTCACTTCTTCATGGTGAAAGGCCGCCTCAGGCGCTTAGTACCGAGGATTCACTCGGAAATACAGACGAAGTAGTGCAACATGTGGCTTCCGCACCAAATTTTGAACCAGTCACAGAGTCTGCTTGTTGTGAAGATGTCTTGAATTATTTTGGTCTAGTCGACTTTGACCCTATTTGATGCGCCTAGGAGGTTCCATTAGCTACCGTATATATCACACGCAGTACAGACGATAGTTTAACAGCGATTTTCCGAACCTAGTCAGAATACTTGTACATAATTTATTTAGCATTTTTGGGGGAATTGGGTGGTATTTCCTTCAACCATTTACATGTGAAGTTGAATTTCAAGCATCAAATTCATCACTTCGGATTCATGTTTATTTTCATTTTCCTGGTATTTTTCACTTTTGACTGTAATTTGCTTTAGTTTGTTTTTGTTTTTTTTTGTCTAGGGATCACGGATGGATGTTCACATATGCCTTAGAAATAGCGCTTGCTAGACCACATGGCCATTACAAAATTCCATTGGGCATCTTGGTCTAAATCTGATTCTCCCTTAATGCAGGGTATCTACTCAATCCTGTTCGCTTCCACAAACTTCCCGGAATTTCGGATATGAGACGTGCGGCTATCCTAGCTTTATGGCCAAAGATGCCAAAGATGCCAAAGATGCCAAAGTATGGCAAAGTTACGGGAAGTTTAAAGGTTACGGACCAAGGAACCTGTGGAATCGACCCAGTACCGCCTTTTGGTGCGGGATAGATTTCGATGGTGAAATCAAGCTTGGTGTGGGGTTTGCAGGTAATCAATGTTACTCAAAAAACAAGAAAAAATTTAAGGAAGGACAGAATGGTCTTAAATAATTGGGGTAGCATTAGGATTAGCCATCAGCGTTTTTGGGGGTTTGTGTTGGGATGCAATTATATAATCCTACTACTATGAGTTCGACGCTTGTCGACTGCTACATTCATATAAATTATGTTAGGCTTGTTTAAATTTTGATCTCGTATCTACAAGGGCAAATAAATCCCGTGGGGTAACTCAAAGCATGGAGAGTGCTCTGTAACTCCCAGGTCATCCCACGCCTTGGATACCCTAGGAGCTGTATACATCTATCAATAATGTATCAGTGCAATCAATTGATTGAGTCAAATGTCATATATGTATATATATAATTTATACCAGTGTACGAAACATTTATAAAAAATAAAATACTACTTTATCTAAAATTCAAACGATGATAAAACGGATAGAAATAATTTGTAGTTCAGTTTTATTTCTTTATTTTTAACGTTCTACAACGTTACTGCAATATATCGAGAACTAAAACAAATCATATGAATTTTCACAGACACATTCTCTAAGAATATTGAACATTTACTATATTTAATTTATTGTAAGCATCCAACAGTCAAGTAAATTAAAGGACACTAAAGCAAAGGTACTTCAGCTGTATTGTAAAATACTGGTAATTATCTTCTTTATATCGGGTAGGTAGAATTTCAAGGCATCAAGGTTTGATCAACTGGCCTCCACGTTTTTTGATCCGCCTTCTCATCTGTTTCATCATGTATGTCTTCTGGAATTGACGTAGGAAGAGCGGTATAAAAGGGTATACACCTGACATCCCTGTGACAAATAGACCAGATATGGCACGAGAGGACTTGGTAGACCTCAAAAGGAACTGGTCCCGAACAGGAGGGGGGAGCTGCTCAATTGTGATCCGGCGCACAAACGGCATCGCAACAATGGCGAGCGGCCGTGCCCACAACGGAATGGTTTTTGTTGGATGGAAGATATCTTTTAGAACAGCCCGCGCATCAGTAGTTACATGCAGCTTATTATCAATCATATCATCCCAGTAGTCTTTGAATGCAGAGAGGTTCTTCGGCCACATGCTGTGCGGAACTTGAAGCGAAGTTCCCATAATTGAGAAAGCGCGGTAAACCCGTTCCGCTCTTGCTGAACTCATCGGCCCATAGATTAACTCGTACATGCCTACCATAGACGCATATATAGTTGCCGCGACCCAAAGTTGCAGTTCCGGGTCCTTTGCGTTGTATGATATGTTGCCTTGCTGACCAACAACTCGAGAATGAGCTTTGTCAACGTACGCCTTCATGGCAGCTTTTTCTTCGCTTGTGCCAAATATCATGCAGTAGATGTACATCTGCGTGTACTCAGCGCGGCTTATCGCCCTGGTAGCGAATGTGCTGTGGTCTGCCACCCCTTGACCTACCAAAGGATGTGCAATCTGAAGCAGGATGGCCGCAGGGCCGCCGACGAACGTAATACTCTCTCGTGCAACCATCTTCAGTTCCAGAAATTCCATGTCTGAAATCTCCACTGCGTTGGGTCCCTTTTCAGAAGTTATGGTAACGCAGTATTCCGACCCTGATGAAAGGGATTTTTCCATGTCTTTAAAAGACTCTGTCTGCGACATATTGAAGATAACTCTAAGTACTTCTATTGAAGCCAGGTTCTTGCAATGTCAAATTTTATCAGTACGGAGTAGTATTGAACGAGTGATACAAGTGTTAGCAAAGCATGCTACAGCACATTTTTATATACAAAAAAGACGCAACAAACCATCAGACGTGATAGCTTCTCCGAAATTATACTCAAACGTAATTCGACACTAATAACTCGGCTTGTAAAATATAGTCTACCCGAGCTATTTCGGACCGTGGAGCGCCTTGTCTCGGTTCAAACGTGTCTCGCCAGAAAATAAAAGAGGAGAGAATGGTTTGATGACCAGTGGCATATGACTTGAGGACGCATGATGGTGTCTCTGAGCCATAACTTTGATCATGGGGCTGCTGAATAGACTAGTGACGACACAAGCACGCAAATTAAAACCGGATATTTTTGTCATATCACGGAACACCCGGGCGTTCACTACTTTCTAGTCGTTTTGGTTGTGACGAACCTCGGACCGCTGACCCTGCCTGTTTGGTGAACCTTACAAAAAAAATATACACGTTTTTATGCTGGAGAATACGTACAATCCTCCAGGATACAGCCTAGCACGAATCTTTTCTTTCTTCTTCTTCTTCTTCTTTTGTTTGAATATTAAATTATGAATATCTCAATATTACGATTCAATGTATAACCCCAATATTTGTATATCATGATTCATAGATAATTTAATAATTTATGTCTCCAGGAATGATAGGTGTTAATAAAAATTTTGTTTTATTTCCGGACTATATACACATCAAACTAGTTTATTAATAAATTTATTACCTACCTACAACATCTGAACTGTGTACTATCGATGTAAACCGTATCTCAATCTTCTCTGCCAATTAAGTGAATTTCGCCACCTATCTAGTGGAGTAGGGCTCGTGAACCTCGGACCACTAAGATCCTTGTCAAGCCACCTGCCGATGTTAGCGGATCACCCTGCCATCGAAGTCGGTCCTCTCCGTATTTTTAGAAGGTTGCAGCCTACACTACGTACTGGGTTTTCAAATAGTGGGGCCCATGATACCTCGCTTATCCTCACAACCCCGGATGGCGCTTTTTGATCACTGGGGAAGTATCATGTGGGGGTCTGTGCAGAAAATCCTTCGCCGTGTTGGGAGTATGCTGAAGGCTCTTTGAAGGTGCGGCTTGTGAAGGGCATGGGAAACTAAACGGATCTTATTTTACGTGGAATTTGAACGGTAGGATCCACGTTCACTTGTGCTGTGTTGTTGCTGTGGTAGCCTGTACTGAAGCTGCTCTGCTTCTAACGATATTGACTTTGATCTCTTGGACTGCCCTATTGAAACAATCTTTTCTAGTATTCACCAGAAGTAATAAACTACCAATAATGGCAGATGTCCCTCGAGATGTCTGTCCTACACCGTTGATTGCGGAGAATAATTTCCCTAAAACAGGGGGATGTGAGTATTATTGCACCTGTGCAGCCTATCGTTTGCTTCATCCTCTGATGTGCTGGTTCGATTTCTCAGACTTACCTGGGCGCTGGTGTAGAGAATTCCTATTTGAGTCTGATTTGATAGCGTGCTGCCTGCCATGCCCAGCGGTGTCTTCTAGGTTCTCTAAACGTACGTCTTTCCCTGGAGCACCAGTTTTAGCCATCGTCTGTCTTTTTAACTGGCCTTCCTGATATAGAATTTACGAAAAGACTAAATATTGCCAGCTGGTGCTCTGCTTTTATCCTGTTATGCACCTTGTTACTTGCCATTACCTTCACTATATTGCCACCTCAGACAACACATCGTCACTACCTCACCACTTGTACAGGTTTGGGATTCGTGGTCTTCTCTGTGCGACAGCCCATCACCAGAATGTCAATCGACTCGATTACTTACCATAATCTACGTATAGACTGCCTTTATCGTTTCTTTGTCGCATTCTTCGGAGCAATGCTATGACGAAATCACCCCCAACGACAATAACTCAGACATTGTTTGCGCCACTACTGGTGTATTACTCATCTTTGGAGTCTGGATAGTGGTTACTACATGTAAGCACTTAACTACTTTTGCATGATTTTAGATACAAACCCTAGTTAGATATTATGCCTTACGATTGTCCGGGTCTGATCAATGTTTAGGTCTCTTTAAAGCGTTGTCATTTCATTTGCATGTTGTTTGGGAGAAGGAAATCGGTCGTAAGTTCATGTTTGTCTCGTTGGCAAGCATTCTACTCTTTTCAACAATCTTCCTTGTGCTGGATATTGCAATTACCGGAGTCTCCTACCAGCTAGGTAACGTCTGCTACATCAACCCATCTGGGAGCTTGCAGACATTCTGGGTGCCACTTCTCACCCTTACGGGGCTTATTATCGTATTTCAGGCATCGACGTTGATCTATTGTTTGCGAGTGGTCATTCGCCAGCTTTACAGAGATCGCGCGAGAATTTTTATAGGAGCTTCAAATTCACCATCCGGACGAAACGACTATGTTGGGTACTATGAGGCCTTTGTTCGATTCAAAAAAATCCTGAGATTGCAATGGCGTTCTATTGTAATTGCACTTGTCATATTTTTTCATGTTGCGTTCTTCTCTGGGGTCTTTCTCAGTGCCAATAAAATATATACCTATCCAACTGGTGAAATGCTTCCTTGGGTCAAATGCATTTCAACATCAGCAGATGCAAAGATCTGTGATGCCTATACGACTGGTCTTGGACCAAGTGAAGACGTTGTTGTAGGTGCCCTTTTCATGTTAGCTGTGAGTACTAGTCTCCCCTGCCTATAGCTCTCTTCTAACAGACCCCATCGAAATAGACGTGTGGTATATGGGGACTCATCTTAACATTCCGTACCTCTATGATAAGCGGCTGGAGACGTCAATTCAAACATGAATCAATAAAAAATCTAATTGTCTCTAATGGCTCTAACTCACACATATCAATGTGGCCGCTTGGGGCTGCTGTCGTTGACACGGAAAGCGGGAGGGCTTTGACCGGCACACAGCTTCCGTCTCCAAGGACAGACTGTGGCTTCTCCGATACCTCGCGGTCTTTGCGAACTGCATCATATGCGTCAGGTGATTCGCCAATATATCGTGATTATCATATCACGGAACACGGCTTGTCGGCCTTGTTGTGCGGGGGGTCCGAGTCGGCGCAATCGTATAAGTCACAAACACCCAACAAGCTAACTAATCTCAATGAAATATGATCTGTATGGAGAGGAAATCATATCTTAATTGCTGAGGAATTGTCGGTGCATATATGTTTCAGTACTCAAACTCTGACAGTTTTGGGTATCCTCAAATTGTGTATTTTTATCTCCCTCGAAGCAGCTTTAAAATATATCTCAATCAATTTCAATACTGTTAACGGTGCCAGTCACATATCCTAGATTCAACCGCTACATGGTATGATATCGGCCGCTGGTTGGTGAACGTTTGGTTATATTAGCTCAAGCCCCGACAGTAATTTGATAAGAAGCCCTCCAACACTGCTCACTGCCTTTTCAAACCCAGGTTCGTCCTCTTCCGGCAGGCTCTGGATAGCAGTAATAACCAATGGTAGCAATGCATTTAATATCGGGCCCAGAATTTGGTTGTTACCGAGCACATTATTTAAAGCGCTGGTGACGAGGCTCCGCAAAAGCGGTATCACGGGTTTCGCAGCAGAAAGTTCCAATGCCTGGAATGCTTTTTCCCAATATGGTAAATGACGGCCGTCATATATTACGGACAGACCGGATGCAGAAGCCACCACAAGTTCTTGTCTGAGATATGGCATCTCTGCATGGAGTACAGGAAGAATGCTGTTGCGAACACTTGTAGCGTTGATCTTTCCCTTTACATTAAATGTATTGTTTCCGGGAACAATATTGTTGACTGTGACGGTTGCCTCTCCCAGTTGTATATCTCCAGCTAGGACTGCCAGTGTAACGTCTCCCTAGCCAAATCGACATGATATTACTATTCTTGGTCCCACGCAAAAAGTCAAGCGAGGATGAAAACCTACCAATGTGACACTTGCGGGAGCTGGATTAAAAACAATGACTCGACCCTCTACACCGTAACCGTCCGCGTCGGGTTTATGTACCCCTATTTGGCCGACATCAAACCCCGTGAAGTTGTTGAATCCTATTTTCCTTTAGAGATTTGTCCCTTCCTAACAAAACTCTGGGGATTGGGACTGGATTACCATTCAGCGTCACAATCTTGTAAAGGTTCACCCATGTATTAATGGGACCAACATGAACCTTAGCTCTCGCACGACCAGATACTTTGAATGTAGGATAGTAAGCCACCTCGTTAATCAATTTTGCAAACTCGGTAATGCTTTGCAAAGTAAGAGTTTGGTTCTCAATCCCTACGTGCTGGCGAGAGCCCCAGGTAATATCCGGCAAATGTGTCACCGCAAAGGGGCTGGTTCCTGGTTCAGGACCTTCCTGATAGAAAGAGACTGTTGTTGATTCAACTCGTACTTTTAGTTTGTCTGGAACCGTGACATTGCTGGCCACGGTAAAAGCGATACTATCATTTGTAGGATTTGACAGCGTAATATTCACGTTGGGAATCGGTGCTCGGGCGAGAAGATACTCACCAAACGCTGGAGCAGCGAAGACGAGCCTGTATTGTCAATATTTCGTCTTTGCTTATATCAAAAAGAGGCAACGAGAATGTCACTAACAAAAGAGCAAGGCCGGTAGCAACCAATACGACAGCAAGAACACCATAGCATACAAAATGTTTTGCAATGTGAGTGTTTCCGAACCCTCTTGTCACAAGTTAGCTCGGGGTTCGGCGTACGCATGAATAGTACCAGCACGTAACTTTATTTTTCTCTTCTCCCTTTTCAAATTTTCGCTAGGCGATTTCCTGTCATCGACTTGTCGATTTGCGCTGACGTGGATACTATCATTTGCAATATTGTCATTTATGTTTCTTTTATTTGTATGTGAATTGTATGCACTTACGGACGGTGTGAATATGAGCTAATATTAAAAATACTTGCAAGAATGCGCAGAGCTCCCTGCAGCATGGTCAGCCTTCTCTGCAGAACATGACAAGCAATAAGAAGTTGCCACACGAACAAAACCGACACTAGCAAGCCATGCAAAGGCTGCTAGAAATGCGAAAGCAGTTCCAGCTTTGTAAGTTCCGCAGGACAGACCGTTGTCCGCGCGAAATCCATAACAAGTTGACTCAAATACCTAATATATCACATTGTCAGACTACCGCCAGTTAAACACAATCAAAACTCAAAAAAATAACAGAGATATACTTGTACAACCAGCGCAAATATAGCGGCCAGTATCAATGCTACAAAGAATATCAAGTCGTAAAGAAAATTGGGATAAGGTGGTATGAGTGCTGCCACAACACTGACTGCGGCAATTACTTGGATGTATATCATAGGCCCTATAACCCAGGCTTTGTTTTGAATGAATTTGCCATTTAGGCCTAGGACTATGAGTGATGCAGCAATCACACCCAGTCGCGAAAGTACAGAGAGTGCTGTAAGAATCATTTTCAGTAAACAACTTGGAAGGAGATAATTCTCAAAAAAGAACGAGACAGATTGGTTCCATACCGTGCTACTTAATGTATGTTCTGTACATAAATTCTTCCTCGCGATCTACACCATCGTCTAGTCGTTAATGACCGGCCCAAGGTAAACAAACCCTGCAACTCCTAATCTGGCCGGGAAAGTCTGATAGAGTGAATGACATTATGGAGTGTGCTATAGCCTATTTAGACTGTACCGGTCCGAGGCAGACCCAGCGACTAGTAATATCCTAAGTGGCCGGTTGGTCAATGTGTGAGAACGGGACCCACTGAGTCTATTCCAAATGCCTGCGACCCGCCTGTCAGAATTCCGGGCGGCCGATTGGACAGCGTTAATCGTGCTGAATCACGCACTTAAAGCTCCTGAGGACTAGGCAAGGCACACTTCTGCCACTTATCTCAACACAGACCTCCTTGGGCAGGATGGGTGACCGGCTCACCGCCTGCCCTCTCGGGCTCAACCCGATCTTCCGGCCTCACCCAACTGGGTTTGTAGGTGGCAGAATCGTCTGTGTTGAGATAAACTGCCACGTAAACCTAAAGCTTTTCGAATTTACAGAGCAATGCAAATAAGTCCCAATTCGGTTCATTTTTACAGCTGCAGTCCAATAATTACCTTTCCAGATGACGATAGACACCACAGCAGTATTATTAGCCAGGTTCCATGGGCTGTGTGCGGAGAAAGGGCTTCTCGACCGACGTGACGGTATGGACGACAGCGATCGAATAGATGGACTTACAGATGATGCAGCCCTCCTGTAAGCCGTCGCGTATACCCAAAAAGGAAGCTGTCTTAATTTATAAAGACGGTTTTTGCAGGCAAACGGGATGGACTTGTCAGCCTCAGTAAAACAGTTTCAGGAAGCAACCGAATACCATCGTGTAAAGCATGTGGCTAGATTGTATGAATCAATCAGTGTTGATGATTTTGAAACAACGAGAAAGCTGGTGACCTACCTATTTATTGCTCGAGTCAGATCAATATTAACTCATGTGTTACTATCATAGTATCCACACTGGACAGGCCGTCGGGATCGCCGAGGCACGCCCATCTTCATGATTGATACTGCCCATCTCGATCAAGCAGCGATGGTACAATGGCGTGAAACAGTCGACGCCCCTTGCTGGGATGCTGTCGAAAAATTGACACCGGACATGGCCCAACGGGCTTCCGTAGTTCACGATTATATCACGCGATTCGTCTTTCCTCTATGTTCGGCAATGAACGACCGACCGCAAGCATCCAATCCCATTACCAAGTCAATCTACGTGGTAGATGCGTCGTCTGTCGGTTTGAAGCAAGCGTGGGATCTCCGAGATTTTGCAAGGGAAATAAGCTGGCTTCTGGCTACATGCTATCCCGAAACAATCGATCGGATCTATGTAAGCCATATTCCTCTAGCGAAAGGGTGCCGACTGATTTCCCAGATCTGCAATGCCCCGTCATATTTCTCGAGAATATGGGGCATTTTGAAGAATTTCGTCCATCCAGTGACTGCGAAGAAGATTGCAGTGCTGAAATCGGGAGAGGTGTATAGCACCCTTAATGAACACATCGACCACGACAACATCCCTGCTCTTCTAGGTGGCGGGTTTGAGTTTAAGAATGGAATGCTTCCCGACCTCTGTCCTGCCATTCAAGAGACACTACAATGGTGCCAGGCGTCTTCGAGGACGTTGCCGGCGGGCCCGATTAAGTGGAGACAGCATGGGAATGATTGGGTTGCTGTAGGTACTGGAACTGTCGATGGACTCCAGAGGACAGTTGAAGTTGCTTCGCTGGTGGGTTTACGCACGCACTCGCTTGTTGCATGTAGTATATAATTGTTCTCAGTTTAGAAGCTAGATAGAACTATGTTGCTATATATTAGACCTAATTGTCAACTGGTAGCTTCTATAGATTTAGAATCGAGAATTAACTAGACTAACTTTATATAATAGAACATATAATATATATATATATATATATTACGTGAGCCTAACCTACTAGTTATAGATTATGTTTTTTTTTTTTCAAAAAAAAAAATCATTCGTTTATAAGGGAGAGCACCCCCCCATCCCGCCTCCCCCCCAAAAAACCACACCAGGTGACGCTCTAAAAATACGCAGCAAGCTAACTTTATAGAACGTCAAGACTCTCAGCTTCAAAGCTTCGGAATCGAGTAACCCAAAAAAAGAAAAGAAAAGAAAAAAGAAAAACAAAAAAATTTCAAAAAGAGTCCAGACAAGACATATTTATGTTTCTCATAATCAGAGTTCAAGGCTCATCTCCATCGTTGCTCTTAGATCCACTTTATTCTTCACATGTTCAACACCTTGAATAACATCATCGACAAGTAATGTTCCCCCGGCATTCGCATACCAACCTTCTCGTCGATCTTTATTACCTTGGCTCCAGGACTCAGCAGATTAGTCGTAAGAAAGGACCCTAGACACATTGTGCCGATATTGATCTTTGGCATGAGACCTTGAACCCAGCGATCACGAATACTCATAACAATGGAGCCTGGTTAGCCGTCAACGAGAACGTATTCCAGATTCTTCATTTAGATGTCCCATGTGCTGCGCTTGCTTTTGATGCACCCACGTTTCATCTCCCAGTGGTCCTTGAGACGTTTACTATTGAGATTCACGGTAAGGTCATAGTCGGTGGCTTGGATCTTTGAAAATATCTTCCAGTCGATGTAAACCATGGTCCGAAACTAAAAGGAATTACCCTGAAGAACTAATATCTAGTGCATAATCCACACTCATGTAGGCCTCTTCGACTATCTAAGAATCTTATACCCAATGCCAATATCTTTTCCTATGTTCACGTGCTCCCTTGTGATGTATTCGTAGACGAGGGATTCTACGTTGAAATCCCATTTGAAATGCAGTACTTGTTTCTCATACATGTTGTATTTTTGTCGCCTACTAGTATTAGCATGAAAGCTGGCAAGCTATATGAGCATCATAACGCATAATATAAATACTCCCGGTCTGAAAGGATTGAAGCCTGGAAGCGTTTGTCTGGCCACAGTATGAGTATTTCGTTGTCAGGCAAGACTGAGTAAGACAACCCGATAAATCTTTATTCCGTCCAGTCGTGACCCACCACCGAGTTTCGGTTAAGATGGTTCCTGTCTCACTTCTTTTCTTCGTCCGTTATTCCTCGGCTACAAAGGGCTTCATTTTCATCATGCGAGTAGCAACTTCCTCCCCCGTCAATCTATCTAAATTCCACTCTTCCTTGTTGGCTTCGATGGGAATCCCCGGCAATGATTAGTTTGTCATCCACAATATCGGGATGCATCAATAAGGAAGCAGTATAACCATCTGGAATAGGAAAAAGACCCCGTCCATCTTCGCAAGGCCGTAGGCTAATATACCCGAGATAGCACCAGCAACAGAAGATGCAATATAGAAAAAAGAAAATGGAACAACAAGTTCAAACTTTGAATAAGATTTGTTGAGAACTAGAATGGCACCGGGGAAGAATCCTGCAACTGTGTTAACATTCATGAGTGCGCGTTGGGTATCAAGGTGTTTATTTGTCTTACCATCCTCAAAGAGACCCATAAAGAGCCGGACGACCAAGAGAGAGGCATAGTTATTAACACCTCCATGCTTTACAACTCCATGCTTTCATATTTCTGGCGGTTAGAATAGCGATCTCGGATTACGGTAAAAGCACGTTTCAGATACGAAGCATGGTCATCATGATCCCCCCCAAAAAGCCAGGATACCAATCCATAATGACGGTCTGTGTTCGAAGAAGCGTTCTAAAATGTACTTACTTGGGACCTCTGCGCCATGGATACCATTGTTAGTCCTTGGCCATTTATGCTAAAACCTGTGCCGGGACAGTCTCACATACCAAACACAATGAACGTAACAAAGAATACGATAAAATCACATTATACTGGTTCCCAGTTAGATGTAGATCTTTACTCATTCCCTATGCGATGGACGGATTAGTCTTCCATAAACATAAATGCATGAATTGAAGCTTTACCTCAATTTGCGCGTTGTCAATATTGGCACAATAGATGTACGAAAGGACTGTGTACGGCGAAAGTGTAACCCACAAAGGTATTTTCTTTTCCTAATATTGCGACGTACGATAAAGAGTCATTAGTGGATGAAGTAGTCTCAAGTCAACATTCCGTACAAGCTGTCGTGATTTGTGCTCGGGAAAGTCTGCAACAATTTGCTCTTCTAGTGAGACCTGACCTGTTTTGCCATCTTCCATTTGGAAAAGTGACGGATTCAGGTCCGTCGGAGTGTTCATTTTAGTAGTACCTGCCATAACCGCTAGTCGCACTTTTCTTTGAGTTATATGCTTAAAGATCGAGAACGGAGCTGGGGCCTTAGGCAACTCTTTTTTTCTGTCACTCGTTATTGCCAAGTTTGACGTGAAAGGTATGCGGGGGTTTGTTAATAAGGCAGCCTCACGACAGGGCCATATCACATGTTTTTTGTTGCTAATACGAAGCACGGAGTACGGCGCAGAAAGATGATCCAGCATGTGCCCTGTACCCCAGATTACCCCACTGAATCTACCCGCCGAGCCGTCTCCACAACGAATATACATATTATTATTACCGGGTCAAGTGGAGAATCGAGATAAAACCAGACAGTTATTATAGCCGGAACCACACTTCCCCAACCATGTGCATATTCCTTGTTGGTTTAGTTTTTCCATGCAATTGCAATGTGTCAGTAGTATCCTCTCTATTTGTGGCCGAGATCGGAATACTATCCCTCGCGACATAGAATTAGCCCACCACACACACCTACAATAACTAGGTCTTCGCTATGCTGATGGGAGTCCTCACATGAATGGCTCGATGGTGAAAACAAAAAATTAGCAGAACAATACACAAGGTACGTGTATCAAACGGGGTTTGTTATGAACATTGGTTACGAGGTCAGGCTCGTTTTGTAAGATGCGAATTAGAAAAATTTGCAACCTAGCTAGAAATAAACTCAAGGTCCTCGATTAATTGATAAATGGAAAAGGAGTATTAGGCAGGGAATGAAATTCTCAACTCGAATCAATTGTATAGTATTTGACCATATGAAAACTATTGACCGTGTATTAACTATTGGTCGATTACGAAACCATCTCGGTGTGGCCGCATCTTGATCGGCCGAACCAAAGGAGGGCGAATTTCCCGCATGTTGTCAACCAGATTCACACCAGACCCTGGGCCAGAAGGAATATCGACAAATCCGTCTTTTGACAACGGGGCATAATCGACTATATTGCTTCCCAGGTGCGTTGCTGTGCTTTCGAATACACCGGCTTCAAAGCCGGTTGCGTATTCTTGAATGTAGAAATTGGGAATGGCAGCAGCGATTTGCAAACAGGCTGCAAGTCCAATAGGCGACAATGGATTGTGGGGCACAACTTGAATGAGGTGGGCCTCTGCCATGGCAGCCACTTTTTTCGCTCCGGTTATTCCACCACATACTGCCACATCGACGCGTGCGTAATCAATGCATTCTTCGCGAGTAAAACTTGAAATCCATATATTGTAGAGAATCTCTCGCCAGTTCCGATTGGAACTGGTATCCTGTCGGCCACTCAAGCCATAGCATCAGAATTTTCTGGTCTGATAGGATCCTCCACGAGGATAGGACATGTATCCTTGATTCCATAGAAGAATGTAATCGCTCCAGTCGGAATCAGACGATGATGAAGTTCAACCAGCAAATCAACGTGTTCACCAACGACTGCGCGCCTTTTCTTCAAGTTTTCGATAGCGTCTCCCATCTTCTTTACGTGTGTTTTGAAGTAAACTTTGTCAGCTCCTTCATCAGGGAAAGGATTGATGTGACCAAATGCAGTGAATCCCATTTCCCTTTTCTGTTTACATTCTTCCAACACTTTCTCGATTGTCGATTCGTAGATATGACAATAGAACCGTGCTTTGTTGCGACATGCGTCACCTAGAAGCTCACAGATCGGTGCCCCCAAAGCTTTACACTTGATATCCCAGAGAGTAATATCAATGGTAGAAATATCGGCATTGATTGCCATGCCCTGGAAATAACTAAAGCGATGTACGATGTTCCAGTGATGCTAGATGTCAAAGGCCTTTTTACCAACCAAGTATTCCGCAAATCCTCGAATGACGGTTGCAGTCGCCTCAATGTGGCCCCAAATACCTGCCTCCTCAAAGCCTACTATTCCGAACTCGGTCTTGATGCGCACAAACTTGAACAGGACAACATGAAGACGCTCGACCGACGCGATGATTTCTGGCTTCATCTGTTATTGTTTGTTTTTTCCTCATTTATTTAAGTTCTCCATCCTCGCAGATCTCTGAATATTACATACCTTGGGTAAGATAATCAACAGAACATAGAATTATGGTTCAAATTCACGGAGAGATCGGTAGCAACAAATAAGTGTATTATTCAGCAGTTGAGATATCTTTGGTTGCAAGATGGGCCTGAGAGACTATTATTCATGTACTTAATTAGGTCAGCTCTGTAAACACACCCGATTTCGGATTGAGTGAAAGCTTGTTTGGACAGCGTCCCCTAATAGGGGTCCGTCTACTTCGGATACAACTAGGTATTAGATTCCGGGATAGCAGCAGCATACATACCTTTGTTATACATTTCATTTCTGATTTAATGGAAATAAATCCGCCGCTACCTCCCGTGCACAAAAAAACTAACATCGGTACTGTGCATTAATTGTATGCTAAGTTGAAGTATGTCTTGGTGAAGGGGTTGCTCCGACTCGTTCCTGTCCAACCCTCGTACCAAAATCTCGTGATGAATCTCACCGATCAACTTGTAGGACCACCTACTTGGAATTTTCTGGAGCTCCAATCCCAAATTTCGAAGTTCTGGAGTGCCATTCACCTACGGGATCGATCAATTGATATAGCGCAACGATTGGCCCCATAACTCCCATTTGAAATATTACCCCGAGAATTGGCTTCAATAACAACAATCACCTAAAAATTGTTATTTTATTTAAGTAATGTCTACATTTTAGAAAGTAGCCCTTATTCCTTATCCAATGAATTGTTCCTGCTATCATTCATCTCCTCCAGGGAAGAGATTGATTCTAAAAATTCCAGCGGGGCGGGACGAGCCTGTGTGACACGCAATCCCCAGTCACCCTAACTTTTGTCATTTGTTCAATATTTTAAGGTCGATCAGAAACTTTAAGAATGCCGCATGCACATATCGTGTATAGAAATGGGAGACTATGATGGTGATTATATCAGTTGATGAATCAAAGGAAGTGTATGCGATAAGTTATTGGGCAATTGCGATACTAAGGGAATCTGGTAGCATTAATTTCAAGAAAGAGTTGGATATGAAGGGCTAACCAAGGTTCCACAAATTCTATGTTAAAATGTGTTTAGTCGGCGCTATTATGGTGATCTAATCTCATATCTCTAAGCGGCCTGCCCTTAGATTTTGACATACAGGTTGGGCTGTCGGCACAATTCGTCTTGTAACTACTTTACGCATGATATTGCTACAGCACAAGGGATAAATGTCTAAGATCGTGCGGATCTATGAAAAGCTATAAGCGTTATTTATACACTATAAAACCCCCAGCAACGATCACAACTCTGAGTCCGGCATCGTGGCCGACATGCGAAAGACACTTCAAGGTCGCAAGTTATCCATTGAGTCCTACCTTTCTAAGAGTTCATGAATATACTCTGATGCCAAAGCACCAGTTAATCTTAGGTTTCATGCACGTAAATTATGCCCAGAATCAACATATTCCACGGCTTGTAGAACAACATGCGGCTCTGAACTTGAATGATCCACTCCAAAATTTCCCAGTTCTATTTTCCAATTCATGCCAAAAGACCGAACGGTTTACGAGTTTTTAGTGTACTCGGGGTACGACCTCTCATACCTGAAATTGACGATCCATTAGCTAATTCAATTTGAACATAGGCAGGTATGTTTCTGGTAATGGTGGGGTTAAAAGTCTGCTCACCCCAACACATATTCTGCAATCCAGGCAAACACGATATGTACCCAAGTGAGCAGCCAGATCGGCATCCATTCGAGGAACGGCGGGCACAGGAGGGAGGATGCGTTGTGAACCAGTAGAATGAGCTGGAAAGCCGATGGCTCTAGGCCGGCCTTCTCACAATCGGCGAGGTAGCCTACATGGTTGCGTAGGAAATTTACGTCAAGGATATGGTCCCTATCCTTGCAAGGATCTGCCCAGGCGGAGAAAGCGAGATCTTCTGTAGCTGATTTATGGCACCAGAACCTATGTCTGCACGTCCGGGGCAGCTATTGGTCAGTGAAAATGGCTCTCTGAACAGAATCTCATTAGGTTACAACCTACCGCGTTCCGGCGGGGATGTAGAGAACTGAGTCATCCTTAGTGAGTACGTATTCCACCCCGTTCTTAATCACACCCAGTGTACCCTGCTCGACCTTGAAGTATTCGTCTTGTTGAAGGTGTATGTGTCTGCCATACAAGCCAATGAGATTGGTTTCGTTGCTATTTTAATGTGGAATTTCCCACTTACAGTGGAGGTCCAGATAGTCCGTCCCTAACGACTGGGTTTTTTATGTAATGCGTCTCTCTAATAGCCCAAAGACCGTCAGCCTTTGAGACTGTCTCATACAGTGCTGCACCACCAGAAGAAACAAAGGACGCTTGGGTGATGTTAACGGTGCGATGCTTCGGTCGCGGCGAAAGCCACTCTTGCCACGCCCACACCATTTTAGAGGTGTATGAGAAGAACTGAAAACGTAACAGGTGTCAATGCCCAAGCTGTACGGCGGAGATAATTCTTGGTGTGTGGGTATTTAAGTATAGTCTCACCTTGTCACCTCGGATCGTGCTCGTACTTAGTACTTACTCAGCCGTTTACAGGCGGCTGATTAGAGAATCAACTAATTCGAATATTAACTCAAACTTCACACCAAGGGTGCTTGTTTACAGTGCCGTGACATCCACGCTCGACTGGCTTCCTTGGACGGACTAGTCTTTCTAGTCGCTTTTCATCAGTCAGATTAACAAGTGTTGGATGGGATCCTTCTAGTGCAGAATCAAAGCACAGACTTCTTCGAGTCAGTTGCAAGGCAAGTTAGTAAATAATCTGTCTGACCTTGCGTGTACGCGGGCGAGGACTCCACCAGTATAGACTATAATACCCCGATAATCGGATCCCCATTATATGACAATCATTCACATTCCTGCCGGTTATCCTAGGCTGAGACAAGCTAAAGCCAATTACCGTTTCCATGCAGGTGAGATCGTAAAAACACCGCGAGGCAACTAGGAATTTCGGGGAGGACAGTTTTAGCGAATGCAGGTCAGACCGCCCCACTCATGCCATGCAATCCCTCGTATGCACCTATAGTTTTCTCGGGAATGAGTCGGTCTGTAAGATACTCGTTCTTTTGTAGGAAGCAAAAATATTACCATGAAAAATAAAGGTGACGATAGTTCTAGCCTCTAGAATTTAATACGGCAGCGATAGCCCTTTCCATCCTGAATGTCAGGCCCTTATAAATTGTACACACTACCTATTACCATACTGTTTCTTTAATTCGCGATCCCCGTTATCCATAGAACAGACAAAACCACTCCCTGCACGACATGGATGCCGTCAAGGGCTACAAGAAGCCAAGTCATGGCATCTTTCGCTTCATACCGGATCCATGGGTTCCATACGCCGAACTTATGCGTCTCGACCGCCTGGCAGGGTTTTGGGCTTTCTACTGGCACTACTTGATCGGAATTGGTTTTGCCATCAATATCCAACCGTTTTCAAGCCATGTCGATCTGAAGTCTCTCGCAGTCCTCGCAGCACAATTGGGTCTATGGACCACCGTCTTCCGCGGTATTACCTGTACGTGGAATGACAACCTAGATCAAGACTTTGATCGCCAGGTCGCTCGCTGCCGAGTAAGGCCCATTCCACGGGGTGCAGTAACAACATTGCAGGCGCACTGCTTCACTGCGGCACTGATTGCCGCTGGAGCTTGCATTCTGTACCCCTACGGCCATTCCACATTGATGCACGCCGCCATAGACAGTGTGATCTTGTTCATCTACCCCTTCCTGAAGCGCATTACATATTTCCCTCAGGTCGAGCTGGGATTTGGGCTTTCTTATGCCATATTCTTGGTGACTGCGATGGTTGGGAAGGACCCATTGGCGCCTCTGTTAGACCCGTCATTGGATCTCTCAGGTCGCGTGACCAAGATTGTTCAGTCACCCGAGGCCCAATCAGCTGCATGTCTATACATAGCTGGGATTCTCTGGTCTGTTATCTTTGATACTCTTTACGCCCATCAGGATTACTTGGATGACCTGAAGGCTGGTGTCAAAGGACTCGCTGTACGACTCGGAAGGAAAGGAACGAAACCAGCCCTCTACATCGCGGCACTCGTACAGGTGTACTGTCTGACATTGGCGGGTCAGTTGGCAGGGTTTGGTGATCCATACTACGCTATATCATGTGGCGGAGGTGGTTTTGTGTTGGCGTGGATGATTTGGGCTACCAACTTAGAGGATAGCGACAGCTGTGCTTGGGCATTTGGTCGTGGAAGTGCTTATGTCGGCGCCTCGGTCTCAGTCGGACTTATGGTAGAGTTCTGGTCAAGGAAGTACGGGTTGTAAGCGACTGATTAGGGCATGTGGATCTCACATGAGAGATGGGGCGGACACATTAACCATCTTAACGTTAGCTTACAAATCTTAGAAGAAAGGGGAAGAGTGTTCATAAGTTTAGAATGATTGTTTATTCGTTTTCTATGGGAGTTAAATATTTTTAGGAAAATGCCCTCTAGCTTCTTTTGCCATGGGCGGCGCCTGCTTCGCCCAGTAAAATCAAGTTGACACGACGGAAAACCCTGGGTTTTATTTGTAGATAAAAATGCTTATACCGCAGCACATTGATGATTGCATATCATTACCAATCGCAAAGGCCATTTAGTCACTCCTCAGCACTCGCGGGGCCCAAATTAGCCCTTCAGGCCTAGAGAAAGGAGGTGGAAGAATATTGTGTTTAAAGGAACATGTTGCACTTTAGTTTCCATCATTGCTTTTCGTAAATAAGCTGATGTATTCAGTAGGTTAAGAAAGACTCCCACTTTAATATAATAGTTTTTCTTTCAATGCATTATTAACCCATATCAACATCCACTTCAAATTTCAAAGCTCAAAATAGTGATGGTATAATAACGAAACCATTGTCACCAGTTGACGATTATTCCATACCTATGTACATAACGTATCCATGTCAAATATTTCTTTAGAATAGATCAAAGCTACCTAGAAGATTCATTGCAAGGCTAGCCGTAGAGATACAATCGGTATTTAAACAGCTCCGTGCTGTCAATGGATGGCCGCGGTTTCCTATTTCCTTGCATCTACTCAGAAGTAGAACTCGGGAAGTTTCGGGCTCAGATACATAGTCATGTAAAGCCCGGTCTTCGGTGTGTGCGTGATGGAGAGGTAAGTATGGGTTCCTACGGTGTTCTCTCTAATACTGTGCTTGGGGCTATGGAACAACATGTCAGTTCGGGGTAGTCTAAGAAAAAAATACGATAGGAAAAGAAATACAGGGGCGAGACGTACAATGCTGTGTTCAAATCGGATTTATACCGCGCGGCGAGCTTGGGATGTCCATGGCTCTCAAACCAGGACGCAAGCAGGTCGCTGATCTGCCCATCCGTCTTCCCAAGCTGCCACATTGGAATGTGGAACTTAACATCGATATCGGGCTCCGAGCTCTGTGTGGAGCGCATCTCGTATACGAAAATGCACTTGTGCTCGCCGACGCATACCTTGTCATCGGCAGACCGGTCCGACCTGTCGAGGCCGAACAGGTGGTACCAGAAATCACTGATTCCCTTGAGGCTCGCGACCATGTTGTCACCCTTGAGACGGCCACCCAGGTTGTACATGTCCCTGGCCTTGGCGAGCGTGTCGGCCGAGGAGCGGAAGTAGACCTTGAGGCGCGACCCAGCTGTTTCGGCTACGCAGTCATGGGACAGCAATCCCATCTGCGGTGCGTCTTCCTCACGCGCAAATGAGGACAGATAGGACTTAATAGCCGCCAGCGACCCGTCGTATGACCCGTCTGCACCATTACAGGCCCTCACAGCGTCGGTGGTGATGGTGTTGGCCGAGATCCCGCTCTGAAGGGCGAGCCAGTGCGGCAGGAAGTATGCCTTGGCCATAAGTTTGCCGGAGTGTTCCAGGTCGAAGGCGATCCAGACGCGGCTCCTTGGGAAATTCTGTGGGAACTTTGCTACGGCATCCGCCACGCCATCGTTGGGTACATTGGTTGCCTCAAGAAATTGGTTGAAGCGTGTCAGATCTAAACTTGGAACGTTTTTCGATACCGCGTTCAGAAACTCTTTTGCCCCAAGCTGGTTGATGGGATCCGTGGCCGTTCCAGCCTGCTTCGTAACCGCTTCAATGGTAAAACGGATAGTTTGTTTGGAACTTTTCTCTTTCCAGTTAAGACTATACTCGAAGGGTGACAAATCATGAGTCAGCCATGATCCGTAATATGGTTTGCCATTAATAGGTCGTGGCCCTAAAGCCTGGGGAATCCATTCGTAAAACCAACGGAGGTAATCAAGCTGCACTTCATTGGTGTATTCGTTTGCCTGGAGGAGAGAGGCGAGGGTTTCGGATAAGGCACCCCACCAGAAGTCTCGATCCTCACTTTCAGCCTGGATCTCTTGGTTGACCTGGGTTAGGATGGCCGGATTCTTTGCGACATAGCTCACACCGTTGGAAGAAGCTGAAGAAGCCATAATCAACTAAGGTCCCTCGTTTCAGTATCTGACAATGTTTGTGGTATGAATGGACTGCGGCTTTCGGTTAGTATAGCATAAGCCCATGAGAAAAGAGAACAGATGAATTCGGGAAAAGATAACGGAAATGTGGTTTAATATTGGTTTCAATTCATTTTTCAAAAGCAGAAACGAATCAATTAATGACCTAGTGTCCATCATATGCTTACACATGCTTACTCACCCTTTAGATCTATGTTTCATATGATTAGACTCACTAAAAACCAACTCGCGTATAACGATACACGTCGGCAAGAAGCATGACTCTAAGATCAACAAACGGCAAGTTGGGTTTAATTAGCGTTCCATATCTTATTAGATGCCAAGTCGGTAATTGGGAACAGTACCTAAACGCTGGGTCTAGTCCTCAGTCGAATGCAGAAAAACATGCGCTCGGCTCCACGTAGTATAAGCCCATACAAAGCGTTCTGGGGACATGCAAGTGAGATGGGGATAAGTGTTTGGGAAACCTACATACCGGTAAGCACCCATGTTGACAGTCCGTGCGCATTTATTAAGTTACCGAATTAGGTTCTCAACTTGTCCGGCCATTGCCATGAGACTCTTCTGGGTCCATAAATACCAATCTCGGATTACCCCGTATTCGCGGAGATCTTTTAAATACATTCCCGAGTGTTGGATCACTGTCAGCTTACAATACATGGCAGTAATTCTACCCCATTCCCCCTGCCCCCGTTCCTATCACGCATCATATTGGACTAACTGGCACAAACGATGGTTTATGCGTATATGCTTAAAATTTTCCGTACGATGAACTGATTGGCTACTTGATTTGGTGACACATTGATTACCCTGCAATATTGCCTTCGCCAATTTGCATACAATATTATGTCATTTGAATCAACCCCTATCATAGGAACGTTTTCTGCCCCAGCAAAGCGCCCTGTAGTTTATCTGACAGATAGCTCATAATAAATAATCGTTCTATTCCAATGTGCAACGTTGTTGCTAATATCTACAATCAACTGTAGTCAAAAATACCCGAATCCAACCCTCTACGAAACCTTTAAAGCACAGAAACCACTTGCCGGCGCTGCTCAGGAACACAGAAGTAATGGCAGCACCTCACATGCATAAACTAGCAGAGCGCTGCGTCCACCCTATTCATCAAGAACGGGGTCTTCCCCGTGTCGTGCGTCATATTGCTGGGCACAATGCTGAAGGAAAATCGGTGTTCCTATCCAAGGACAGTGGTAACTACCATCGTGAGCTAGTCAACACGTCTGCTATCACCAATATTATCTATTCAACGAGTGATAATCCTGTTGGTCTTAATGGCGATGGTGACATCAAATATGCACAAGAGAACGAGGTTAGCACGCCTTAACCCCTCATACACAATATGTGTACTCAGGCATGGACTAACTCAAAATACAGCCCGCTCTCACCTTAGAAAACGGGTCTATTTGCCGCATGATTGATTTCGCTCCAGGTAGCGTATCACCAATGAACTTCGTCGATAGCCTTTACTACGCCATCGTGATAGAGGGTGTTTTCAGGATGATTCTCGATTCTGGCGAGGAGCGTATCATGCAGCGTGGAGATATTGCCGTTCAACAGTCAACTGCTCATAGGTGGGTTAACGTGACTGGAAATGGGCTTCTTCCTGCTCGAATCCTATTCGTTCCACTTGACATCAATCATCTGCGTATAGGCGGCGAAAACGTGAAACGAGAGCTGGGTGTGCTTAGAAAGGACTATGTTAAGTTGCCTGGCCATGGAGGCAAGGACAAACCCGATAGTGGTAGAATTGCCAACTTCTATGAAAATGACTTTTTTGAAAGCGAATTTTAGCAATGATAAGATTTTCCATTGGCCTGAGAATTCCCTCTCATTTATTGAATTAGTATTTACAGTCTATTCACTCCAGAAGACCTATACGAAATCAAGAAACGTGTCCTCTCGGATCTTCATGTAGCATTTAGCATTTAATAACCCGTCGTTCTATCAATCCAATCTGCCATCTTAGAGTTACCTAAGTCGGTCAAAAGAGACGAAGATTACGATGGACGAGCAGAGTGACTGGCTGAATAGCCGAAACGTACCATACGACGGCTGCAGGATCAACACGTCTTCAAGAGAAAGACTATCTCTCCCAATTAGGTATCACTCCAGAAGAAGTCTGGGTCCATATTGATACAACACGTTTTTGATACGCGCCTGTTGTGACAACTGGATTGTTTTTATTGTTAGATTAGTTTTACTTAGCGCTAAGACGCCATTTTTGCCTCGCATGGCGTGACGGGTCTGCTTGATTCATAAGCACTAGCGCTACTTGCCCTTGTGGTAATCCCCGATCTCACCTGCATGTTAGGTGTTTCTCATCATAGAGTGCAATGGGGAAGAAAGCCTTGTTAGTTCCGTCGGTTTTAGCGATATTTGAAGCGGTGCACACGGGTCATGCTTTATGCAGAACCGTTGCGGCGGCCGTGGCCGGTTGATTAAGGTTCAGCCGACGATACCATGCTGCTGTGGCAGCGAGACAAGTACGGAGTTAGCTATCGTATATGTCCGCGGAGGTTGCTAATGAACAATCCACTTGGATTTATGACGTATCATGTGTATTAGCTGCCGCTATCGAAAACCTCGCTTAATTTCAACTACCAACCATACATTTAGAAAGGCATGAAAGTCTAAAAATTTACGTGAACACAGTAGACGAATCCCACTTAAATTCTTACTTACTAAGCCAGGAAATTCATAGTTGTCGCGAATAAGCCGGCATCTTGATCATCTCAAATGCAACTCTATATTGTTGATTTTATTTGTATTTTTAGCAAGACTGAATGCCCCCCTCGCCATCGGCCTACTAGCCTCTTTTCAAGCAGCTAGTAGAGCTATTTATTATGGAAAAGCAGTTCGTATGTAACTAGAAAATCAGAAATGGATTTATTGCATCGTCTTTACTACCTCTACTGGATAGTGTATTTGTATCTAGGTCAAACGCTGCTGTATGATTAAATAGTCCAAATTAGACCTAATACATAACCATTGACAAGATAAGTCTTAGTTGGCTCAGAAATTACAGCTCATACGGCTAATAATAGTCACTCTATTATTCTTAGTAGTCACAGCAGCGAGCTCACGTCTCGGTTCCATCAATAATACGGCCAGAATAATATTCTTCTTCTTTACATGCCTAGGTATTCCTCACATAACATACAGTCTCTAGATATGGACTGTCTTAACCTCTAATATATGTCCGTAGAAGTTTGACGGAAAAGTAAATCCACATAGGAAGATCGAAGGCATAATGAAGGAAGTTATTACACTACCACATAAGCTTCACTAACCAAGATCTTGCAGCGAAATTCGATAATACCAACACGTAGAAATAAGAACAAAGGATTCCCATGTTAGCTTTTTATATAAAAAAGTGAGAACAGATGTACGCTGCCACTGGTGGTGAAATTGGTTTTCTAAGTATAGTCTATGAAGGTCACCACAGTCTGAAGCGGTGGAAAGGCCAAAAATTCTCATGTAAACGGATCTAAACAAGTACGAAGGGCCATGACAAAACAGGCCAACAAGATCTACTCTACTCTAAACACTCGAGCTTCACGGACACGGGCCATCCAACACTTCAGAGTCCACTTCTGCGAGTATCTCCAGGACGAGATTATACAAGCGTCCTGACCTTATAGACTCGTAAACCCGGGTGTTGTAAAGGCCCATGCTCGGCGTGGAACCGTCTAGTATCACGGCCTCGGTTGAAGCCAGGTGCTCCTCGCCCAAGAACGGAATACCAAGATCATTACGAATGAAGCGGTACATGCGCCGCGATGCCTTGCCTATGTACGGCGTCGCGTCGGGCGGGGTGTCTTTACGCCCCTCTATCTCAATCGTGCGCAGGTCAAGCGCCTGGCACAGTGCCAGGAGATGTGCCGAAGCGATCTGGGACAGCACGTCGACGGCCTCGAGTGTGTAGCGGGCCGAAATGAGGGCCAGCGAGTTGAGCGACTGGTTCCCCATCTCGGCTGTCTGAACGTGCGACCCGACGGGGTTGGCCAGGAAGCCCAGCTCGGACGTCAAGCCCGCAATGACGACGTCGAGTCCTTTGAATAGGAACGAATTGTTGGCGTCGTCGGAGCAGAGGTTAGGCGGCAGGCCCCAGCTAGTGGCCGGATTGATCATCTCGGTGCACTGCGTGAAAAGCATCCGGCCGATGCTTTGTAGTCCCTGGCGTAGCTTCTCGACCGCCGACGTGACAGCGCGCGCCTGGAAGTTACCGCCGTGGTACACACGGCCTGTTGCTGTCTCGACCAGTGGGTTATCCGTCACCGAGTTGAGCTCGATCGTGAGCTGGTCGTGCGCCAGGCAAAAGTCCTCCAGCACAGGACCGATCCACTGGCTAGCTGTGCGAAGCGAGTAGCGGTCTTGTCTCAGCGTCGCCACGTTCTGGCTATCATGCAGGTTAAGAAGCTGCGATCCGCTCAGAAAAGCCTTGATGTTTCGCGCGCTGTCTACTTGCCCAGGATGGGGCCGAATTCGAGCAATAAACGGTTCAAAGCTCTCATCACTGCCACGCAGAGCCTCCACACTCATGGCGGTCAACACCTGTGACAGTGCCGCGAGATGAAGAGACTCGTGAGCCGCGAGAGCCGCGACGCCGGCTGAAACGGCTGTGCCGTTGACGATGGCGAGACCCTCCTTGGCGTGCAAGCTAATGGGAGCGATGCCGGCTTCCTCCAGGGCGATGTCTGCTCTCGTTACTTTCCTCGCGCCGTCGACGTTGCGTGGGCCAGCGAACGCGGTAGCGGACGATTTGCCTTGCATTAGGGCGCCGATCCACGCGAGCGCGCTGAGGTCCCCAGATGCGGAGATGCTCCCACGGACTGGAATTCGGGGTACGACATCTTTGTTGAGGAGGTTGGTCAGAGATTCCGCGATATCTACCCGAATGCCGGACGCACCGCCAGCCAGGGAGTTGAGGCGGATTAGCATCGACGCCCGCGCCCACGACTCCGGCATGCAGGTAGCGGCGAGCGGGTCATTTAGCGGAAGCGAAATTTTCAGTTGCTTCTTGAGTTGTTGTACTTCCTCATCGTTTCTGATGGGATGTGCAACGCCCTTAGTTTGGCTAGAAGGATCAACGCCATTTGTGTGGCTGCCATTCGTAACGCCGTTGGTTTGGCTAGTATGCCCATTGCTGGTCACAACTCGCTCCTGTTTCCCATCTGAGACGATTCCGCACGTTAAGTGGCTAATCAGACTCTGCTGAACCCTCTCAACGTCATTGGATCTCGTGTCGGCGCTGCCCCCAAATCCCGTGTTGACGCCATAAATGATGTCGCCGTTGGCGATCTTGGTCGGGATGATCTTGCTGTTTGCTTCGATGGCGTCGATGGACTCGGACGTGATATCCACGTGTTTTAAATTTCTGGAGACTGCTACGACGTCGGCGATAGTCAGAGTCTTTCCGTTAACGGCCAACGCTGCCTTGGCCGGTGACGACGAATCACGCCATTGTGATAGGACTAAATTGGTAAACGAGGCCATTGCCGTCAGAAATTAAAGCAAAAGAAGTCACAATGTATAGATACTAGTTTAACATTCTCGGGACTTGGAGACGGCAATAAGAGGTTTTTATACCGAACCTCAATGCCGGTGTTCTTATCAACGTGATTGAATGTACCCGGGGAGCTGCACAACGTATCGCTGCAGCTAGCAAAATCATGCAGGTAAGAGTGAAAAAGGCTCGCTTGGCAAGTGAAAATAGAAGGACCAAACACCCTTCGTAGGAAGGTGATTTCTGACGTAAATGCAAGTCAGACCCTTAACCGTGCTTAGAGAAACATACAAAGGTATCAGATACCGTATACCGGCGATAAATTAGTGATGCCCGTCCAAAGGCCGTTGTCAGGGCTGAGGGTGGTAAGCACTAGTGAAACTAGGGTTGGTTGTTTTATTGATGTACGCAGTATCCGTAAGCGTTTAGTGGATGGCGTTGCGTACGGTAGGTGTTGGGCTTATCTACCCCGTCTAGGCGTATACGATATCAGAAGCGAAGTTAGCAACTTCGCATAAGCTTCCAGGCCTGGAAGGTTTAGAGTAACAGCTGCCGGTAGCCAATGGCGTGGGGTAGGGTTTCAAGCTTGGCATTGTGGTTGATCTGCCCCACTTTCCTTGCTTCCCGGGCCCCCACCGCGCCAGCCGCCTGGGTCTGTGGAATTGTGGGCCTGTGCACACACAGCACTCTGTCGATATAAGCTTATGTAAATAACTGTCAAGATAATCACAACACTGTTTCATATTTATAAGTTGGCCGTTTTGCGAGGCAAAAGAAAGTCACGCTGAGTAATTAATCGAGCGTATGGGCCTCCCTTCCTGGAAATAACTATCATTAGCCTTTGTAGGTTTAGTTTCTCCGTAATATATTACATGAAATTATAAAGATTTAAGCCGTAATAACATTTACAGATTAACATGTGTTATCTTTGATGTGTTCAAATTTTTATGTAAAAAATTGTGCTTCAATTTGATTCACGTCAGTCAGCATCATCGGCATGCAACTGGCGCCCAACCTTGCCTATAGAAAAACCAGATAGAGAGAATTACGATAATTATATCAGGAACTTTTTTTTCAGTACATCTTGCATAATATGTAGTGGAGAATAGAAACAGATTGTCACATGACCTTCACGACACCTACTTATTTTAATAACATTCATCACTTCAATTTCGCATCTAATCAAAACCGATATCTTCAATGCTGAATCAATATTTCTGGTTGCTATATGTGAAAAGGTCCTTTTTAGCCAAAATATATATCTTCGTTGATCTGGACTGCTTATCAATTGATCACCTTGACTATACGTGTACAAATAAAATATTGAAACCACCCAAATTAATCCTGTTAAAGTAAATTGTGATATTTTAGTCCAATTGAATTTTAGATATTTATTTAAAATGTTTAAAACGTATAACCGCTAAAAAGTATATATACAGTATGCCGGAGTACATTGAATAATATACTATGTTCCCACTGACTCAATGTTATAGCAACCTAATGACGTGCTTCTAACCTTGTCCTATTCTACAACGGTAGCGGTATAAACATATACACGTTAAAAGTGAGTTATCAATTAGCACCCCCAGTAAATCACAAACCGGGTGGGATAGATTTGACTCCGTTTTCATAGGTCTCGGTAAGTTTCTTCCACGCTTCTCTTCCACTTTCTTCAGCGTCATACTCCCAGAGCCACTTGAACAACTCATAGTCCTCACCCGCACGAAATCTGGCATCGCGTTTCTGCTGGTCTGGACCATCGGCTAAAGCAAACATGGCCTTTTGGTCTAATGTGCGATGTCTGACATTCGAAGCCCGTGGTTTTCGGACCTCCTCGAACACTTTAAGGGCATCCGGGATTTGGTCACGCCTCACCACCTGGCCGAATATTCCTCCAAGGACTCCTGCATCCTCGAAGGCCTGGGCGGCACCCTGCGCTCTGAACAAAGATTAGCGATTTTCACAATGAATTCGGAGAGTATTGTAATACTTACAGACATGGCAATATCGCATGAGCAGCGTCACCAATAAGTGCAAAGTGTCCACTCTCATGGCGCCATTGATTCACCTCATGGATCTGGAATAAAGTCCACTTAGTGCAAACGGACCCTTCCACATTGATAAGCTCATGAAGCACTGGGTCCCAGTCAGAGATCTTGCTCCTGAACTCTTCTAGGTCTGCTCGCTGCGGTCCGTACATAACCTTGCCGCTCAAACCCTCGGCGTATACGAGGACTATGTTAAGCATATCCTGCTGGATGAGATAGGAAACCACATGCCCGCCTCGTCCCATCCAAAAGTTGACACTGGATCGTTTTTTAATATTCCAAGATAGATGGGTTTCAGTTATTTCCTTTGTAGGGACAGAGATCCTATAAACGACGTCGCCAGGACTGTAAGGACGGTCCGGATGGCCTAACAGGCTACCCCTACAACGGGACCTCTCCCCGTCAGCACCCAGAATCAAGTCTCCCCCATAAATCTCGCCAGTTGCTAAACGCAAGGACGGCTTGTTGAAATCAATCTCTTTGACGTCGTGGCCGAGTTTGACTTCTATTCTATGCTTTCCCGTTCCAGACAGTAAAGCTCTCAGGAGATCGGCACGATGAATCACGATGTAAGGATCCTTGCTAACAAGTCTCGGATCAGATACTGGAGGTGACTGCGAGAGCACATCTCCTCGATATGAGCGAAATGTGCCGGCCTCTGGTCGGTCAGCATACTTAAGGACCTCCTCGAGGACCCCCCAACGTTGAAGCATACGCGTAGCATTGGGGGATAACTGGATTCCAGCACCGATCTGTTACAGTTTGTTAGAAACGCTGGCATCTTATATCGCAAAGCATGAAATTACTTCTTGTAGTTCCACGCTACGCTCGAACACTGTCACATGGTGTCCAGCTTGAGCAAGAGCCAGTGCCGAAGCCAGTCCACTAAGACCGCAGCCCACTACTAGGATGGAAAGAACCGGCCGTGGCTGAGACTCATACTCCATGGTAAACAATGAAGTTAATTGTTGCTTACAGTTTCTTAGGAATTTTGGAAAGGCTATAGATACCTGGAGTTGAACACGGGTACTTGGACCAGGTGCACGCTTCAATACCCAAAATACGTCTTGGGAAATAAAAAAAGCTTAACGGTCATCTCCAACATGAGATTCTCTACAGCTAGTGTATTAGTACGAATAATACACATATTATTCTTCCTTGACTGACCGGGGCCAAGGATGGTTGCATAATTACTAATCGTATATGCAAGCCAACGTCTATAAATTATAGCTTAGCGCGGTCAGGGTTCAGGATCCTGCGAGCCCTGGGAATTAGAACATCGCCGTATAGCCCGCACTTAACTAACTATCATTTAGAGTGGGCCATGCATTTAGAGGTGGAGCAAAAGTCCAATTCGGTGGGTCAAGACACAGTAAGCGTTGGCAATCTTCAACTGCCGGCTGTGATGATAACTAGGCAGCCACATACAGTACTAGTCAAAAAGTCTATGCAATTTACCTTTTTTACTAATTTTTTCAAATTGATTAAGGGACGTTTTCGTAAGCTCCATGTGTGTCACCTGTTTTCTATTAGGTGATGCACCAGACAGCCTTTTCTGAAGCATTTTATAACCGGCCCTTCCATGATATTTTAGAGCCGTGCTACGCACGGCTCCGGAATTCATGTAGGGGCTGGTTACAGACTAACTGTGACATCTAGTCGGTCTACTTTCGTGGCTGACACATCTTTCCCGTTTAGATTTCCATAAGATAAAATTATCATGAGAGCAGAAGTTTGAAAAATTCGTAAGACACAGGGTAGCAAATAATTAATTAGGATAAAGGGAAGAGAATACCAGAGGATTATGCAAGAAGAACACAATTAATGCATATAATGAATTAATCAATTAACGACAACGTTGATTGCACCTTGTATATACCATAATCCGCCAACCATAAAAATTAAATGGAATAATAAAATAAAGTAGCCGCACCTTACCATTCTCAGAAGCATCTCATGATTCTAAATAACTATACAAAACTAGGTGTAACCACACAGCGACTCATTATCGACGTTAACTTACCGTGGTAGCTAATGTTATTCCACTGTGCAAGGTCATCTTGGGCCCACACAGCTTGCAATAGCGCTTTACAATGAGTAAAAGATCTCGACGAGATCATTTTTTCCGTCCTAAAGATGATATCGAGGACGACTGCCCGTTGCTCATCAGTTCGCGCCTCACAGCCAATGACAAAAATAGGAAATTGCTGTTTACAGGAACTCAATCGTGGAAAGATAGAGAAGGCTTGGTCGATTTGGTGTTGCGCTCTGATGGGTTGGTCGATCCGGCCTTCGGAACTTCGGTTAAGATATAGCAGCATAGCAAGCTGGTATAGTTTCATTACTAACGTCGCATCATCGTTATCAGCTGCGACTTCTGGTATTGGTAGCTTCCTGATTCTCCAATCCAATACCCCTAGGAAGCCCTTGTAATCATCTACGTTGTCGTTCGTTCCTGGTGAGACTGCGCTGGTGGGTACCGTCTCGCATATTTGCGATAGTAGATCCAGCATGGAGAAAATAGGCGGTGGCAGATTAGAAATCTGAGAGGTTAAATGTTAGGCCGATCCTTTTTGTAGTCATGGAGTCTTGATCATGCACGAACCTGCGAACAGAGAAGATCTGGTGAAGTCAGCGGGAGCTCCGTGGCCTCTTCTCTTTTCCAATGTAGAAGTGGAAAGCGAGCTAGGACATCGTGGTAGTACACCCAGTCCAACAAGACGGCCGCATGAGGACCAAATTGAAGTAGTGTGTTCATAGAGGACGCGTTGATGACCGTTTTGACACCAACGAGGTATTGCGTCCATTGGCCTGAAGTGCAAGATGACTGGTGGATCTCAAAAGAACAAAGTAGCATCCCTGTGGCAATATGTTGCAGGGCCTCTTCTGCACCTAGACTTGGCGCAAAAGGCCGTTCTGCCAAGCTTCCCAGGGCAGCAATTTTTAGCTCAAGGGCCTGCGATTGTAAGCCGTAGCGATGGAGAGAAGAAAAAGCCAGCAGCGCCTGAAGAACTGCTGTGGCTGAGGCCGTTCTCCCTTCCAGCGCAATTTGAACCAGGATGTTCCCGAGAACGGTGGCGTCTTGACCAAAGGTCGCCAGGGATTCTGACGCTACACAGCAAACTACAGGCAGTGGACATGATCCTGTCAGCACTCCCTCCCTTGGCTTGGTCGCTAGCTATGTGGGGGGTACACAACATACAGTTCTCGAGCAGGTCTTCGTCTAGAGCCTCTAGCTTAGATGGATTCCAGAAGATTGGTGAGTCTAGCAAAGAAACGGTGCGCACCGGCACAGAGCTTGTCAGGCTGTAGTATAACTCAATGTCCCAATGCGACGTGTGGACAAACCGTGCATCGGAGATTTTACCCGAAGAGGGCGGGCTCGATTTGGAGACGACAGCACGCCGGCGATCGTCAGCACGTGGCCAGGATAGTCTGATGTGGTACCACTGGCATTTCCGACTGGATCGAGAGCAGTTCGTGCATTTCGGCTTGGCGCGATCGCAGCTGATGGCACGATCTGGCCGGGTTAGTCAACTTCTTGCGTCTCTTCCAGGTCTGGTCTTCTGCCTACCTTTGCATGTGGCACAGCCGGTGCGTGCCGATGTGGCCTGACCCCCCCGCATGGTTGTGCTGCTTATTTACAACGACGTAGTCAAGGCTTTCAAAAAGCTTAGTATCCCGTATTAAAAGCGTTGCATGGGCGGATTACATTAGCCTATAGCGCAGGCATGCATCCACTTTTGGGTCCACGGGGGTATTTCTAGATTTGGTGGCACAACGTTGGAGGTGGTAGGAAGGGGTTTTAGCTGTGAAAAACAGAGCATGGATTCTTATAGACTGAAAAGCCGGATAGAGACTCATACTTATAAACTTGCCATTTAAACGGCTGCCATGTTACACTACATTACATTACGCCGTCAGAATATTATATGATAGCACATTGGCCGCTCTCAGTCAACTAACACCCCCTGTTCCCTCACCTTGTTGGCCGTGATACGAGCTGAATAAGATGTTGGCGCCGCGTATAAACATCAAGCCCAGACCCGGTAACATGATTGGAACCGATAGTAAGACTATCAATTCATATGCTATTAGTAACACGCGTCTGATAATAATTAGTTTAAAAAATGTTGACCCACAAGGTCATCTTTATTGTTTTAAGAATGTCAAAAATTTACGGTCGGGGGCTCCGACGTATCTGTACCCGCCTCGTGGCCAACAATATACGTGAAACCAACAGGGGTCTGTTGGTTACCAAACCAGACTAAAACATTAATCTATCGCAAAAATTCCTGGAAGGAGAAATTGCTTAATGAAGTTTAGTAATTAGCGATCTTGGCGAGTGACTGTGCGTATAGTCTTCCATCCCGGATTCTTAAGGTGTTATCTCCTTATCCCCTGTATTTGACTTCCATCAATACCTTGTCAGATTCTTTGCGTGTAGCAACTGTCAATTTACCATGTCGTCATTATACGCTTTGTGGCAACAGTTCTATCCACCAGCGCCCACTTTTACTGAGAGAGATGTCGGCGCAGGTAGCCAGGTGGGAAAGGTGTTTATCGTAACTGGGGCTAATCAAGGTACGCTTCTGAGAAGATGCTGTAGTCAAGAGAGGTTTCTAACAAATGAATACTTTATTAGGCCTCGGTTTTGCGCTCGTGAAGCTTCTCTACCCAACTGGTGCAACCATCTACCTGGCTGGCCGCTCCCCCGAAAAGATTCAAGCGGCAATCGCCCAGATTACCTCCGTCTCGCCCTCACCCCAGACGCCTGCGACCCTCAAGCCGTTACATGTTGACCTCAACGACCTCACAAGCATTAAGCCTGCTGCAGCTTCATTCGCCGCTCAAGAGGAGCATCTCGACATCCTCTGGAACAATGCAGGCGGTGGATTTCCCCCAGGTAGCGTGACGAAGCAAGGCTATGAGGCTCACATTGGATCAAATTGCGTGGCTCCCCTGCTCTTTACTCAAGAGCTTCTCCCGCAGCTCCAGACAGCAGCTCGAACAGCACCGAAGGATAGCGTTCGAGTCATCTGGACTGGTTCGTCGCAGATCCAAATGAGCGCACCAAAGGGTGGTGTGGACTTTGCGCGTGTTGAAAAACCGACGACAGCTGTTGAGATGTCAGACTATGCTGCGGCCAAGGCAGGCAACTGGTTCCTTACGGTTGAAGGAGCTAAGAGATGGGGAAAGGATGGGATTATAAGTGTGTGCCAGAATCCCGGCAACCTCAACACCGCCATATTTGAAGCATTTGGCCGGTTTATGCATGTGATCATACGGGCCTTGTTTCTGTATCCTGTTGAATATGGTGCATGTACTATGTTGTATGCAGGCTTCTCGTCGGATGTGAATGAGGGAACCAATGGAGCGTATATCTGGCCGTTTGGGAAGATCAAACTTCCACCAAGGGCAGATGTCGTCAAGGCTGTTTCCGAGGGTAAGGCCACGGAATTTTGGGATTGGTGCGAAAGATCTTGGAAAAAACATGTCTGATGTCTTCTTCGCTAAAGCAGGATGACCTGGCTATCTCGGCGGGTAACTAGTTCAAGAAATGATGAATTACGTAATTAGGAGGGAAATCTCTATTCGAAAGTAACATAGATAACCTGATATCGTATGATTTATGACGAGACAAATCGTCAACAGAAATGTATCCAACCACAGAACCATTTGGATTTGTTGTTAAGAATAACAAGACAAGAACCTCGTATTACTTCAAAAGGGAGGTTAATAGTTAGTAACGGTTAGAATATTAATTTTTGTAGAAATAGACGTCGATTTTCCATGTGATTTCCATATAAATTGCGCGTAGCGTCCATAAGACATTCCTATAAGCAATCTCGGGGGAGGGGGGTTCATTTAGTTGCGTTTAGAGAGTGGTTACTTCGTACATACTTCGAATTGTATACCCTATTTGGAAATTTAAAACTGGGGAACAGAGGAACAGAGGGTCCACAGACTCCACTCCACGCCACGGGCTGCTTAATAGAGTGGAGAATGTGGTCTCCAGCGTAAAAACCATCTTGCCTTGTTAACCTTGTCTTTAATTAGTATAGAGAATTATAATTATAAAGTTGCCATTGCTCAGGGTTCAGCTTAAACTAAAGCTAGTGAACCCTCGACCCGGGGTGTTAGGCTTTTAGCGCATTCTAAACTTGCCTTTTCTCTAGATTCAGCGTTACAATGCGTCAAACAAGCTCAGGGGCGGAATGGCGGGATCCAGCCCGTCGGGTAAGCCCGAACCTTGATCATTTTCCAATCACGATAAGACTGCCACTGACAGTCTTGACAGGTTCTAGCCATCTACTTAGCAAGGCGCACTAACACGTGATCATCCGATTCGCTGAGCGTAAATAATAGGCTTGGCATCAACCCGAACATGCAGCCCGCGTGTGGGATTAATTGGGTATGGTTGCTAAGACAATCAAGTAATTAAGAACGATATGTTTCTACTTATCATCCGACTATACTTGATTTTGTTATAGGCTGGAAAGGGTGCACGACTCCTTGGGTAACCCCGTTACCGTAATATTTCGTGAAATACGTCTTTCCAGGCTTCTAGAACTCTTCGGAGTAATTAGTAAGAGGTCCACGTGTATGGCGCAGTCTCCACGCGTTCCCCGTCGTCACTCGGGACTTACTTGTTATGAAACATGAATAATCGAGCGAGGCTTGGTCTAAGTAGGCATCCAATCCAAGCTAGAGACCAAGAGGACTCAGCCCCATCATCAGTAGTCACGTCCCAACATGTTATGCTGACGGGCCGTTGTTTGGGAAAGATCCAGGCTACTGGGAGGGATTTTAGGGGGTATCTCTGAGCGAGGACCATAAAAGCAGACGGGATGTCTGCTATCTTCTGGATAAAGAACATCCCATTCAACCTTTTAGCATCGTGGAACTCCTGCGGTTAGAAGGGCGCAGTAATGGTCTCTCTCAAGTCTTTTATCGTGGCCTATGGCCTCACTCTCTTCCCAGCCCTCGTGAGTGGTTATTCTCCCGCCGTGCCTCGTTATTTTCAGCGAGAGCTGTTCTCGCGGCACAACGTCACTACCGCGACTGTCAAGTCTGAGTTGGGCCCCCAACTTTCCAATGGTTCGCTAGTCTTCGGACCCGAGAGCTCTCTTTACGCCAATGCGACTGAGAGATGGAACACTCTGAATACTCCTGATGTTGAAGTTGTGGTGCAACCAGCCAAGGAGGCTGACATCGCAAAGATTGTGAGTGGTTACCCAGGCAATTCTTGGCAATTTGACGACCGTCCTGCTCATTGTAGTCAACGTAGATCAGGTACTGTAATGAAAATAGCTTCGAGTTCCTTGTGAGAAACCGTGGCCATGGAGCAACGGATTCCTTGTCAACCTTCGCGGGTATAGAAATCGACGTGACCCTTCTCACGGGCATTACTATTCAGCCAGATAACCAAACTGCTATTTTCCAAGCCGGAACTTATGGTGCGGATATCATTGACGAGCTTTGGGCCGAGGGATTTGTCACCAGTAAGCACCTTGCTATTTACTGAAATGTTTAATCCCTGATGTCGAATTTGCTAGCTACTGGGTCCACAGCATGCGTTGGAATGCTGGGTCCAGCCCTAGGTGGTGGCCACGGGCGCTACGAGGGACTCTACGGTTTGGTCGGGGATGGCATCGTGCACTTTAACGTTGTCCTGGCGAATGGCACAGAGATCGGTGTCAATGAGACGAGCCACGCTGATCTGCTTTGGGCCCTAAAGGGGGCTGGTCATAATTTTGCTGCTGTCACTAGTGTCGAGAAGAAGATCTATCCAGGGGAAAACTGGCACTACCACACCTATACCTGGACACAGGACAAGCTGGAGACTGTATTTGATGCACTAAACACGTTCGCCAAGAGCCACAATGGCACTACCCCTCCTAGGATGGGTGTCAACTACGGGTCTATGATTATGAATACGTCTATTAGCGAAACTGAGGTTAGTAGTTTCTTCACTCGTGCTCCAACACTATTACTAATGATGTCTAGGCGGTGCTTGAGTGGGGCTTCCAGTACGCAGGCTCTGGAGAGGAAGCGGAAAAGCTCCTCGCACCTTTCAACGCCATCGGTGCTGTCACCGAAGATCAGGGCGATGTCCCATACCCCGTCGTGGGCGGTGTCACCGCTGCCACTTGTCCTTCCGCCAAGCGTACGATCTCCAGTGCCATGACCCTGGAGTACAATGCCACAGCGGAACGCGCGCTCTACAACCATTATATCGCGAATGTTGCCAAATACCCCACGCTTGGAACTACTGCCTATCTATTCCACGAAGGGTACGCGACTGCCGGGTACCAAGCTATTCCTTCCAACTCAACTGCTTACCCTCATCGAGAGGAGAACCATATCATGTCAGTTGTCCCTCCTCGGAGAATATGATATTGTATGTACGATTCGGTATACTAACTTGTATCACAATAGGAATTTCTCTATCGAAGTGCCGGATGACGCTGACTCTGAGCTGCTGAACGCGGCGGAGACTTGGGCCAAGGAAGTATGGGAGCTCTGGAACGCCGGCCAGCCCACGCGCCAGCCAAAGATATACATCAATTATGCCCAAGGCCACCCGTACGAGACACTCGAATCTATCTACGGTTATGAACCATGGCGCCTGGAGAAACTGCGCTCGCTCAAGGATGCATACGATCCAGAGAACCGTTTCCGCTACTTTAATCCTATTGTGTCTGATTCCACCTAGAATTAGACTGTCAAGACCTTGTTCATTTGTTGGGCACATGTATCATAGACAAAGTTATCATAGACACACGTTTCTTCTATAGAAATTGTCATTCGTTGAACAATCATATAAACATTCATTGAAGTATTTTAGTATCGAAGGCTCCGTTGACGTCTTGTTGAGCGGAGGGTACCCGGCGTGGATGCACGCGTCCTAGTTCAGTGTATAACTTAGCGCATGGTATCAGGATGGCTAAGGGACATTAATTGGGAACTGTATGACTCAAGACGATGGGTCTGACAGGATCCAGACTTTTCTGAGACTACGTACCACGGAACGCATGGTCCCCTCCTAATACGTACCACTAAAGTATGACCCGCTGATCTACATATTAATAAACCCACCCTTACAGCAACCCTCGGTCACATGAAAAAAAAAACATGTGCTAGGCAGTCATGAGAAGTGCTAATATGCGCGATCCTTCCCCATCTTGATCGCTTGACAGTGAGCACATCCAAGAAATGAAATACCACGGATTAAAGAATTGGAGTTCCCATTAAAACCAAAGCTTGTTACACACAGTTACGTCAAATACATCAAGAGAAAGTTGAAATTCAATTTATTCGGTTTATTGACATTTAACTTGGACTCTTGGGTGTACGTGCCGCAAACACATACATCAACAAGTGTATCCAGGGTAATGAACTCAGGCCCGAAATTTACATCCATTGCTTGTTTCCAAATTGCGACACAAATGCACCGGCATACCCAGTCTCGATGCTAGCCCTCTCCCAGAGCCCCCGGACAGTTGCGACGGCTTCATCTACAGGGACTGCGCCCTTGAAGTGAGGTGCATAGGCTTGAAGCTTGGCCATAAATTTCGTCAATCCCTCGATCTGGTCTGGGGTGGCTGTGGGTATACGTGAGCGAAATGTTCACACGCTTCAATCTCGAGGACAGAGAAATACGTACGGTTGTCATAGTGTCCCACCTCCACGGCTCCCGGGCTGATACTGAAGAATAGCACACCGTCCTTCTTGTATTGTGCGTTGAACTTGGCCACAATAACGTTCAAAGCTGCCTTGGACGCCCCGTACAAGGAGGCCACCTCAACCTCGTTGTTATTGATAAAGTCAATATCGCCATGACCGCTGGAAATGGCGATGACCTTCTTGATCTTGCCCTTCAGGACAAGAGGAACGAAGAGATTAAAGAAGTGGATATTACCAATGACATTGGTCTTGAATAGCTTTTCTGAAACCTCGTCCAGTTCCTCATGTTTTTCGCCCCTGTTGATCCCAAACCGTTAGGCACAGACCAGCATGGACAGCAACCGAATAGAAATAAACCTACAATGCGCCGATGGAGTGATAGGCGTCGAATTGGGACGGCCATGCGCCATTGGCAACCAGGTAGTCGATGCCTCGGTCGCCAACGATCGGGGCAGTATCGGCAGCGGCTTGCTTCAAGCTGGCGTAGTTTGTAAGGTCTGCATGAAGGATGTGGACATTGGGACGGTTGCCCAGCTCTTCGGCCACCTTCTTCTCGGTGGCAGGCTTGTCGCGGACTAGACCGACGACCAGGTTGGCCGGGTCTTCCGAGATGTTCCTAAGGAAACCGAACTACGCTGCATTAGGCAAGAAGCAAGCTTAACAGAGCGCAAGGCAAACTTACCCCGATTCCCTTGGAGACGCCAGTAATAACGTACACAGCCATGTTGGGTGATTCTCTTGAGTTGAGTGGAATACTCTGTAACACTACATGTAATCTGGGTTAGCAGGCTCGACTAATATATACCAGAACGACGTGCGGGGTGTTTGATAATGGAATGCAACAGAAGTCTTTGTTTGTTGATTAATCATCCGGACTAGGTTATTTCATAATCAAGGCATTGTGCAAAGTTGCCTTGAATGTCACTTGACGTAACCCATGCATTTTCTTTGTCCTCCGTACAGGGGTTGTCGGAACGGCCCAGTTGGTCCGGGCGCGTATCCTCAATTGATTGCGGTATCGGATGTTATCGCAGGAGTAAGCTAGTCTCAGTAAGCTCCTGCACGGACCAGGGTATCGACTCTTAGGCCCCACCACTGTGTACTCAGTATGCTGTAACACCTGCCTGCCTTGTTGCGCCCCTGACGCTATCGATCTTTTTTAAACTGCTAGATCCCCGTGAACCACGGCGAGAAGGAAGACTAGCTGTTTAAGATCACTGTCAGTCAAGATGGCGTCAACTTCATCTCCCTTCAAGACCAGAACCGGCCAACCTCTCAAGTACACAATTGAACACCACCGCAAAGATGGTGTATCCGAGGAAGCCTTCACGGATTGGTTCACCAACGTGGTCCTGCCTAATGCAGTTCCAGTGATGAAGAGGCACAACATTATAAAATACGCAGTTGTGAGTTGTGATAGAACTTGGCCTATGTTGATAGGAGAGCCTGCTGACACGATGTGGTTGTTAGCACAAGACAGATCACCAAGTCAGCGCAGCCTTCCAGGCCATGGTGGATCAAATGCGGCCTGGCTGGAAGGTGAGCGACGGTGACATTGTGATGGAGCATTGGGTCTATGACTTGGAGACCATCAAGGACCTTACCTCAGACCCGGAATGGTTTGGAACCGCCTTCAAGGACCACGAGCAGTGGCTTGATAATTCTAGGTCAACCATTCATATCGGTTACGATACAACATACTTGGAGAATGGGGCTATCATCAATTTATAGTAAAAGTGAGTCGAAACATTGAATCACTTGGTACAGTCAAAGCTCTTTATGAGTAGCCGATGAAGACAGACAGTTGAATAGCTTATAATGAGGCTTTCCTTTTGTTAGGTCCGCTTGAGTTGTATATAAATTACACACGACATCCATGTCAATTATATCAAAAAAATATCCTATACGTTTTAAAGCACCTGAGAGGTACATGTAACCAGGAATAGGCATTTTTCTAATTTACAATTCGTAATCAGGTCACACCACGTGCAATGGGTGGCAAAACAATGTTGTACAAACACGAATTGAAAACACGGGGAATTCAACTTTGCCCGGGTGGTTCATAAAAAGTGACTGCAGGCGCAGTCGGTTGGACTTCTTCGTCATGCTTGCAATCATAATGCTGCATTGTTGCTGACGTGATGGTGTTTGTTGTGATTTCCCCACACCTAGTATTACCTCTGACTGACAGTTCAGCCGCATTTTCGCGATGGAGACACGGTAGACCCATCTTTAATTACTGTACTAGCGACGGCCCGCCGGGAGCGATTTGCATGTGCGCTTGTGGGCCCGCTTTGATGCAGGTGAGATCGTAAAAGCGCCGCGGGGCAACTGGGGCTCGGGAAGACGGCCCGTTGGTGCGGCAATGCAAGTCAGCCCGATTGGCGGCTTCCCGGCAGTTATGACAGACGGAGAACAGACGAACTGGTATCACAAGCGAGCTTAGATGATGCTTGGTGTACAGGCCTGTACACCGCCCTTTTCGAGTGCTTTTGCTACACAATTCTGTGTATGTTCTCGTACCTTCCTTGGAAGAGAAGCTGCCCCACTAACCATACTACTTCTTTAAAAGCTGCCTAGTTGTAAGCACCTGGTCGAAGAGTTACCAAGTGCTGAAACAGCTATAGATTGAACAAGGCAAGAAGCATCCAATTCCACTATCACAAAAAAGCAAATGTCGGAAACCGTCCTCGTCGTCGGCGCCACGGGCCACATCGGTGTCTCTGCCGTCATTGGCGCGCTGCGCTCCAAGCGTAACGTGCTGGCCGTGGTCCGCAACGCGGCCGCCGCCGAGAGGCTATTCCACCATGCCGGAACCCGCGACGGCATCACGACTATCGAGGCCGACGTTGTTTCCGAAACCGGGGTGCAGGGTATCGTGGATAAGGTGAAGAACGGCGAGCTGCCGGCCTTTCAGCACGTGTATTCGGCGGGTGAGTATATCGAGCGTGAGCAATGAGCGAGATCCTGACATGACGAGTCCAGTCGGTGGAGTGAAAACTGCCACGCCGCTGAAGGACCTCAGCATAGCGGAGTTTCGCGAGAATTTCGCCGTCAATTTTGAGGCAAATTACTGTAAGCCCCCCTTTATTCTCTTCCCCAACCCGTGCCAGCCACTAAACTGCATAGTCGCATACCGAGCCACTGTTCCCTATCTGATCTCCCAGTCCAACCCAACAACCTTCACGCTTATCACGGGCGCGATAGGTGACGCGGGCTGGTGGGCTGCTCCTGCCATGACGCAGGGTGCGCTATTCTCGCTGGGTGTAGCTGCAGAGCTAGAGAACCGCGAAACCAATCTTCGCTTTAACGAGGTTTACCTGGCCTTCCTCGTCACTGTCGACGAGGACGCTGTCAAAGAGCCGGCTGCCAAGATGGGCGCCGTAAAGGCTAGCGACTTTGCGCGCGTCTATGAGGGCGTCCTGGCCCGGGACGAGATCAAGGGTTCGAGGATCCTGCTTTATGGTCCCAACGACATTGACACGCTGAGGTGGGAGAGTAAGGCGTGGACGGGTCCTCGGTAGAGTATCCCATTATGTCCAGCCACATAGATGTATTGAATCAGTTTTAAGAGTGGTCCGTCGCAAAACCAATCCAGGATCATCTCTTCCCATTAGAAAGTAAGATGAATTACACCTTGCTTCATTTAACAGTCAGGTGTCTTTGTCCGTTTACTATTCGCTTCTTAAAAAGTGTCAGAAATGAACTAAATCAATAAGAGAGATGAATTATTAACGTGCTTCTTCACTGCAAGCACGCGGAAACCCAACTAATACCAGCCGTAAATGATCTCGACATGGCTTTGAACATGATAAACTGTTGTGTTTTACTTGATATTCAGGTGAAACATATCCACTTTGCTAAACTCCACCTTAAGATAATATTGGAATCACAGAGAGTCTTCTTATTTACGCAAATCAAGCTATACTAAAATGTGGGGATAAACGGCCCACGCCAACAATTTATACACTGCTAAGTTTAGATCCCCGATAAAGTACTCAACAAGGATGCGAAAAAGTTGCCACGTACAGTGCCTGTGACCGTGTACAGCTGAACCGGTGTCTTAAGACGCTGAATAGATGTCAGGCTAATTTTTAGTGGCTTAATAGCTAAAGATAGTGAAAAATCCTAATATATATTTGGCTTTTAGTCAACTTGTATGTATACTTTTATATATATTTAATTTAAGTATTCAATGTTACACATGTATATATATCTGTAAAAACTAATCCTAATTATTTCTAAAAAAATTATTTTATTTAAGTCTACTTTTGTTGTAATATAAATTCTAACTCTCTCTAACCCCTTATCTGTCTCTTTAATCTAAACGCTGATCCAACATTGAAATCCTAATAATCTTATGAAGTTATATTAAATATATATGTAGAATATATATGCTAGAGGCTAAATGCGTATTTAAAATTATAGGATTATTCTCCTATTTTAAGCATCTGACTATCCTAAATTTTAGTTAACACCTATTGAGCGTTCCGAGTCATCCGGTCAGTTGCAACCCTACGCTTACAAACGATACTGCGGGCGTAAGCGAACAGGGTAGGGATCTTGGCTCTGCTGACGAAGGATTACACCCACAGCACCCTCTCAAATTGGGAAAACCAATCGCCGATCGTCCAACTAATTCTTTGCCCTGCATGGTTATCTTTGCGCCGACTATATTCATATCTTTCTTCTCGAAATTCCGGAAATAAAAAGAACCCCCAACACCTTTCATCCGTCGCCTACCTCTCGGCTGCTATCATGTACTCGATAGAAAGCTCTTACTACCCCTACTGGGGACTATTTATCTTCATATGCTGCAGCTGTCTCGGGCTCCTTCACCTTTTGAAACCTAAGGACTTAAAAGGGCCGGGTGGCACAAAGCGATGGGCTATGCCACCGGGGCCACCAGGCCTACCAGTTTTGGGAAATTTACGACAGATGATGGACGCCCGCCGTGGAGCCCTTTCTTTCAATAACTGGGTGAGTGCAAAACAATTCGAACCCAAAAACATGCACTTAACTAAACGTCTGGTAGCTTGGCTCCTTGATCCCGTATGGTGAGTTGGTGACGCTTCATATGGGATCCCAGACATGGCTTGTGCTAAACTCGGATCGCGTTGTCTCGGAACTCATCGCCAAGCGAGGTAAGATCACCAACGAGAGGCCCCATATGCCCATTGCGAGTGACCTTGTGAGCAATGGAAAGCGCACAGTGATAAGACAAGAAGAGGAATGGCGAGAGGGACGCCGTGTTATGCATCAGTTACTCAGCGGCTCGAGTCTCAAGGTATACGCCGGTATGCAGGAGCTCGAGAGCGTAGACATGCTACGCCGATATCTTCGGGACCCTAACCTTTGGTATTCCCACAACTTTCGATATGCCACATCCGTGCTTTACAGAATCGTCATGGGATACCCCTTGAACAAAACCAAAGCGGAGCTAGACGACTATCAGAGGGTGACGATCGAGTTTGTTACAAGCATCAACCGTAGTTACGTGGATTTCTTCCCCGCGTTTAGCAAGCTCCCCCATTTCCTACAACCATGGCGGCGTTTCTGGGTTCGGATGGGCTCATTCCATCGCCTTGTCTTCCAGAGATGGTGGGAACCCATCAAAGCCGCCGTGACCAGCGGCTCCGCTCCGCCCTCGTTCGTCCGCGACGTTCTTCTCCACCCGGACACGAGGTACTCAGGTGATAATGAAGAGGCAATGTATCTGGCCACGTCTGTCATGGCAGCGGGTGGTGACAACACACGCATGACGATAAACACGTTCATAATGGCTATGATTACACATCCCGAGGCCCAGGCTCGAGCACGCGAAGAAATCGATCGAGTCTGCACGAATGGTGACTCGCTCAGGCTTCCCAAGATGTCTGATTTGTCGGAAATGCCTTACATAGCCGCTATGGTCAAAGAGACTTTACGTTGGCGACCGACTGTCCCCATCGTTCCACCACATCAACTCACCGAGAATCTTGAGTTTGATGGACATTTTATCCCTGCCGGGACAAATCTCCTCATTAACTCAATCGCACTGTCGAACGAGTTTGACAATGCTCATGAATTCAAGCCGGAGAGATGGATTGACGGTGACGAAGCTAGGACGACACATAACTTCTGGGGTTTTGGAGGCGGTCGTCGAATCTGCGTCGGCTGGAAGGTTGCAGAGCAAGCTTTGTTCATTGCTTTTGCTCGTTTGATTTATTGTTTTGAATTGAGTCCGGTTTGTTCACCTTCCGTTGTTTCAATGTTACTAGTCATGTTAAGTCTGAATGATGAGTCACTAACATATGATATATCTAGCGCGGACCAATCGACGACAACAAACTCAATCACCAAACTGTCAATGAGCCATTTCCTGTGAAGGCCACTGTTCGCAGTGCCCAACACGCGTCACTCATTGAGGAGGAAGCATCCAAGTACGAAGCTTCGTTCTCTACATTTGGGTCGACGGCCTAATGAAGACTTCATGTGTTCAACGCCAACGGATGTTTAGCAGTACTGTGGTTGACCATGATATAATTCAGCGTCACGCTCGTGGCCAACGTTAGTTGCTATATTTTTGGAGCTTCCCAATAGACGTCCGACTGCTCAAGTCAATGAAGACAGAAGTGATTCCAAATTGAACTGGTATTGGTTTTTTATCTTGACATTTATGAATCCACTTTGAATTCTAGTGATTTTGATGTTCTTTTAATATATTCTTGACAACATGTAGCAGTGAAACTGCAGTCATAGAGAGACTGTGACGAATGTACATATGGATGTACGTGAAAGGCACATACGTAGGCAGATACGTAGTCGCTTCAGGTACGAACACTGCATGTCCTCCAATCCAGTCTTTTCTTGCTAGGTTTGAAAGACGTAGACTAATAGCTTCAACCAAGATTCCTTTTCTTAACCTTCATCCGTCTGCTGGAGCTTTATTCTCCTTTTTAAACTATTGGAATATATTTAAGCACTAAGCTAGCTATAATGTCGCCGATAGAATGAAATGAAAACTATTTACACATGCAGAATATGAAAGTTCAAGACTCTTGGCATGTTATTAAATTTCTCCTTTGTGTTTTGTCAAATGTCTCTATTTTGGGACCTTCTTATCTTTTGACACGAGAGCTAGTTGCCATGCTGAGGCGGCCTCGTTCCTCTACTTAATCTGGATACAACTAGTATTTATTTCACTATTCTGGCGTCGTTTGACGTTTAAAACCAGAGAAATGTCCGATTTATACCCTATATGGCAAGACTGAGAAGAAAGGAAGCTAGGGATAGGGTTAGTTCTATCGATTAGATAGGTTGATGGTAAAATTTGGCTTTACTGGTGAGATATTTTTTCACCTTTTGGGGACTCTTGTGCTTATGTATGACTTTGTTTGGTAAGATAGAGTGACAAGAGTCGATTATCCGGTCGACTAATTTTCAAAGTTCAAGACATTCCATTCCATATAGCTAGATTCTTGTGACTAGACAATCTTTAATGTTACAATGTTATGGCTAGACAACATGAATCAATATGACTTGGATATACACCGCGGTAATTCATTACCCCTAGTTGTGCAAATAATTCTTGATGAGTAGACAAAAACCAATATCTATACTATCAGTCACACAGTGTTTAAAATCAATAATTACGTCATTGCGTCATTTGCTTTATCATCAGACAATAACGATCTGTACCACCTACCAAGAATTTGTAAGAATCGATTTTAAAGGTGTCAACCCAAGTTATTCTTTATGTTTAGATGATCCAGACCATTCTTTATGACTGGAAATCCAACCAATGTCTTAATTGTTGAAGCCATTTTCTGAGGTAAATTATTAGGTAAATTATTCCAAATCATTCTCCATGAATAGATGAATGCAATAAATATCCATGCCGCCGTGCTCACCGTGTTTCAGCCAAACTTACACCTGGTAATTCAAATGTTCACTTTAAATACTTCAAATTTGACTCATATCTATACAAAGTGGGACTGTACCGAATCACTAACCCATGCAAGTCACTGAATATGAGTCTTTTGTCAATATATTATCGATATATTGTCAATATACCGACATATTGTCTGGGACATGTAACCAATGACTCGGACAAATATATCACCGGACTTCATCAAAATTGGGATGTAAAAAAGAGGCAAAAGTGTCTACGACTTGTCTCTTTCTTTTGGTATCTTTCTTTACAGACATGTTCAGCCTCAAACTGCATGTCTCATATCTGAACACACCAGTTGACACACACACACACACAAAGTGAGTACGATAGGATAAAAGAATCTAGGGGAAAAGATGTTTGGGGGAAAAATAACTGACACCAAACGCAACCACCAAAGCAGAAACGAAGACATCCAACGAATGGCGACATGGCTCCTCCACTTCGTTACGTGACAGACGTTTAAAGTTTTCCCAGACCGATCTAATGCAGGGTGTCCACCATCCAGGAGCTCATGGGGAATGTCAAATCATCCCACAATGATCAGTAGAAGAAGAATGCCGTCCATGCCTACACAGGAATACTACTGTGGGTAATGCATATGTACAAAAAGTTCAACCTAGCCCGGGAAAGGTCCTTCGAGACTTGCTAAAAGGAGGGTGTAAACTTACAGTCTAGACATCAAACTATCGACTAGTGGACAAAACATTTTCACCAGACGAAAACCAAACCAAGCCCGAAAAATTTCGACTGGCGAGGGGAGGAAGCGGAAGGTTATGGTACCCCGCTAAATGAACAGGATTGTGGGGGGGGGGGGGGGGGGGGGGGGGTGTTGACCAAGAACTTGAAGAAATCAAGAGATTGTGTCCTTCAATGTTGAGTTGACGACATTAAATATAAACCCTTATGATTTATAAATGCTCTCATACATGTATAATTGGCCTGCGACGCAGGCCAATCGGATAACCATAATATCTGATATGTACGTTAGGCGCTTTGGGCTTAGTTGAATTTGAAGCTGTGGTTGACCCACTGTTTCAACGAAAGGCAAACTTCTTCCCCCACCTGTATCTTTCCCTAATCAACATCATCATAAACTGCATATTTAGCATGAGTACCAACCGAGTTCGGCGTAGAGTAGTCGCTTGTGCAAGGTGCCGATCGAGGAAGATTGTGGTAATTTATCCCCCACAGCCTTTCACATGGAAGCGAGAGCTCACAAATATGTATATGTAGTGTGATGCAGCCTCTCCAAGTTGCTCCAAGTGTAGCCGTGCTGGGGTTCCATGCGTTGCTCTCTCCGCGTCGAATCAAGCGTCTGCCCCAAGGTCAATCGTCCAGTTTCTTGAGAACGAGCTTGCAAAGAGAGAGGAATCGGAAAAAAAGCTCGATCAGTTGGAATCAACTAACAACCTTCTCGTCGACCAAGTTATGAAGGACTGTACCCCTTTATTTCTGGGTCTCACTTCCTCCAACCCATTATTCCGCTGTGCCGTTGCTGGAACAAGACTACCATCGGCCTCACTTCCAGGGGCAGTAGAGCTTACTGAACAACATCAGACACCCCTCTTGGTTTCGGAAGCTGGAAGCACTCTACTGGCTGATATCCCTATCTCGGTAGCAGACTTTCTCTTCGAGAATTATGTGAAGAGGGTGGCCATCCAGAATCCAATATTCTACCTGCCCGACATCGTACAATACTTTGATTCTGTTTACCACCATCCAATCCACAGCCTGAAGCCCGGCTCTCTTTCTACGCCATATGAGACATATGCGGTGAGCCTTATCATGGCGATATCTTTAACAACGGCAGCTCGAACGCAGCAACTTCATGCCAACTCGATTGCGATGGGCCTACTCAAAACTGCAATGCAACATACCCAAGCTGTTTTCACAAACGACCTTAAAGGGCTACAAGCTATCCTCCTTTTATGCGAATACGCGTTTTTGAACCCCAGCGTCGCAGATGTATGGCTGCTTTCTGGATTCTCCACCCAAATTTGTATAGACCTGGGACTGCACCAGGAGACTTCCAACGATTTAAAGAAGGAAGATCCACTCACAATCGATATGAGAAGGCGAGTTTTCTGGTGTGCATATGAAATGGAAATTGCCACATCAGCAGCACTGCTGAGACCAACGTGTTTTCTCACAAAGCACATCAACACACCATTCCCGTCGGAAGTCGAAGATGGTACCATTTCCGCTACTAGCATTGACGTCAGAGCACCAGCAACAAAGGCCTTTGCCGTATGGATATGGAAGTATCGTCGGATTGAAGCAGAAGTAATCTCGGTCCTCTTCCATAATGGAGAAATACACAGAACCTCTTCGTTGGATCTGTGGACACGGAGCATGGAGAATTCGATCGATACTTGGCGTGCTGAATTCTTAGAGTTTGCACATCTTAATAATAGAGATCCGACCTCAGAGGAAATGAAATTATATGCAACTATTGCACACGCATATGTGATTGTGAGCTTATTTAGGCCTTCTCCTCGGGTTAAAGTGCCATCGTGTGAAAGTCTTCTCAAAGCTTTCGTGGCGGGAGTCGATGTTGCAAAAGGGTATCACGCTCAATCAAACCTTGGCTTTGGAAACAGTAAATACGTTTTCCACCCGTGCTACCACACATTCTCCGCTGCTATTGTGTTTCTCCAGTCTCTGGAGCGCTGCAAGGCGTCCATCTGCCTTCAATACACTGTAGATGAGATTGAGGATTTTATTTCCAGTTTTTCAAAGTCATTCACTGCAATCGCGGAGCGTTGGCCGGCTGCGTCTCGTTGTTTCGAAGAATTTGAGAGGCTCATGGTACCGGTCAAATGCAAGTATATTGATTTCGCGCTTAACGAGGCAAGGGCCGCTTCAAATGGCTTTCCATCCACTGCAAGTCTAGTTGATTATAGTGGAAATACCGCACAACCGTTGCTATATTCTGATGAGCTTATGGACTTTCAGTCGCTATTCCCCCATGATGTGTTTAACACCCAAGATATTGGTGGATTGCCATTCACCATTCCATCTGATTGGGAATTCGAATTTGATTTTGGAATCACCTAGCCTACTGATTCCACCTTTCTGCCTCAGTGGAGAAAAGAAAATATAATTTTATAAAGCTCGGGCACGCTTAATATAGACGACATTGTCTCTATTGATCATCCAACTATCCTACTTCCAGCTACCTGTCGATGAGTCAGGATCCACTAAACTATGTCCGACCCAAGCCCCCTTTTGTATTCACTGGGTAGCTTTCTCGTCATTTCCTTGCAAACTCGGAGAGCCCTCTTCGTTTCCTTTGACATTTTGGGCATGCTCCTCAAGAATATGTTTCGGAACAACGACTCCCTCCTCACCTGTGAAGTATTCTGTTTCTGTGATGTGGAAGAGTGCGAGGTACGCGAAAATCAGAACACCTGCAGCGTAAAAGGTAAAGATAACGGCTGCTTCCTTCACGAACGGTACACCGGTTGAGTCTACCCCAAAACAAATGGCTTCACCCGCTCCTAGGAAACCTCGGAAAACACCCTGCTCATGTGGTTAGCATGTTACTCATAAACTGAGAGAAAAACTTTTACTTACAGCGTAGTTTGCAGATTTACGAGGAGAATTCGTCAGGGTACCCAGGAAGTATAATATAACATATTGCCACAAGGAACTTGCGATCCAGTTCAAGATGAATAAGACAAATATTGGCGCAAACGCCGCCTCCGTCCAGTCAAGTCCTTTGGTGGGTGGATTGGAGCGGTCATAGTTCCTCACACGAATGATTTCCCAGATCCAGGCAGCCATAAGGGGGACTCCGACAACAGTTAATCCAATCAATGCACGGCTGCGGCGTTTCCATTTCTTATTGTCAAAGATGCATTGAAGTCCGTAGCCACAGGGGATCTGCATAACCACCGCAATGAAAGAAAGAAGGCATCGAGTCCGCAAATCGTTGCGATATGCGTTCACAGAGCCACCATAGACCAGGAAACATTCGGCAGGTAGGAATGCAGGGATCTATCTTTCAACGTTAGCCAGTTGCATTGGGAAGAAGATCGGGCAGCGATCTAACCATTATGAGAAGTTTCCAATCTCGGAATATCTCGAGATTTGCTTTCAATTCTTCGGCAAGTCCGCGGGCTTTTATCATCGCCACGGGAGTTCCGTCATCTCGAACAACACGAGACGGTGGCATAAGGAGGAAAGAAGCAACGGCGCCAACCCCCATCATGACCATGAAAACGATGTACACGGCGGGTGGAACGCCAGCCTCCTCGGACTTATAAAATTAGTCAGAGACATCAATATGAAAGGATTCTTCGAGTTACTTACCGAGTTTCGGTTGATAATTAAGGGAATAATACCACCCACTACGGACCCAACAGCCTGAAGATTGACCGAGACGGTGATAAAAGTCCCCCGATCCTGTTCTTCTGAATACGACATGGCAATGTATCCCATGGTAACAAAAATCATACCAGCCGATATACCGATGGCGACGCCAGCAAAGATAGGAAACCCTTCTTTGCCAGTGTGGTCAAAATACATGAGACTTCCCACATAAATGATATAACCTATTACACCGATACATGTAGTTATTGCAGGACCAACTGCATTTAACACTGTGCCTCCGAATGAAGCGGAGAAAAACCATACTGTACATAAAGTCGCATTGACTACCTGGACTTCTTGCGCCGAATTGGACTTGCCACCTCCAGCACCGAGGAGGTTCAATGAGACGTAAAGGCCTGCGGTGAGACCAACCAGGATTCCAATTAGAACACTCTTTTTTTGCCGTCGTTAGAGAAAGACCACACTTTATCAAAATTCAACAGTAGGGGTAACTTACTTTTGCCAGTAGGGAGAATTCAAACGAAATTCGGGCAGGAAGGGGAGTTTGACACTCCTTTCATAGTACTTCATCCCTGCGAGCAACGACAAACAAAGTTCAATCCCAACAACTGAACAACAGTGTGTGGATAGATGAGCTTCATTCCAAGCATCAGCGGAACATTTTGGATTTTGATATACCAGTCGATACCAGTCGAGTTCACGATGCGATAGACCCACTATTGATAGCAGCTGCGCCCAACTCCGTGAGTGGATACACGAGGCGCTTACCTCCGTTGATTGTGCGCGTAACTCCGACAATGTGAATTCACCAACCAGCGGATTTTTATTCAATACATACAGTGGAGTTGTGCGGTTAGGATTCTGGTCTGCGATTTCGAGATAGATAGAATTCCGCCTATTGGCTGTCAGGCTTCTACTGTGATACGACCATTGAACTGCTGCTCCGTACAGCTTCTTTGCTGAAAGTTTACATTTACCATTATTACCGAAAATTTCTGTCTTATAATATGCTCTACCGGGAATTATGCATGCCCTAGTTATATGTTCTTCACTCGAGAACAACAATGTATGATGTATTGATTATCCATGGCAACTAGGATAACTCTGTATGTGCCTCTATCTTGAGTACCGACCGCAATTTAATCCCCCATCTACCAAAATATCTGCTCCTGTGGTATATGCCGAGGCGTCGCTCAAAAGATACCCAACAACCCCCTTCAAATCACCTCGATATCCAATACGCCCCATTAAAGGGGTTCCATTCACCGTCTTCCAGAGTTCCGGGTTCTTCGCGGCTGTCTCGAAGACCATCTCGGTGCTTATGAAGCCTGGGGACACGGAGTTGACGCGTATCCCAAGTGGTGCGAACTCTACAGCCAGGGACTGAACTGCCGTTTTAATGGCTCCCTTTGATGCAGATTAGACCGCCATGCAGCGAGACGGCGTGGGACCATATGCGGCAGACGAGGCAATTAGCACGATGCTACCTCCTCGGTTTTGTTGGCGCATACTCTTGGCCGCGAGCTGCGCAGTGAATAGGGAACCCAAGACCTGTATAACCCTAACGCATGAGTAGACAAATTCTTAAAGAAGTAAAGGTGATTCTACATTCACGTTTAGTATCCGAGCACTTTCCTCCCATTCATGTTCGAGAAACGGTTTGTCGACAACAATCCCCGCACAGGAAATACTGAACCGAAGCTGTTATCATCGTGTGTAAATCATACAGCGGTCCAAAAAACAAGTCTTACCAGTTATCAATGCCATCGAAATCACGATTGACCTGACAAAACGTATCTGACAAGTGATCAAACTTGGTGACATCCGTCCTAAGTGCTCGATTAGAATCGCCAACCCTAACCACCATAATGCTATCTACTCACCTATAGTATCTCACGCGAATACCCAGCTCCTTCTCCAAGTTCAACAAATCTTGGTGTGGCTCTTCCAGAGTGTCAAGAACCGCGATATTACTCCCCAATTCCGCCGCACCTCGGGCCATGGAGAGGCCAATTCCGCGACCGGCGCCTGGAATGTTCAATGTCTATCGGCTATTCGCAAATCGCAATAGGAATGCCACATACCGGTTATCACTGTCACCTTATCCTCGAGCGACATCATATCCCGTACGTGTCGAGACTTGTAGCTTCGGCTGTCCTCTCGCATAATATCAGAAATCTTCGGCATTGGCTTCGTTGAATGAGGTTGGGTTTGACGCTGGAAACAGAGTCGTGAGGTGTATGCACCAGCTGCCACTCGGGCAACTGATCTTACATGGTGCTGGCTGGTACTTGGTAAGGCACGTATGTGAAGCATGATTATAGTTATGTTGATATGGTTAACGAATTTATTCGATTTGACCGTTCCTAGTGAGAAGCGAAATAACGATCTCAATAGAGTACTCTGGGTTGACGCGAAGCAGCACCGCGATAACCTCGTATCCACTTCTCCGTAGATAACACGGCATTTGCTCCGATTTACTTGATTAACTGCGCCTATCTCCGTCACCCCGCAGCATTGTACGCAACGCCAACCCCGGATTTCAGTTTTAGAGATATGGCTTGTTTAAGGGGGCTGCAAATGACGCCGAATGATTTTCTGTAATACGTAACCAGTGTACCCAGTAGGTCCCACTCGTGTTCACCGTCGACCGATCGCTAGGTAACACGAAAGAGGTGGCGTAGTGTTATGTTACAGCTAGCTAGCAACACGGTGATCATGTACGTTTTCCCCCCTTTTTCTCGCTTATTTCAAGTTAGAAAACAAAACGTTGATCATTTTTTTGTGTCGATTCTAAACTTGATTACTAAACCGGTGTTTTTCCATTTTATAGGTAGATCGTCAATGATATCTATCGTGTTTCTGCTTAAAAGGTTAAACTCCAGCCTCAACCGTTGCCCCAGACATCCTTCCAGACTTGAATTCATCGACCATTTGCTCCATCGTCACCCACTCCACACCCGGGTGCGAGTTTATATAGTTGATAAGGTTCTCGTGCATCAACATCACTTGCGGCTTACCACTTACTTGTGGATGGATGGTCATGGGAAAGACAAAAGTGTCATATTCTCGGTAGAAGAAGTCAAATTGCTTCTTCCAAAGCTTCTCAATCACGTCCGGGTCGATATAGCCCTGGGATCCTGCGCTTTTGTGGTTGACAACGAACGGGGGCCAATCGTCAAGGTGCCAGTTAGCCGGAACTTCTACCACTTTGCTTGCTTTGAGTCTAGACATTGGTGTCATCCAGGCCGAGGCATCCTGCTCGACATTTGTCTCTTTGTATTCCTCCGATCCATCGGGAACGTAGTATAATTGGCAATCGTGGTGCATGAATGAGTGATCGTATTCCTATCGTTAGTAGGCAGTTAGTTATTCATTTGTTGCGCAATGAGGTGAAGATTTTGTTACAATTCCAAATTCCTCCAAGATTTTGATTGTGTCCTTCGAAGTGTCCCAAGCCGGTGCTGTCCAACCTCGCGGCTTTTTTCCTAGAAACTTGGTGAGAACCTCAATGGATTTAGCCATCACGTCTCGCTGCTGTTTTTCATTCAGAGTAGCCACAAATTCATGGCAATAACCGTGCAATCCACTATTTCGTACAGTAATTATTAGTCTCGGTGAGAAGCTTTTAGTGATCTTTAACGTTACTCACATTTCGTGTCCGGCATCGCGAACCCTTGCAATCTGCGAAGGGAAAGATTCCAGCGAATGCGCAGGGATGAACCATGTTGTCTTAATCCCGAACTTGTCCCATAGCTTAAGGAGACGATCAATCCCAACAGTCGCCCCGAATATGCCACGAGATACATTGGTCGGACCAGCAGGAGTCCCGGAGCATGTATTCAGCCTGGAATTTGTCAGTGAATAAAGCTCAAGGGGCTGCTGTGTCTAGAGGGAAAGTACCAGCCGCTGGCTGCATCCACATCAATTCCGTAACAAACGAGGACGCGTTTGACCATTTTGAAATTCTTTGCGGCTATGATAATGAGATTTGGTGTACTTATTCAATGAGGGAAGAGAAAGAAGACTTGGAGGTAAATCTCCTTGATCACAAGCTATTTTGCAAACTCCCAGGAGACTTTAGCTGGAAGCTAGTCGTCATCTTGCATGCTATCTTCTATCAACGTTGCGCTTATCTCCGTTGGACTCGTGAAAGAAAAGCGGAGCTGAGCGCTGATACGACATCAAAGGATGCGGGGAAGCAATTAATTGATAACATTGGCCACGCAATTTGGAGATAGGAATGTTACTAGCATGCCCGCAATCACATGAGTAGGTTTCAACCAATATGCGTACAAGCTATTTCCAATGTTCTCTCGGGACTGTGATCGCATGCGCTTAGGCTGGCTCCGCCAACATTGAACATTTGAACAATATAAAGTTAGTTGCAGAAAGATCACCTGTATCGTCTCGGCCATCTGATCACAAATTTCATCACAATGGCAATTAAACAAATTGTGTGCTCTGGCACTCCCTATCAGGTAGCAACCTTTTTTGAAAACCGTTCTTTCTTAGAACTAAAACGAGTGGCAGATTGGACACACTCACGGAAGTAACGCAACGCCTGAGATCGAACGTGCCATCTCTTTCTATGCAAAGCTATTCGCAAAGAAGAGCAAATTAGGATGGCCACAGGTGCGAGAACTTGCCAGCGATTTTGACAGTGCGATCAAGAGCAAATGGCCGCGGTATTATGAAGAGCTTCAAGGTTTGCACGCTTTCAGTTTGGTCAAGCCTGTGGGTCAAAACGCTGACTCTCAATAGGTGTCGCAGACGGCTCAAATCGAGATGTAATCGATATTATTGCCCTCAATGTTAGGACGGAAATTGTTTTTGGGCAGTTTAGCGACGGATGCACTAGTTTGTTTTACCGAGGAGATGGTTTCTCATACCAGGGGCAGAACTGGGATGTAAGTAATTAAAACATTGATTCCTCCCCCATAAAATAGAAATGCAATCTCACACATAGCTAGTGGATGGAAGAACAGCAAGCCAACCTGATCCAGCTTTCTATTGCTCAACCGGGTCTCCCGGCCATCGAGATGATCACCGAGGCAGGACTAATCGGAAAGATTGGCCTCAACTCTAGCGGCGTTGGCGTTTGTTTTAACGCGATTAAAGCCAAAGGTCTGGATAAAAGTCGCCTACCTGTCCATCTGGGCTTACGGATGGCACTGGAGAGTACAAGCGCCATGGATGCTGTCAATGCCTTGCAACGGGTGGGAATGGCTAGTCCGGGTCACATATTGATTGGTGACACAAATACGGCAGTCGGACTGGAGTTCACATCGTCTACATTTGCCCACGTGCCAATCAATACAGACGGATTTATTGTCCATTCAAACCATCTGCTCCTGCCTCATGCGAATATCATTGAAACGCCGTGGTTGGAGGACTCCCCCGTGCGGATTGAGACGATGGCAAGTAACCTGGCGGCAGTCGAGGGCCCGCTGTCGTGGGAGGCGTATTGTGTGCTATTCGAGGACGAGAGAAATTATCCATGTTCTATCAATCGCGCACAAGTCGGAGCTAGCGGCAGTGCTACTTTGTTCAACATTGTCATGGACCTGGGGGCAAGACGAGCAGAGGTTCGCATGGGCCGACCGAACAAGGGCGGGGAGAGGCTCATTCTGTCGTTCTGATGACTTAAGTAGTATAAGTGTAGGGAAATGCAGTGTTAGTTTCTTCTTTTTCTGCATAAACACCCACTCCTGAGTCCGGACAGATGGAATTTGGTGATCTTGTCGGAAATTTGGATTAGTACTAGCGTCTCGGCTCGTGACTGCCGCGTCGACCTGATAACAACAACTTCCGTCCCTTGTCTCCTCATCTACGGATACTTCGCTACTATTCTCTTGCACCATGTAATTCCAACTGCTCTGTGAAATGCAAGACTCCCTCGACGAACTCCTGACCTCATTACCCGCATGTCGCCGCTGCAGATCGAATAAGCGACGTTGCGATCCCAGCATTCCGGCATGTCGAAACTGCTCCAAGGCTGCGGTCGAATGTGTTTTCTATGACCATGTGACAAAGCAGGACGTATCGCGATCGTAAGTCTTTATCTACCATCTGTGTGAGGATCTTCTAATACGCTCAGATACGTGGCCTCATTGGTGCACCGATTACAACAGCCTTCTCCTCGACCTCTCGACGGAAACACTTCCCAACGTGCAGCCGCCTCCTCGGAGAACCCTTTTTCCAAACCGCATCGCTATCTTGGACCACGAGCATGTATAACCTACAACTCATTCTCAAGTGGGCTCACGAGTTCCACACCTGTTATTCCCCCAAGATTGGAAGCTCCGGCTATCGGAGCTGAACATGAAGTTGCAATAACCCCCGAACTCGGTCGTTGTTTACTGGACTTTTATGTAAAGCATATTCATTGCATACATCCTTTTCTCGATGTTAACGCCCCGCCATTTACTCCCACACCGTATTCCCGGATCCCCACGCGTTGGGAACAGTTGATGACAGAGCTAATCTATGCGACTGCCTGTCATTGTGTAGACCAGGATGGTTACCGCGGACTAGCCGACCAATGTCACCAGCGTGCCATGGGGTACATCGACCACGCAACAAGGGACGTGACTATAGAAGCTCTTCAAGCCATTACTCTCCTCAGTTTACACTCGTTCTTCAATCCACAACAAGGGAACACTAGCCAGCTTGTTGGATTTGCTGCACGAGTTGCAATGGACATCGAGAGACAGGGTAGTCAGGAACAGCAGAATATTGTTCAGCGCATATATTCGACAATATACTGCATGGAAAACAAGCTCATTACAGCACTAGATAGGCCAGGGCTTCTCCCAGAACCGGTGAGGAAAGATTATGCCCCGGTCCGCCCCCCTTCATTGTTGACAACTCCAAAGACAGGTCCCTTGAATTTCGAAATTACTTCTCCCGATACCCTAATCTGCTCACTATACAGGCTTCAGTCCAGGTTTCGGAATTCCGATCAAGATGCGTCCACACTACTTCAGTATCATGTTCGCATCAACGATTCATCGTGGTTATACCTTCATAGTTCACTCAATCCAAACGCCTTGGCAGTGGTTTACGAAACATACTTATTGATTAGCCCGAGCCCAACCGTAGCGTGTCGTCTCCTCTCATGCTACAATCGTGTGGGCTACATACCTACATTTCTCACCCCTCACTGGGCATATAAAGCCGGGGTCATGCTCTTTGCGGAACTGCCCCGACTCACAACACTGGAACAGACACAATTAATGCAAGCGTTCAGCGACTGCAATTTGACCCTTGATAGATGCTCCCGCTGTTGGAGCAACTCAACCCTTTTGAAGCAGGCCATCGAGTCGCTGTTAAACAAGGATGATCGTGCCCCAGGGACTGCTTCCCAGGCACAGATTAATGTCACATGAAGTCTGAGAAATCAGGTAAATTACAAGTATATATCGAGTGTAATCCTTAAGGTTGCTACTCCATTAACTTTACTAATGCTTTAAATAACTTTATAATTTTCTAAATGATACCGTGTGGCCTTATGATCTGATTATACCCTAGAGCTCAGGGCCAGGTATTGATTATATGAATTGAATTATATGCGTAAACATACATCCATAAAACCAGAAGATATATTAAACTCGCAATTAAGAACTTCGTATGTGTGATATTAAATCATGGTTTTGCTAGTATGAGTGCATACCCAGGTATACTATTGCATCCTTTTTCCGGTAGAGATGGAAACAAATATGACTAAACTAGTGATCTCACAGTGGGGACTTGTGAATTTGAGAATCCGGCCATCACCAGAATTAAAAATCAAGAATCAACAAAGTCCGTGACAAGAACCCAGTCCTTGATCCATCCACACAGCCATTCCGGTTGAATGGCCTTCAGCCTCTGCAACGAGGGGCATTTTGCCAGAGTCTGTGCAATAGCCAAGGGCTTTGCTTTAATGTCAGAATTTACAGCCAGACTTTGATAAAACTCGAATAGCTTGACGGCAGGGTTTTTCTGAAGAACATTACTGCTGTTGGTTTCTGCCGTAGACGATTGAAGAAGATCCAACCATTCCTCATACTTGACTACCCTGATTTGCTCTTCTTCCGACAAACGTTCTCCCTGTAGAGCTGTTGTCACAGCCGGGATGAGACTATTCCATGTGACGCTATTCGGGTTTATGGGATGGAAAACGCGAGCACCCGGCGGATCTCCGGCCCCAGATCCAGAATGGAACAAAATCTCGACCAGCAGCGACGCAAGCTGGTCAATAGGGACCCAATCAATCCGGTCCAATACACCTTCCAAACTGTCATTACCCTTGGTCCCAAGAGATTCTGGAATAGCATTGAGATATCGAGAGCTAATAACCAGACTAGGCAGCCATTCGTGGCGGTTCCATCCATGAGGAAGACCTTGTTCTGGAGAAGACGTCCCGGCAATCTGCCCCACTCGAGCAATGCTAACATTGTTCAAATGCAGCTTTTGGGACGCATAATCTAGAACATTCTCCGCCAAGTGCTTGCTTTCACCATAGCCAATGGCGGCGGGGGCGTTGGGATTCCTGATGATTTCCTCCGGGACCGATTGATTTTGATTTTCAGGGCCGGCAATGAGATGATAGTTCGAGACGGCACTGATTGAAGACAGATACAAAATCGACATCAAACAACTTGCCCCCGCAGCAAAGGACGTGAGACCCAATACTCCGTCCAAGTTTGACCGGAAAGACTGCAATGCTTGGTTAAAGTCCACTGTCCATGCATTGTGGATGAAATGTGTTACAGTCGTCTGCAGCTTAAGATATAAATCGGGGTCGTTAAGGCCAAAGTTGGGTTTAGCTAGATCGACTTGCAAAAACGTTATCCGATTAGATGACAATTGCATCTGGATCCGTCGTTGGATGTTTCGTGTTTGTTGAAGGGTTTCCGAATTGGCCGCACGGTTGAGACAGTACACATGCTTGACGCCGTCGCTTTCGAGCAGTTTTTGAAGTATATATGACCCAACTGCTCCCGTGGAGCCGGTGAGAGCGACGATTGCTCCATTTTCAGGATAGGATATGTTACTAGTTTCGCCATCCGATTCGGTGGCTGCAGCTATCTTATCAATCTCTGTTTTATAATGCTGCAGTAGACTTGTAATGACTTCTGTACGCTCAAGTTTGTCATCAGGCTCTGACATCACTGCCTGTATCAGCAAATCGATTGATGGGTTTTTATAGATTGTGCTCGGCGAAACATTGAGTTGACGACCAAGTTGCAGTACCTGAAGAGAGTCCATCCCCAGAGAAAAGAAGTCAGTTTCATCGGTGAAGCTTGTGTCCCATTGCGTAACGTCTGAAATAAGCTCTCTTACGGCTGTGGACACCGCGATGAAATCTTTCCTATCAACAGTCGCCAGTTTGGATGCTGACGATTCGATCAGTTCCTTTTCAGCATAGAGCCTGTCAACCTCTTCCTCGTATAGAGCTAGCGTTGCAGCGCGTTGAACAGTCCCTTTGGCCGCACGCGGCATGGGTTTGGAGGATTTTGCAATCAAGATATTGCTCTTTGAAACACGAGCATGAGCTGGGCATTGACTGTTTGCCGCCTGAATGGTAGGCCAGATACGATCAATAAGCGCATTATGTTCCTCCTTTGAACAGGGTTCTCCACCGTGGAGCTCAACAAGTAAACAAGCTTCGAATCGCTGGTAGCCTGCCACTATTGCAGAACGCACTTCAGGGTGTCTGGATACGTCTTGTTCAAACGAGATTGGATTTGTCTTTTCGCCGTTCAAGAAAACGATAATATCGTCCTTACGGCCACAGTAACGCCACTTTCCGGGTATGCTTGGGTGTGGAGTAAGGAGATCCCTAGTTTCATACTCCTGTTGATCTAGAAAGTGCAAGAATACCGGCTGCAACTCCTCGTTCTCAGGGCTTTTGACAATCACCATCTCATACAAATCTCCATAGTGGTGTCTATACTCAGCATTCAGTGCTGGATGTAGATGGATATATGCCCAGTCGCGTTGCAAGTTGCCTCCCTCCAAGGGATGGACTTGGCCCAGTAAGCTCATCTCGCTTGAACCAGTAGTTTGGTAGATGGGGATCTTAGACGAGACAATATTGCCGGCCAGTGGAGGTACACTTCCGCCTGCAAAATACAAATGGCTTAGTTTGCTGGAGACAAGCTCCAGTGCGGCAGCATCCTTGCTCAGGTCTTCAAGAATAAACGGTAACACAAATGCCCAGTCCATGTCAACATGTTTGACAGCGTCGAGGAACTGGTCCGTCGTCAGAGGTTGACCTGGTAATGGAAATACAGGGACCATATCATTAAATGCGGCAACCATTAACCCAAAACCAATACCGGAGATATGGAATGGCGCGAGAAATGTGAACCAGTGCCCACTCCGGATATTTTCGCTCGCACTTCGAAACCCGGCTGGCGCGGCAAGTGCTGCCACGTTGACAGTGCGCGTAATGACATGATGCGTATATATCAATGGCTTGGGAATACCAGTCGAGCCAGATGTATGCAAAATAAAGATCGGCTCATCCTTGGCTTCGTCATAGGACTTTTCATATGGGTACTCTTTCCCAGAGATCTGATCATCCAACAACTCCCGCAGAGAAGGTATATCGACCGTTCTCATGGGAAGCTCTTCCAAAATCGTAGTGATCGCAGGTGGATGGGGGTCTGTAGTGACCACTTTTGTGCACTTCAAATTCTGTAGAAGATGCAATTGGGCAACTTTGCTGTTACGCGGAGACGGTAAAAATGTCTATCAATCAAATTTTTTATCACGTCAGTTTTCCAGCAATACCCAATCTTATGTGTCGATGTACTACTCACTTTATATCCCACCTTAATAGCAGCAAGAACCACGATAAAATACCTCAAATCAAACGGACCAATGTAGGCGATTGTCTCAAAGTCAGAGCATGCTCCAAATCTGTCATGCAGCAACCACGCAATCTTGTTGACGGCATGATTAACTTGCAAGTTTGTTGCTGTTTGAAGGCCGGAAGAATATGTTTGGTCGGATACAGGAAACTGAGCCCAGGCGCCATGTGGGTTTTTTTGTGCTCGGTTTTTGAGAACAACTGGCAAGAGTTGATGACTATCGGATTGGCGGTCTCCTTTGCCCATTTTATATTATTTTTGCGTGGGTTATTTCAATTTAATATTTTTCGTCCGACTGCATTATAGCCGGTGAGGAAGGTTCATCCATTTTATAATTTTATAATCTGGTCGGCTGTAATACTCCAATATTTATATATTCAAGGTCTAGAGCCACCGAAAGCATCTGAAAATCGAAATGCTCGGGAAATAATTCCTCGTAAGGCTACTTAGTGGCTGGCTGAAAAATCATAACATGTGCGTTGTTCTCTCGGTTGCTGTGGCGAGAAGCCACTCGAATAATTACATTCCAGGTCAGCGTTTCGGAGGTTTACGATAATGCCCAAATGTATTTTGAATTGGGCTAATTGTCTTTGCTATGGGCGGCATTCATGTCACTGCAAAAAGATCGTAAGATGCGGGGTATTCAAAAAATAAGAAGACTGTCTCGGTTATATACCCTAACTCTAAACCCTAACCCAGATGACTTCAATTATCTCAAAGAAATTACTCGTCCGTGCTAAACTCATTGCATTTGTCGACTAAGGCTGATGGGTTGCGACATGTGAACTTGCTAAGTGACTCTATAAGCCCGCCGATTCCAAATTAACTCAAATCAACTGCTGGTTTATATTTAGCGAAAAAATTAATTGAAGAGACATCGAAAATAAAATAGTTCGCATATTTTCTCCCCAGAGGGACATTCTCTTATGTTGATATTTACACCTATGGCTATGCATATATATTAATATTTTGGACAGTTGTGGTGGAAAAGACGACAACATTTGGACCCCGTCGTAATGAGGGAGTGTGTAAGGTGCGGTCTCAAAACGCATAGAACCGAGCTAATAAACGAATCCCATAGCGTAAAATGTTCATATTCTTGAGTCCGCGGCCAAGTCCGCTGCCTAGTAATGAGTGCGTCTCCTGATGTGAAAACTTCGGGAGGTTGAATCTGCTCGTGTATCAGGCTATGTACGGCAGCAAAGGCTGGCCTGGAAAACCCCATTTACTGGCTAATACCACAGTAGGTAGTTTCAATAAACATAGTCTTAATTGATCTAAAATTAGTGAGGTTGCACTGTCAACAAACATACGGAGCACACTAAATAGCACTGCCATTAGTTAGTCTAGGGCTGCCGACCGCTGTTTAGGCTTCTCGCGCCGCCTGAAATTCGATGGGAGGCCTGATCTTTCCGGCCTCAAGAAAGACTCAGAGGCTTGGATTTAATCGTATTTACTGGACTACCTATGGTCATGGTTACATTAAGGGTAATCACTTTGAGGCTACTTTGGAAGCATGATGCTAAATCAATGCTTATTAGTTACGTTCGCTTATAACTAAGAAGTGTCGGCAAAGATTTCACGATGCGATGAATCTCCGTGGAAATACACGTTGCTGATTCCACACTCCTATAAAGATATCCGTCGGCTGTATTGACTGAGCTTTCAAGAAATCATGCAGCATATTTGAATATTGCCATATAAGAAGACTATCGACAATGCTGTATTTGGGCATCATTGCCCTTGCATTGGCTTGCCCAGCCCTTACCCAGAGTGCTGTTGGCGATTGGGATGCTGCTTATACAAAGGCAGTCGCTGCCCTTGGTCAATTATCGACAGATGACAAGCTATCAATGGTCATAGGGGCCAGCGGCCCCTGTGGTGGAAACCTCGCTGGCGTCCCGTCCATTGGATTTCCCGCCATGTGTCTTCAGGATGGCCCTATCGGGTGAGAAAATACTTAGAATGGATAATTAGAGAAAGCTAATATATGGTAGTGTACACGCAACAAATGTCACTGTATTTCCTGCTGGTGTTCACACTGCAAGTACATGGGATAAAGACCTAATGTATCAACGAGGTCTGGCTCTCGGGGTGGAGGGAAAAGCAGCCGGAGTCCACGTACAACTTGCCCCCGTCGGTGGGCCACTGGGGAGAAATGCAATGGGAGGGCGAAATTGGGAAGGATTCTCGGCCGATCCATACCTCACGGGAGTTGCTTTTGCAACCACTGTCGAAGCTATGCAAGCAGGAGGAGTCCAGGCTTGCGCAAAACACTACATCTTAAACGAACAAGAGACTAATCGCTGGGCAGTAAGCTCGAACGCGGATGATCGTACTGTTCATGAGTTATATCTGTGGCCTTTCGCTGACGCCGTTAAAGCCAATGTTGCGTCCGTAATGTGCTCATATAATCTAGTGAATGACACCCGCGCATGTGAGAGCAACCATATCCTTACACAACTGCTGAAAAATGAACTTGACTTCAAAGGCTTTGTGGTGAGTGACTGGGGGGCACAGCAGACCGCAGAGGGAAGTGCCAATGGTGGGTTGGACATGGCTCAGCCAGGTTCCGATCCATGGACTACTAATCTTACGGCATTAATTGCGAGGTACGTGCCGGGGGGATAATATAACGTTCTAAACGAATGCTGACGGCCAACAGTGGGGATATAGCGCAATCTCGTTTCGATGACATGGTAGTGCGCATTCTAATGTCGTGGTACTACATGGGTCAAGATGATGGTGACTATCCATCATTTACGGGCGCTGTTCCAGACGTAGACCCGAACCATGCCGTTCTTTCCCGATCTGTGGCAAGGGACGGCACCATTTTGTTGAAAAATGAAAACAATATTTTGCCTATAGATTCATCTACCAAGCTGGCGGTTATCGGCTCAGACGCTTACGCGAATGGGAGCCTGATCATGGGCGGAGGCTCAGGATCTGCTTCGGTGTATTATGTTATTGCCCCAGTGGATGGATTATCCCAGTCTGGTACTGTCGTTGAAGCCACAGACAGTAATGACCCCGACACGGGTGCTGCAACTGCGAATGCCGCTGACGTAGCCGTTGTTTTCATCAGCTCGTGGTCAGCAGAAACCATTGACAGAACTACTCTTGACCCAGACAACAATGGCAATGACCTAGTAGCTGCAGTTGCAAACACCGGAAAGCCCACTATAGTGGTTGTCCATAGTGTTGGGCCAGTCGTACTTGAATCCATCCTCTCAAATGAAAACGTTGTTGCTGTTGTATGGGGCGGTGTTCCTGGACCTCAAACAGGAAATGCGCTGGGAGACGTACTTTTTGGGCGTACCAGTCCTAGCGGTAAATTGCCATTTACGATTGCAAAGAATGAGGACGATTATGGGACTTCCATTAGCGATGGATCTGAAACCGATTTCACCGAAGGGCTATACATCGACTACAGACATTTCGACCAGGCAAATATTGAGCCGAGATATGAATTTGGGTTCGGGTTGTGTAAGCTGAGTGATTTTCACACATGACAATCTATACTAACTACTTCAAGCATACACTACGTTTAAATACGATAAACTCGTCATTAGTGCGCTTAAGAACACCCCTGGGAATTCTACCAGTATGCCAGGCGGTCCCAAGGACCTATACGATATTGTTGCCTCTGTTAACGCTACGGTTACGAATAATGGCACAGTCACTGGGTCCGAGGTCGCTCAGCTCTATATTGGTCTTCCTTCTTCTGCACCTGAAAGTCCGCCGAAACAGCTTCGTGGTTTCGACAAGATAAACCTCAAACCCGGTGAAAGTGGTGCCGTCACATTCAACCTCCGGCGCAAAGATTTAAGCTATTGGGATGTACCATCTCAAACATGGATCCTACCCGACGGGGACTTTGACATATGGGTTGGAGCAAGCTCCCGTGACATCAGGTTAACCGGTAAGCTGTCAAAGAAGCCTTGACGAGTGTCTCCAAACTATTTTAAGTGAATAAACCGTACCCCATATGGAACATGAAGAAGCACAAGTAATGTAGATGTATAATGCTCGATTATTCCACTGAGAAGAAATCTGCCAGTAATTTGTTGTCAGCACCTTGGATATGCATTCGGCGTTATAATACAGATATAAAAAAAATCCTACCATTAATATTGTAATCACCACCGACGGCTATAATTATGATCTCCAAGAAATAAACTCGTGTATTGCACAAAGTAAATGCTTTCCGTCCTCCGATCTTCTCCGGAGCCATGAAATCGAATTCGTATTTGGGAAGAATTTGCGGGATAATGTTCTCATTTCCGTAAGCGACATGCGTTGCCAATACAAGTACGTACAATACTTTACACCAGAAATGAACAATAATCAATAACAGCACCATGGTCTCGATGGTTTCGAAACAAGCCTCTTGAGGCTAAGCACCAAGATTACTAAACCAAATGGGGTAAACAGCTCGACACTAATTAAAATACCCCCATGCGGCAGGCTGCAACTGAACTGACGATTAAGAACAACTAACGCATTTGAGTCATTGATTAGTTAATTATATTTAGAACATGTCCAGGATATTCGTAATCCATGAGGATTAAAAAGCCAGTTGAGGAGGGATCGTTAGGGCTAGGGCGTAAGGGAAGTGGGAGAATGATGCCTCTTAGCCCCGTCACCGTGTTGATGCTACCGTAGTTAAGATACTTTTCACATAGCCTGACTGTAGTGCTTTTTCCGTGTCACACATGGTTTATCATATAAATAATAGTTTACCCCAATGAAGTAATCACCACGAGGTTCACGGTGACGTAACTCACACTCCATACTAATAATATCCACCCTTCTCGTGAGCCAAGCCTCACGCTGACTGAGCTACCAAGTCCGGGGGACATTCCGCATTGTGGCAAGCAGTGGGGATTTATAACCCACTAACCAGGGCCCAGCCAGTAGCGAAAGTTGTAGGGATGTCGACTAGCTACTCGTCGTTCTTTGCTACTATTATTATTTGTGACATTATGCCGTATTCTTTCTACGTACCGGTATTTACGCTCGTCGTCAATTAAATGCTGCCTTATAGGGCTTAGTGTTCGTTGAAGACACGAGGGCGTGTCAGGACGCACTACTACCACAATCATCAATGGGGCCAACACAGAGCGCAGAGCCCAATCAGGACCACAGGATGAATTGGAATTTATGCTATTTTTTTCGATATATGTATAGAGGCCCTCTTGGTAGCTGAATTCGACATTGGAACGGAAAAAGCTAAATGTGGAAATTGTCTGTACCTGATATTTCACATATAACCTTCGGCAAACCCGCCTAAGTATCTCATCATGAAAACTTCCACAACCCTGTTTTCCATTTCTTAAATGCCCACAATGAAAATAATGAAAATTTCGACTTCACATGCAGTTGCACAGCTCGTCTTTTGGGTCGGAGGTTCCACCGCTTCCAGTTCTCTGGGCGCATCTGTGACTTCAAGCTCGGGGTCCGCTCCAACCGGCACCTCCTATCCGTCTGGATTTGATATGATGAGGAGCTGGGGTAATCTCAGCCCGTACACAGATGCGCCTGGATTTGATCTATCGAAAGGTTTCGCGCAAGGTTGTGAGCTATCGCAGGTGCATGTCCTACATCGCCATGCGGAACGGTACCCGACGTCGGCAGATAGTGATTTTATGAAGCTGTTTGCATCTTTGCTAGCCAATTACACGAAAAATTATCCGAATACCAAAGTTGGTACAGGTCCACTTGAATTCTTAAACGATTGGGACTATTTACTAGGCCAGGATACCTTGCTCCCCACAGGCGCCGCCACCGAGGCGACTGCTGGTGCCAATTTCTGGAGCCAGTATGGCCGCCTTCTGTATCGAACTCCAAAAGCCGAAGCAAAGTGGAACGCATCGTTAAATTTGTATCCAAATGGAAAGCCTCTCCTAAAACCCACATTTCACACCACTGGGTTCCCTCGAATTCTCGAAAGTGCACGCTGGTGGCTGAGTGAGTTGCCCTTGGCGCTATCAAGTCCAAGGGAGCGAACTAATTACTACTCTCTATAGGTGGTTTCTTTGATAACAAGAGCGGAAATGGTTCACATTCACAATATGAGCTTGTCATTATCCCCGAAGAACAGGGATTCAATAATACCCTGTCACCTTCTGACTCCTGCCCGACAATCACAGCATCTGGACGGACCGGTGCGGCGGAAGTCAAGGCGTTCGTTTCATCACTGACAAAAGACGCTGCTGAGCGCATCATCTCCATTCTGCCGAGTGACTTCACATTTGGTCTCGATGAAGCTGAAATTGGGCAGATGATTTTGGGCATGTTTTATCTATGTCCTTACGAATATGCCACGCTTGGTAACTCACCATTCTGTTCGCTGTTCACTGAGCAAGAGTGGCGTGATTTCGAGTACGTCCTGGATCTGGAGTACTACGATATTTTCGGCTTTGGGTCTCCCAGTGGTCGTGCCCATGGTATTGGCTACGTACAAGAGTTAGCAGCGCGACTAGAGCACAAGCTTATTCAGAGCGGAGATAGCAGTATCAACTCAACATACGATGATAACTGCGAGGATTTCCCACTCGATCAACCTTTATTTTTGGATATGTCGCACGATGACGTGATTGTCGGTGTTCTGACAGCTCTGGGCCTTGACTATTTCAAGTACGGCCCGCAAGGCATGCCTTCCAATGTCTCCCACGCACCGCCGCGCCACTTCAAACTGAGCCAAGTGACGCCTTTTGGAGCTCATCTCTCGTCTGAAATCTGGACATGCCCTAAAAATACTTCTTTCAGCGACCTTCAAACCCAGCTATATAGCAACCCCGACCTATCATCAAACACTAACACTAAGCATTATATTCGTTTGGTACTGAACAATGCTCCTATTCGACTAGACGGGATATCTACTTGCGACGGGTCAGTCAACGGATTCTGCCCGTTGAAAAAGTTTCTTCGCCAGGTACCCCATCTTGTCAACGAAGCTATGTACCAGGAAGCTTGTTTCGGATCCTACAACACAAGCGTTCAGGTTGGCAATGGCCAGCCACCCCGGATATAAATACACCGGGTGCTGTTATCGTCTAATCCGTACTAGTCATGGCCTGCTAGATATTATAGATACCGAAATCTTACCAACTTAATATACCTAATATTAGCCTCAAATACATTCAAAAACATTTCACATGATATTAAATACCAGGTTCTGTAACTTTGTCACCATTTTGCTTCATGCATGTGTAATTCTTAACAGGAATAAGTGAAAAATTGGAAGATGGGCCCTGAATCATATGGTTGGACATAAATTTGGAACGGGCACTGGGGTGTTGGTATCTTGTTTCTTTTTGCTTTCTTTCTTCTTTTCTCTTACAAACAAAGGAAATAGGGGAAGAAAAGTCCCACAACCCCACCGTCCCTTCATATAGCTCAATTCAGTTCAACTTAGCATTATATAATTATTGGGCGCTTTAGGTCGTACCCAGAATTCTGCACCGGAAGAGACAACATGAAGGGAGAAACTTAGAGACTGAAAATACCGCTTCGCTTTTTTCCATGTGGATAAACAATAAGAGCAGAGACGAACAGGCCCACAGAAATACCAATGGCCGTCTGGATCATTCCATAGCCTAGGGACGTCAAAGAACTCTCCGATGTCGCGCCTGACGTGCTGGACACATTGCCACTAGCAACTTGCTCGGCATAGGATAGGCCAGAGATAATAGATCCACTTGAGGCCAGGCCAGACGGGACCAAAGTAAAGATACCAGGAATAATGGCTGCGGCAGCATGGCCGTGCCATACACGACTATACAAGTTGGCCAAGAGACCAATGGTGAACGCGCCAACAGTGTTGGCGACTTGGTTGGAGCCGAGCTTCTTTGTACTGAAGTAGTTCGTTACATAACCACACATACCCAACAACACAGTAACGGGGAGTTGCTTCGGCTTGGCTTGGTTGATGAGGGCGGCAAACATACAGAACAATGCGACGAAAGGAAAATGCTGGATGTATTCATTTCCCCAGACATGAAGGCTATTAGGGGGACACGACTCCTGGGTCGTGGCACCATGATCCATGAGCCCGTAGATGGTGGTGCCCACCGTGACTCCATATCCGAGGAACAGGGAGTAAATGATAGTGAATACCATACGAATAGAACCGGCGTTCATTTGGTGCGATTGCAGCTCCAAACTACTGCTGAGAACGGCGAACCCAGGCAGGATCATGGCAATAGAGGATTCTGCTAAGGCCGCAAAACAAAATACGTGATCGCCGTTATGTCTGATGCTTCCGAAAGCACGAGCCAGAAAAGAAGTGAGGATAGCAGCGGATACTTCTAGCACATTGGAGTATGTTGCAGATTCAGGGGCAAGAACGTACTGCATAACTCCCACTATGCTGCCAAGCATGAAAATGATTGGAAGATCAATGGGACGGGCGTTGAACGAGTAGGGACCGACGGCTACACTAGCCAGGCCAGTTAACAGGACTAGTGTCCATTTGTTATATCGTGGCTTTCGCTGCATTATTTCATCGAGGTCTTGCGTAGCTTGTTCAACGCCAATGACGTCGTGGACCACCTTCTTGTAAACATTATGTGTCTCGGCGAGACGAGACAGATCTAGCCCCTGGACAACACGGATGATTTTGACCTCAGCAGTGCGGGTAAGCGGATCATCAAAGGACATGAACATGCAACCGGGGGTGTAAAGGAATTGTGCCTTGATTTCCAAAACATTGGATGTCATCATCATGTACTCCTCGAGACGATGTGTGGGGGCGCCATACTTCATTAGCGCACGACAGACCTGCATGATATACTGCTGACGAGCCAAAATTTTGGCAATATGCACTTTCAGTTGGACATTCTTGTGGCTTTTGCGCTTCTCCTTCTTTCGTTCTTTTGCATTCATTGGCCTCGGCCCTTCGGCATTTGGCACCCCAATACGCCCCATGCTCATCGATGCCGAGACAAGAGATGAGGTATAGTGGTGGCTGGAGTCCCTGTTTACTTTTCCTCGATCTTTGTTGTGCAATGCTTTCAAGTTGAATTTAGGTTCTTTTTGGTTTTCGGTACTGTTACCGTGGTTGTACCACTTGGTTTTTTCTTTCTTTCCTGTTTTTCCGATGGGCTTAGCCTTTTCTGCTGGGAGAGTCTCGATCTCCGGGTCCATGTCCAACGGAGTCGTGGTAAGAGTGCTCCTGCTTGCATTCCCGATGTTGTTTGCATATACGGACAGTAAATGGGAAAGCATGCCTCCATTGACAGGTGTCGGTGCCTCAATCAAGTCTCCCGGTGTTGATGTCCCGGAGGATCGAATGTCGAAGGATTCCTGCGGATGACGCCCCGGAAAACCGAGCTTCTCGATCATAAGCTGGGCCTGAGCATTGTGATCAACGGCTTGAAGCTTATCCTCTTCATCAAGATTCTGGCGTGCGTTGAAGCTCTCCAGATCATCTGTGGCCCCATAAAGTTCGGGCGAAAAACTAGCATCCAATCCATCCTCGCTTCTCTCGTGTGGACGCCCGAGGGCATCAGCTAAGGTATTGGCCCTTTCACGAACTCGCTGGCCAGCCGACCTCAATCGTTCACTGAAAGTTATGTTAGGCTCCATACTATCCTCCTGGTTCTGGACCCTGGCCTCCGGGTATGGGGCATCATTGCTATTCAGGGTCTGGCCCTCGTGCTCCCGCTTCGGTGAATTTGAGCTTTGGCGAGAGATAGATGAATGTTTCTCTTGAGAGCCTGACATATTGAGTAGCCTTGTGGCGGGACTTCCCGGGGACTTCTTAGAATTTTGTTGGTTTTTTCAAGACAAATCCAAACATGCAATTCGGAGAAGAACCTTTACTCCGTAGCCAGCGCAAGGCAACAATAGCGCCACCCAGAAAACCACACCTCCAAAAGCGACGACACTTTGTATACGTTCTTGAGGAGAACAGGCAAGATCGGGTTTCAAAGGCATTTTCTTTCGGTCTAAGAGGCACCACTAGGGGCGACGGGAGCGATCCTGGTGTAACTCCCCACTCGGTCCTTACGTTAATTACAAGATCTACTGAGTACGTTGATAGTTGTAAGTTTTCAGGTACGTTGCAAGAACCTAGAAACCTAGTGTCATGGCTTCATAATATTGGCCAATCAAGATATTTCATAAAACCTATTGTTTTAGTTAGGGGTATAGTAATGTCCAATAATAGGAAACGAATTCAATTAGCTCCACCTGGAAAGTACATGTTCTGGGCTTATTGGATGGAACCATGAAACACGCTAGAATTCTATTTTTTCACAATATTTAGCGGCATTAAAGTATCGTATGTGTGCCGTTTTTAATTACCGATCAACGTGCACTTCTCAGAATGGACGGGTCGATCCACGTTACTGCTAGTTTGCTAATGCGCGTTGAGGTCATGGCCAACGCGTCAGTGGTCAATCCTTCCCGTTCTGGGTGTGGTTCCTGAGCGATCTTATGAGTGAACGGATAGCTCGGATGCTTTGGGCGTACCCAAGACCGACATGAATATTATTGAACAACGCTCTACAAAATCACTTTGGAGTTGCCCAAACACTCTTCTATTTGTCACAAGAGAGGATGCATTAGCCTCCCATAAAAAAAGGAAGGAAAGAAAGCGACTTTTTCTCAATCATATCGCTTAAATAAATGAAATAAAATTTCACAACACCCGAGTCATGTTTCGTTGAACAGCACAATTATGTCCCGATGTAAGCTCAGTTGGCCACTTTCAGAGCTTGAGTTTCACTCTAGGTTTACGTTTTCGTTCGCAATTGATGTCGCACATGTGGTATTGACCTAGAACAACTCAATCTTCCAACGTTCAACCTCGAATGCTATTTGAAAGCGTCGCTTCATGTGCATATAGCATTATATGTCTTGATTGCACGCACAGTATCAATTGGGACCCGATACATTATTGATATGACTGGTAGACGTGTTAATCATGCCGATATAGATTAATCATACCCCAGAGGAACATGTGTTTATGATCAATGCTAGAGAACCAATCACCGGTACTCAGGGATCCGTCTACTTGCATTTGTGTATAGATTCCATATAAGATCAACCTTAATAGACACCCGTTGATCACGAGTGGAGTCCCCAGGTGCCAGTTTTCAGGATTTTCCCGGGAATCTATCTATTCATAATAATCATACTTATGACCGTCCCCCCCCGGTTAAAAAAGTACATGTATATGCTATCATTATTTAAGATAATACAGACTTAGGGCCGCGGTGCATATTATCGCCGAGGTGGACAGAAAAATGTATGAACAAGCTCAAGTATACCATGCGAGTCCCAACAATTTATTATCAAGAGACGGTAAGTGAATATATACTTATACATACACCGTTCTGCTTTTCCAGGAAACCTGAAGTCTCAATATCGATTTTTTTTGAAAAGATTGTGTCAACGAAGAAACTACGTAGTGGAAGGGGCTTTATATAGGCAACTACACAATACACGTGCATAAATCCTTCCATAGATAACGATGTCCATGGCTTGCACATAGGTTGGGTGGTCTTCCACTCGACATCAAAACATGCACGTTACCTATAGTCAAACGAGCACAGCTTATGTGAAACTCATGGTGGATTCATCTTTAAAAGCTCATCTTCTGCCTCCACCGTCAACGGATGCTCATCACCCACTGTGGCTTTATAGAGCCTTATCGCTTGTGTCTGCAAGCTTCTCGCTGATTCTAGACGGTTCTGGGCAAGATTTATTCTTGCAAGCTCCTCTATGCTGACTGCCGTGGATGTGTGTTCCAATCCAAGCACCATTTTGCTCTTTTCCACGACGCAAACATGCATCTTCTCTGCTTCGTCTAAACGTCCTTGGAGTCGGAAAATACCCGAAAGGTTGTTCGCACTTGTAAAAGTTATCTCATGGTCTTGACCATAGACTGATGTGTTGGCATTGAGAACCATCCGAAACAGCCTCTCTGACTCATCCAAGTCTCCTTTCTCATTGTAATATTCTCCCCTATTCTGGTGCCAGATAGCCAGCTGCTCCATGCTATTAATTGTATCGTCGTCGAGCTCACCCAGGACTCTCCTGCGCTTTTCAAGCACATCTCGTTGTAGTTGTTCTGCCTCGATGTCGCGTCCAAGTTGAGCGTGGATTTCCGCGAGTTTAGTCATACAAAAGAGTGTGTCGCGATGTGTTTCTCCAAAGTCCTCCATTCTGATCTCGAGTACCTTCTTTATGAGATTCTCGGCCTCTTCTAGCCGTCCATCAAAACGATATGACAGCTCAAGCTCAAGCAATGCATCGAGTGTACTTGGATCTCGTTCTCCATGTTCCTTTTTTCTTGTTTCCACGACTTGCTCAAGATATCGTGTGTCAAAATTATGACCTAGTCCCTCTTGCTTAGAAGGACCTGGTTCAGGAGTGGTGTCCAGTTTTTCGTTCATAGGACCACAGTTGGTATTCCACAGCTATAGTAGGGTTTTAGGTGCGCTGTAGATAATAGAAGGAGAAGATACCCTGGGTCAGGATGAGGAGCTGTCGTTGATAGTCATCTGCATTAAATATTTAATAGTGATAACATGGCATGGAAACCCGACTTTGATGCCAGAATAAATGTATAATAACAGTGAATCCTCAAACATAGCCCATGTCAGACGGGTGAGTCACTGCTAGTACAATCCTACATCTCTAGGCAGCAGCGTATCTTGAACGCCGTTCTAGGTAAAAATTGCCGCTTCATAACTTGGTAATTATCATCTACACTGATGATGACAGGTGACATAATGGGCGCCTCTTCTAAGAATAAGATATTAGCTCAAGCAGAAAACTCTATTATCGGGCTTTCTACGTGGTCTGGCAGTGTCCTCACAATCTGACTTCTACAGAGTATTCAGAGACTACAAGGGTGACTCGACCACCCAGCACAAAACTATAGTTTTAGAGATAAAAACTATTACGTATTAATTGTTAGATAAACGAATGCCACATGATGAAAAGTCAATGTGCATGTATGTACTAGTTGACTTCCTTTCAGAATTAGTCGTAACTCGATCGTCCAAACAAGGTTTCTCTGGATCCTTCGCGTCTCTTGTCAGCTGTGAGGGTATGGCCGGACTTTTCTTTTGGACAAAATTGCGTTAGTAGCAAATCAACTTCCACTAGATGCGTTCTAACATATGTCCACACACATTGTGTCTAACCCATATCAGCCTGCTGTGGATGTAAATATTGTGCCTGGCTCGTGGCTGTGGTGATCTACTAAATGACCCGCTTTTATCCAAGAATAATCGGAAGTATTTGTGCAGCGTGGGCCGAGTATATTGATAGTTTTTTGTTGTTCTTCACAAGATCCAACGAACGCAATTCAGCACGAACCCCGCGTTACTATGTCAATTTATACATAATGAGACTGCGTTGTGATAACTCGCGTTCTTTGCAAAATTTCTTCCCTATATGGGAAACGATATATTAAACTCGTTGATCTCACAATACAAGTGACGAGAAGAGTCTCTAGCTGTCTTGCCAATGATAGCGGAACGATCGTGGAATGCGAATAAGATCCCGGGTTCTCTTATATTTGACTTCTGATGTGATATGAATATACTAGCACCATTATTGATAGAAAGCAAAATAGTATCAAATGGAGAAAAGTTTACTTAGAGGATGAATGAAATGGCTGTAGATATATGTACGAGCGGCAAGTTTGAATAATTTAAGAATGTTTAATATTGATGTGTAATGTCCTAAGGCTTTTGTTTATACCTTAGATTTCAACTTCCATAAGGCGTTTCATAAGGACGCTCAGCCTGCGGTGTGATACGTGCCAAATGACGACGTTCTCCTGTTATCCAGTCAAAGATGGCAGAGTGCACAGTAACACGGTTCTAAGAAATATGTTAGTTATCGCCTCGCGCCTCATACTAGATCTGATGGACAGTCTTACATCCCAAACAACTACAGTTTTAGGTGCCCATCTCACACGGGCTTGGTAATCAATCCCCCGGCTAATATGATTTAGTAGAAAAGACAACAAGGCTTCGCTCTCCTCCTTCTTAAGGCCAACAATACTTCGGGTGACTAAGGAGAGGGTTAGTCCAGCTAATTTCAGGTGAATATTCCCAGCAAATGAGTTCTTACATCCACTATTCACGTAAAGAGCCTTCTCTCCAGTTACCGGATGAGTACGAACAATCGGATGTTCGTTTTGAACGGGCTCTCGCCTAACCACACCACCACGGCTTCTGCTGAATTCGGCTTGTTCAAAGCCAGAGTGAACCGCTTTGAGTCCATGCAGTCGCTGTTGTATCGCCGGAGAGAGACGGTTATATGCCTCGACTTGGTTTGTAAAAGCGGTGTCACCGCCCACTTCTGGGGAGTCTAGAATGTATAAGAAAGTAGTTCCCGGCGGTTGTTGTTCATATGACACATCGGAATGCCATTGAACACTGCTGTTGCGATTGGCAAAGAAAGCTTCCACTTCGCCATCCAACCCCTTCCGGTATACAAGATGGACCTCCGGATGTCCATCAGGAGCCCCGCTGGTAGGGTGAATATGATGACGACCAAAGTAGCCACCAAAGTCAAGTGCGTCTTTTATGGGAAGATCAGCAAATTCTTGGTCGCGGAATGCAACCACCTTTCGTTGTGCAACAAGAAGTGCTAGCTGATCTTTACCCGCGGCAGAGAGCTTGTGAAGCTGGACACCGCGCACCTCAGAGCCGATTGTTGGTGTGAGTTTGTCGATAGTTGATCCCTCTGGAAGGAGATCCTTGAAGCTCGGGTCAGCATCCCTACCATGCTCGATGTGGCTGAACGGCTCGAGAGGGGGGTATTTCTCGCCGTGGTCCCAGGTTGGAAGGTAGTGAGGGTACTGCGAGGACAATACGTATTAGCCATGTCCAGTGAACAGTTGAAACATTGATCGGAAAAGGGAAGAGACCCAAATAATAAACTTACACTGGCAGTTGTATTTTCCTCCTCGTCGATGACTTTGCGAATCTTCGGCTTGCTTTCCCTTGTATTCTCGGATACCGACTTTACAGGAACAGTGACCGGAGCGGTCCCCTCTGGAATTTCTGCAACTGACGGAGCCATGCTTGATCTTTTCGCAATGTTTTGCACGATATTAAAGGGAACCCGGTCCTGTGTGGGCTAAGTGTGCTTTCTTTATTCACAGAGCAGTTTTTGAACAAGAACAGAAGTGCCATGGGTATTTATAGGTAGCCAAAGGGAATGTACGTGCTTGATCACGAGGCAGTCTTGGACTCGCATTCGCTGTCCTGTTATCTATCACTATGCATTTCGCATACCAATCATTAATTGTCACTTTATTGCATGCTAGGAGATAGAAATGGCGTGTTGATACCAAGTCCAGTGCCAATCAAAGTGCGGGGCAGGTGCCACGGACTATAGAAGTCCAACAAAGTGGTTGGCGCGGCATTAGGTGCTTACGGCGGTGAATATCATCATCCTAGTCGGCGTTTTGGTATCACGTCAGGTAAATCTCCGACTGTGTGATTACAATTATCACACCCCACACGGGGTCATCCCCCGCCAAAAATAAGTGACTCGATGACAATATGGAGGGATATTCTCGCTTAACAACAAAGCAAGCACTCAATTACACTTGACGTCCACAAAGCTATATGTAGGCTACTTCCTACTTCCCATCGTACAGGTCGAAATTATATCTACTTCCAGTATGATCATCTCGTAGACCCTTTTGACCGACTCCATATACTCTCTCTCTCAATGTAGTTTTTCCAGGGAGGGGATCATACAAACCCCTCCGCCGTAATTCCGGGATCAGTAGCTCGACTACATCTTCAAATGAACCGGGCGATATAATGTAGCCAATATTAAACCCATCAACATCTGCGACATCAACCCATCGTTCTAGCAAATCAGCAATTTTCTCTGGTGTGCCTATTGAAAGCGGTCCATTTGCGCCAAGTGCAATCCATTTCCCAATATTCCTTGGAGTCCAAGCAGGAATGTCTGGGCTTGTATGCTGCAAATGTGTCAGAGTAGTATGTACCCGTGCGTCAACAGTGACATCTGTAGCCTTGATTTCTTGATCAGGGTCAAACTGGCTTAAATCGATTCCGCTACTTCCCGACCAAAAGGCGAGACCCGCCTCGAAGTTTGCATATTCGAGTGCCTCTTCGTATTTCTGCCTGGCTTCTTCCTCAGTTCGGCCAATTATAGGTGTCAGCATTGGGAAGATCTTGATTGAGTTTGGATCGCGACCGCGTTTTGCAGCCTCCTCGCGAATTGTCTTTACTCTTGGGGCTAGGACTTCTGGTGAGATTGCCGAGACAAAAATTGCTTCGGCGTGTGTGGTCCCGAATGCAATACCTGCTGGAGATGTTCCAGCTTGAAACAGGAATGGTGTGCGTTGAGGTGATGGATCGAGAATGTGTACTCCGTCGAGATGGAAGTGGTCGCCATGATGATGCACAGTCTTGATGCGACCTGGGTCAGCGTATTCAGCTGTTTCGGCATCCTCTTTCAAAGCATCATCTGCCCAACTCCCTTCCCAGAGCCTGGGGAACACGTTAATTCCCGAATGATGTTTCTACCTATGTAGAATTGAAAGAAAGTATAAAACAGAGGTACACACTTATACAATACGCGTAAATATTCATCGGCTATTTTATAACGCTTATCGTGCTCTACCAAGGGTAGCCCAAGCTATAAGAAACTTAGCGATACAATGCAAGAATCCTTCGCTGGGACTAGCAACTTACAGCTTTTGATGCCGACGCTTTCCAGGATGTGACAATATTCCAACCAAAACGGCCTCCAGTTAAGTGGTCCAAGGTAGAAAACCGTTTCGCGACAACATACGGCGCTTCATAGGAAGTCGACGTGGTAATTGCGAATCCGAGATTCTCAGTTACTGATGCCATTGCACTTATAGGCTTTTCAAAGGCGTGATTAGCCTTACAAAGAAAATTGGGTTATATTGATCTTACAATAGAAGGATCCCCCATTGGCACTTGAACAGCATACCTCAGTGAGGGTTTGGAGCTTCCTTTGTAAGTGTCATAGAGTCCATAAGTGTCGGCTAGAAAAAGTGCAGTAAAATCCCCTTTTTCTAGAACCTTGGCTAGATCTGTCCAGTATGAGAGGTCACGACGTTTAGTTTTTGCGCGGTCTTTCGGGTTGCGCCATTGTCCAAACGACAGGTGACTAACTGTAAACATATCAAATCCATTTAAATGGATGCGCTTTTTCTTGCCTGTGTCAGAAGATGGAGTTTCTGGCGGACTGGCATTGTTTTGAATGGGTTCCTGTTTGTCAGCCATTGTAGTATATTAATGATAAAGCAATGTGGTATTTTGTCTCTTGTACAACAATAATATTCCTCATTCTGCAGTGTCCCTGGAATTATAAGTCTGTTTTCTATACTGCAATGGTAAATATATGCATCGTGAGACAATGCCGCCTGAGGCTGGCGTGCTGGTCACGCCATCTAGGAGTATTATTCTTCATCCGGATTACCGTTCAGATTAAACTGCAAGTCCTCTTTGCTCAAAGGAACAATTCCAATTATTGAATCTTAAAATATTCAAACAGTGTGTACTATGAACAAGAGCAGGTCATTATTTATCAATTGATAATAGTCGGGCTCGTTTATACTCCACTCCATCTGCCAATGACCAGCAAAAATACGTAAATTGCTACAATCCGTGATAAGCCGGAACGAACGCATCGATTAGCCGACCGGATTTATCTAGTTATATATTAGACAATATGCATGAATCATGGCCTGTGTTTAGCGTTGGGCGTCAAATGGCGTAAGCGGCGAGCAGCTGCACAACATTCACAGATAAGATCTTAAAATTTTACCAATTAAAGTCTTCCGATTTTTACAATGAAAAATACTACCAATAATTGTTTTAGTATCAAGCTTTCTCTGTTGTTACTATAACTGCAACTATGCGTTCATAAGCCTATATAGATTGTGCGTATCGTGGGCCCTCTTTGGTACGACCATTTCATCGATCATGGCTACGCCGTCGTTCCCGGTGTCATTAGCCCAGCTAACGCGGCCGGATATCAAAAAACTGCATTTTATTGGCTAAAGTCTTTTGATAACCCCCAGCTGAACCTTTCTGAACTCAGCGACTTGGACTCCATCCAACCTTCCTCGCATGTCTCCAGTCAATACTTTTAACCACTATGGCGTCGCGCATGAGCGGTTCATGTGAGACATTAGACTTGAGCCGTACATCATTGATACCTTTGTCCAGATCAACTTCTCGTGTCTTTTAATGTGCTAAATATTACACTTCCTCATCGACGGTCAGGTTCCAAGAGTCAAATGGCCGCGTGTCGATCAATCGCCTCTCCGTCAAGGGTTCCAACGCGTTCGGGGTATTGTCAACCTGTCCAAGTCTGACCTGGAAGATGGAGGGCTCACTGTTTACTAGGGTTCGCGTAAAATCGTTGAAGAATTCTTTGTCCAACATACGGACCACACTCATTGGGATCGCAAAGATTTTTATTCTTTTACTTCCAACCGGATCATTTGGTTTGAATAGACCAAAGGTTTAAAACCTCGCAAAGTAATTGCGGGGACTGGCGATTTGATAATTTGGGATTCACGCCTCATTCATTATGGAGTAGAGCCCACTGCTAGTAGTGACACCATAAGGACAGTGACTTATGTATCATATGCCCCTGTGGAGCTTGCCAGTACTGAAGCTTTGAAAAGGAAAACAGAAGCCTTTGAAAAGTGGTTAACTACCACCCATTGGCCCCATGAGAACATAGTTCTGAGTTCCAATCTGCCTATTGTTCCTGATGGACTATTGGTCCATACAAGAAAGAACGAACCACAAGATAAACCACAATTGACTGATAGGCCGCTAAAGCTTGCAGGTGTCAAACCATACAATTAGCTAGTGAAATATACAAAAGTAATTTGAATCATTTAACCTTTAAACTTCAGTGGTGATATGTTAACCATTATGTGAAACGTTCATACCATTTTGAAGGTGTGTTCTGGAGATACGTCTTAATTTGAAGTTAAATGTATGTTTAAAGGAAGAAAAACACATTTATCTAGATATAAAGTCTATGGGTAAGTTCAAAAACATGTGCTATACTTGATTTTCGCATGCAAACTGTCAATGGCGTCCCAAATCATAATGTGCTTGATGGTATATCTGACAAGGGCGGAGGCTAGGACATAAAACGACCAAATGCTAAACAGTTCTCTTCCCTCTACTCTCAAAGGGCAAAAGCAAACTCGTAAAAATCAAGGCCCCATACAACCCGGCACATATCCACAAGGGTACAACCGTCTCTACGTTAGCATAACTTCCAACCAACACACCAACGATACCACCAACGCGATTCAGTACCACGCAGAGACCATACCCCGTGGCTCGGTGAGCACTTGGAAGGATCTCTGGTGTGTATGCATATATTGTGCCGTAATAAATATTAGACGCCGCTGAAATTGCCGCAGACACGCCCACGTTTTGTGCCGGTGTTTTAATTTGCGTATATCCAAGCTGTAGAGCAGTAGTAATTGCCGCACCGACAGCAAGGGTGCCACGCCGTCCAAACCAACGCCATTCGACCAGAACACCAGCAATAATTGGTCCAATTAAACCAGCAACTTGGTTGATAGCATAGTTGCGCCAGGTCGTGTAGTTTGAGCTGTCCCCAGTGTCGGCACCGCGGGACGCGAGGTAATACGGCAAGAACACACCATATAAAGGGGAGACGGTTCCGATGAGAAGCCAGTTAATGATTATCATAACCGTGGAGTAAGCCAGTTTAGGCGTGCTAAACAGGCCGGAGAAATGACTCCTCAAGCGAATGCCGGACCAGACAGATCTGTCCGTATGGAGAACGCGCCCCTGAGACTGGAGCTTTTCTAATGTAAGTGACAAAGGACGATTGTATTTCTGCGACAATTCCAACAGGACACCATAAAGTTCTTCATCGCGATTTTGGCTGGTGAGCCACTTGGGTGTCTGGACCATTCGAATTGCAAGGAGGCGGAGAATGCTAAGAACAAGCACCAGAGCGCCACAGGTAAAGTGAAGATACCGCCAACCCATGTTATCTGCACGAGAACATACTATGGCATCGCTTGCGCAGCTGAAGTTGCTCATGAATGCCCATGCTAACAGGCCGGTGATAGTGTACCCAACAGCCCACCACACCGACAGGAAAGTGACGAGCCAGGCATGAGACACGGGGAGGAATTCGAGGAAATTCGTCGCGTCCAGGATATAGTTTCCTCCAGCCCCAGCAGAATATATGGCAACCCTAAAACAGTTGAAAATAACCAGTCAGTATTTTACACTCGTAGTTCAATAGATTTTATTGTAGAGGGTTGTATGAACGCACATAGCAGAGAAAGAGATGTAGTTGGGCATTCCGCCAGCAATCAGCACGAATGCAGCGCACAAAAACAAACTTGTGTTGAAGGCTAGTTTCCTTCCAATTACATCGGCCGAAAACCCCCAGACGGCAGCCCCAACCAAGAGGCCAATTTGAGAGGCTAGAGAAATGCCAGCAATGTACTTGCTGGGGTTCCCAAACTCTTGCGTAGCGGCTGGCTGGGCGATGGATTGACAGACGATTAGGAGCTGTGATTATTGTGTCAACAAAATCGGACACACAGATTTCGAGTGGAATGAAAAAGAAACTTACTGAATCAACCGCATACCCAAAGCCGTTCAAGAAGAATAACTTCCATTGAAACGGGGTCATGCCAATCTCATCAATTGCGGCATTAACCAAAGCCATCTTTCTGGTGAGCACATCGTCGACTTTCGAAGTGTCGATGAGTTCGTTATCCAAATCGATCGAAGTATCAACATCTGCTGACTGTGAGGAGCTAGATGCATTTCTATTTTGATATGTAGCTCCTTCGAACTTCACCGAACCGACGTCGTGAGAGCCCGCCATAGTTCTGGTTGTTAGTTTTTGGTTCTTTTGCCTTCGACCACCACAAATTTGAGAAGAGCGAGACCTATCTCATTTCATTCGGCAGCAATTATCACTTGGCGAGAATCTACACAGTTTTATACTGTTAAAAAATAAATTCGTAGTATGCACGGACATTCAACATGAGTCTCGCAACACCTGGACAACAAGCTATGGCAGCTCCCCACCCACGCTAGATACGAGGCACCGCATAACGCGTTTCCATGTCGCAATGAGGTGACAATATGCCCATGTACTGTTGTTGGCTAAATAACAATCAACCACTCAGCCAAGTCATCGGCTGGACTAACCCTGCATTCCTTGTTGGATGTTCTTGCGGTTCAACTGCTTAGACCCGCCCATCACGACAAAGCGCGATTCACCAGACGCGACACAAATGTCGTGATGAGCGTCGAGTTATATACCCTACACCGTAAACTAGTATAAGCTGTGAGGAGCGTTTAATTTGTTCGGTCTTCAACGAGAGATAAGATACGCGCAATTTAATTTTGCTTGGTCCCTCTGTTGATTGTCTGGATTATAAATTCCTTGAAATGGCACCATGGAGCTGTTACATATCGTCATCCCTGCAATAATACTACGTGCCAAAGATTCGTCATCTGAATTCATGAGAAGACTGCTTTGGGTGCGGAGAAAATACTGACCAATCGACTTTCGAAAAATCGTCAGCGGACCATTATTCATCGAGACATCCGGGCACCTGTTGACCGATACACTAATATAATATAAAGAGGAGCCTGCTTCGACTTTCGAGTGCATGTGGATAGCCAGTACTGAATAATACAGATCCTGAGATCCAAGCAGTTACCTTTGGTTTTTAAATCGTAAACAAAACAAAACAACACAATGATCGGTGCTCACACAGGCCTCACGAAGAAAATCTTCGCCTACAAGCCTATTGACCCCCCAGTGGAAGAGATTGAGCCGCCCAAGGACCGTGCATTCTTCGCCGATCCGCAAAAGACATCTCTTCTCTCGGCGGTTACTAAGGTCAAGCATTTGACGCCATACATCGGAACGGAATTGCAGGGTGTGCAGCTGAGTCAATTAAATGAGAAGCAGAAGGACGAACTCGCTTTGTTAGTTGCGGAAGTAAGGCATACTCTCATTTTAAATACTTCTGTGGTTTTTACAAGAACACAGCCGAGAACTGACGAGATGATATTTTCTGATCATAGAGGGGAGTGGTCTTTTTCCGAAATCAAGACCTAACTACCGAAGGACAACACGAATTCACAAAGCATTTTGGAATTGTAAGTACCTATCAATATCGGTGTGAACTTTTAAGAGCTCCAACGATACTAATAAATTTACCATTTTAGCAAGATCGAGATCCAAATCAAGTGGACCCACGCCATGTAACTATTCTAGGGCGAGGAGGGTAAGACAGAAGACATTTCAGTATCTGCCTTGGCCGGATAACCAAATTAATTGTTGGAACTCAATAGGGATATTCGCTCATACGAACATGCCAGTGGCGCGTTCGCTGAGTTTCACTCGGATCATTCCTTCGAAATCAACCCACCTTCTTATACATTGCTTCGACTAGTCAAGGCTCCTGAATATGGTACATGATTTACCAATTTTATGTTTTACCTGTTTAATGCGGTGTATGCTAACATTTGTAGGTGGTGACACCATTTGGACTAGCCAGACAGCACTTTTTGATAAGCTGAGCGCGACGTTTCAAAAAACATTTGAAGGCCTACATGCAGTCCACAGCTCAGAGGTCAGTTAAATTGATTTGTGTCATCCCAAATACATTTTTTTATGTCAATTATCTAAACAAGGAATAGCATGTTTTCATCAACACTGTCAATAGTGGCGGAACCAGTTTTCGCTTGCCCGTACGTAGGGAGCACCCTCTGGTAGGTTTTTCACGTCAATGGGCTTGTATATGGGATAATATCACATTGCAATTACTGACAGCGTGAGCTAAAAATCCACAGATCCGCACTCATCCCGTGACCAAACAAAAGGCACTTTTCTACAATCCTGCGTTCGTAATCAATATCTCCGAACTGACAGGTTACGAATCAGTACATACTCTAAATTTTCTGCGTGAACATGTCCATGCCGCTGATGATCTCAGTGTGCGCTGGCACTGGGAAGCTGGCAGTGTCGCACTTTGGGATAATCGCGTTGCCATTCACCGTGCAATCCCCGGTGGCTATAACACCGACGAGAGAGAAGGCAAAAGAACCGCAGTCTTTGGTGAGATACCGGTCTATGATGCGAATGGCAAGACTCTAAGTGAATGGCAAGCCGAGAGAAACCAGAATGAGCTGCCTGTTATCAAAACTGGGTTGGATGGATTTTGAGGTTGTGAATTTAGGTTAACACACATATATTTTCAATTTTATCAATTGATATTTGGCACACTAGTCTGCTATGTAATAAACATTGAACAGTACGCAACGGAGTTGCTGTCGACCCCATGACAAAGTATGCGCGCGCATTCTCCCCCCTGCATGTAAACCTATACCCGCAGCTTCTGCGTCCAGCCTTCATGGATTGATTAACTACGCGGATGTTAAAGAACGTAGGTAATCAGTTCTGCTTCAACAAAAAAGAATCGGATATACGGATAAACATTCCATATATTACTTGGCCACAGACATGACTCGATGGCGTTCACGAATTCTGTGAAGACCCAGCAAAGGAAAAAACACCTGAAAGATGTCAAGTCGCTAGTCATTGCATCGTTCGCCCAGAGTCAATGCGCATTTACTAGTTTTGTAGTTGACCAACCGAATATGTCAATAAAAATTTAGAAAGCCACAACCCCCCCCCCCCCCCCCCCCCCCCCTAAGATACTAAGTGGTCCCTTTCCGGTTCAGCGGTACAACATGTCGATATCAGTAAAATGCTGACCGGGTCATCTAGACGATCTCGGAGGGATTCAAAAAGAGGCTAAAATGAACTCAAAAATCACGTCATTTGCAGTGAATAAAGCGCATATTATCCACTAATACCGATTTGATGTACACGATAAAACTAATATCCATTGATATACAGCGCTTGGTAGTGACACCGAGGGCAAAGCCAAGAAGCATATGACACTGCCTATTCTGTCAAAATGGTTCCGCAAAACTCACCAACAGACAATATTCCAGTATTAGTTATTGGAGCTGGTCCCGTCGGTCTCGCAGTTGCTATTGAGCTGCGAATCCATGGAATTGACGTTCTCGTCGTAGAGCGGGATTTGGAGATTGTTGACGGGCACCCAAAGGGCCGCGGAAATGATCTTCGCACATTGGAAGCTTACCATCGGTGGGGAGTGAGCGAGGAGCTGCATCGGCTCGCCTGGCAGACACGCAATCCAAACCAGAAACTGATTATCACGGAGAGTATCGTTGAACAGCCGCTAGGTTCTTATCCGCTTCAGTATGGTCGGCATGTCGAAGAGTCTCGGGAATACGCGGCCGAGCCCTCTTTGAGTGTCCCTCAACCCGTGTTGATGCGAGTCCTACAAGCACGAGCAATTGAACTTGGAGCACAGATATGGCGCGGCTGGGAAGCAAGTTCAATACAACAGCTTGAAGACAGCAGCGAGCACAACAAGAAAACACCAACAGCAACCGATCTAACATGTTTAGTAACAGGGGCCACCCATCGTATACACTCCGTCTACCTAGTAGGATGCGATGGACCAAATAGTCTTGTCCGGCAAACCGCTGGAATTTCACGGCACGGAGATGGCCCTACGGGTCGAGCGTGCAGCTATGTCGTTCGAAGCAGAGCACACAAGATTGGCGATTTGCTCAATTCTCCAGATCACGATGCTTTAGCTTTTCTCATGGTAATGAATTCTAAAGCCTGTACGATCATTAGCATACCGGATGATGACAGCTGGGGCTTTTCTTTTATGGTAAAAGATGATGCACCGGATCCCACGGAAAATGAAGTTATTCAGGTGGGACGGGATGTGCTGGGAGTCAACGACGCTTCCCTTGAAATACTTAGCTCCTCATCCTACCGTGTTTTCACTCGCATTGCGAATTCATATTCCGCAGGCCGTCTATTCCTGGCTGGTGATGCCGCTCATCTGTGTCCTCCGACGGGTGGGCATAACATGAATACTGGGATCGGAGATGCTATTAATATTGGGTGGAAGCTGGCCGCAGTTCTAAATGGCTGGGGTGGCGAAAGCCTCCTATCAACCTACGACGTGGAAAGAAGACCTGTGGGAAATTCGGTATCCAAATCTGCCATGGAAAATAGCTACTCGATGGCAAGGATTGGCGATGTTTTCGCCAAACTACCTCCCCTTGAGAAAGAAGCTACCCCGAAAGAACGTTTCGCGAGAGGCAAAACTGCGTATGACGCCACATTTCAACAGTGGAACAGTCTGGGAATTACCCTGGGTCAACGATACGAGAACTCACCATTGACCGTGAAAGGCCACTGGAGCCCTCCTCCGTATAGTACAACCGAGTATTGGCATTGTAGTAGCCCTGGTCATCGTGCACCGCATCTTTGGCTTCCCGATGGAACGCCATTGATTGATCATTTTGGAAAGAGTTTCACATTGTTAGACGTGGAGGCGTCAGGAGTACAGGTTGCACGATTCTTAGAGGCTGCAACTCGGGCTGGGGTTCCTTTCACTCACGTTGCGCTGCCTGCAAGTGTCGCCAGAGACAAGTACCCCGCAACGATCACCATTATTCGGCCAGATCAGTATGTTTCATGGCAGGGAGATGAATTCGAGAACCATAGCGCCATTATTGATCGGATTAGAGGGAAGGGACTACACAAGTCGAAGTGTCAATTATAGAGGAAACTATTGGTCTAGCACAATGCCTTCTTAATTTTACTGTCGCAAATACGACAGTCTTACATAAAACCAGAATGTCAATAAAGTAATTTCCCCTCAAAATTGTGTATTCTTTAACATACAAAACTATGTGGTATAATCAACATATCAAACAAGGACGACATGTGAGGATATCAAGCGGTGGATAGCTTCATGGGAAATGCCGGGAAGCGCCTCCTATGTAGTACCGTATCCATTCACCTGTATACGGCGGGTGCAGGTATGGGAGGCGCTGCTGGATAACGAGAAGGCATCGAAGGAGGTGGCATTGGTCTTTGCACTTGCACAGGTCCGCTGGGGGGTCGAATAGCGACTTTGGCACCACAGTGGCTGCAAAAATGATGGTACTCTTGGGACCATTTGCATAAGTAAGGCAAAAAGGCACAGCAGATACCCCCGAATATGCAGCACAGTAGAGCGGCGGTACTAAATACAACGTTAGTATTGGTGTTTTCACCCAAGCTTTGGTGCCACACACCTAGTCTCCGAAGAGTCTTCCTCAATGACCCTTGTCAGTGCCCGATATTGACAGAAGGGACAGTCAATCAATTGAGGCAACTCAAAAAGTTGTTCTAAAGACACTACTCGAGGTGCGTCTAGGACTGGAGGACTTTTCGTTGGGGCCTCGACTGGAACAATACTATCTGTGGCATTAGGGGGAGAGGGTGTTGCTGCTTTCTCTCGTCTGTAAATTCAGGAGTTAGATTTCTTATCTCTTTTTTTTTCGTCGCAGGACATACTGTTCTGGCTGTGTTTCATGTAGAGCAATAGCTGTGTCTGTGGCTGTAATTTCCAATCCTGGTCCTACTTCTGTGGGACTGTAGCTGGGTGGTTTGGTAGATTGGTAATTTTGCTCGTCCTTGTCCATCGTAATATGGCTCAGTGAAAAATCAACTTCTCAACACGACAGAAGTTAACAAGAAAAAAAATTAAAAATAGAAAGAAAGAAAATAAAATAACAGCCAACGCGGGCGCAATGTGTTTAAATCATGGTTTGAGCCGCAAGGCTGTATCGAGTCATCGCAAGGCTGTAAACCGCTACGGATGCAACCCTCTTTTGACCTGTGCAGAGAGCCTATCAGTGGGGCACAGTGGCGCTGCTGTTGGGGCCTTGTTTTATTTTTCTTTTTCTTTTCGTGTTTATGTTACTACCCATGAATGTGAAGGAACCTGTGTTTCTAGGGTGGTTGGTCGCCTGGACACAACTTCGTTTTGAGAGGATATTATTTTCTCAAAGGCAATGGTTTTATTTAAGTCTTGGGTTTCTCTTTTGCTTTATTCTTGCGACACTTCCTGCGGCTGAGGTAGTAATTATAGGTCCGATGTGGGTATACGGAGACTATTTCATGTCTCTCGTCCAGTAAGCCTCATGCCAATAAATACACCAAAAAAAACCTAGGCTAAGGCCATCTGCCTAACAATGAAAGTAACAGTTCGGCTAGTATAATTGCTCATTTTCATTTAACGTTCCCTGCAGAAGGCATTATTACTAGTTTAAAACCTACATACAGCCGTCAAAGGAAGCTTACAAGGTGTGTTGAGACGACTACCGCCTTGTGTCTTGTTTTCCAAATGAGGCGCATGAGTCAAAATTCATCAATTCATGGGGATACTACTACTACTACTACTACTACTACTACTACTACTACTACTACAATACCACCAAACACACACAAAATTATCGTAGAACACCAAAAAGGGGTACGGACAGTAAGCCACAATAACATGCATTGTTTTCGCTCATAGACAACTAATACAGATGGCATTGAACCTTTGAAATTGTACAGTTAACCCAGACCTCTTGCAATAACTGCCAATCAACATGAATCTCATGGTATAGGAACTATTACTTCGCGGGGTCCATCCGGACACTATTCGTCGTTTGTCTGCTCGCTGTATCCTGAAAGAATTAGATAGCGCAGCAGAGGTGATAATTATCTGTGTAACATAGACAGTGTGATATGTTACTGACATCTGGAATTTAGGAAATTCAATACGCTCCCACAAGATGCGTTGGCAGGTTGCTAATTCAAACCTCAAAAGGTTTCTACCAATGAGAACGTACGTATAGCTTATATACAGAGATATCACATTCTTTAGAAGCATGTGGCCTAATTCTTACGACTATTTATATATTATGTTGCTAATTGCGAGCGGGTCCCAGCATTTTGAAGATACTACTCTTGAGCTCAGAATCTGCGTGAGCTGAGATTCTCGATGTACTCAAATGTTCCAAGGCTCGACCCGTCTTGATCTCTATTCCCCTTTGGCGTCTGAATAATCCCCTGTTCAATCTGGCGAACTCTGGCACCAATACCGGAGGTGATGGCGTTACGGAACTCCCAAGTGTAGAGTCTTTGCCCGAAAAGTTCGTCTACTTCTTCCAAACTCCGTCCCTATGAAGAAAACGCGTAAGCTAATAAAGTCGCATGCATAATGAAATTCGTGGTTAAGGAATCATGGCCATATACCTTGAGTTCAGGGATAAAAAGGAAAGAGAAGAAAAAAGCGAGAATAGAGCAGCCCATCCAGATGAAAGCAGTTCTCGCCCCGAGATGGATCTGCGGACCATTCTGGATATAGGGAGTAAAGAAGGTGACAAGGAATGCTGACACAACATCACATGCTGTTCCAACAGCCATTACTGTGATATTTTAACATCAGCTAAGTAGCTCAAATAGTGTATAGAGAGAAAAAGATTACTCTTCTTTCGCATCAAAGTACCACCAATTTCAGCTCCAATGGTATAGCACTAGCACTTTCATATTAGCACTCCATGCTCAGTTTTCCAGTCTGACAACCGAACAAAACCTCTACGTCCCGTATCTTATTTTCTTAATATGACTCACCTGACTGGATATCCCTATTTTTGCAGAGAAATTTATCATAATGATTGATGCAATAACAGTATTTCTTTGGGTAGTTGAAGGTTTCTCAAGGGGACCAAGGGTAGCAACAAGACAGTTGAAAGTAGTTGTCAGGGCCATACTTAGCATACAGAGAGGCACTCGTCCGAGGTGGTCATTGGTGAGGATAGCAATGATGCATGCAACAAGCCCCGCTAGTGTTACAATGATTGTGTATGTAAAGGTCATTGCGCCTAGTCCGATAGATTTATAGAACCTACCGCAGTTAATACTTACTAGTACCGAATAAATATTGGATAGATGGCTACGTACGTTGGGCCATATGAGTTGACAAACTGTTGGCCTATGGCGCGCAAGATCATTCATGATATTCATCAGCAATCTCTTGTTAACAAGAAGAAGGGGACTCACCAGTGACCTCATTAAAGAAGAAACACATTGCAGTGATCTACCATGTTAGCTTCAGTTACACTTCTATCGTCTTTTTTTTGTATATAATTAACTTACAATCGCTCGTTTGATATATGTCGGCTTCAGAAATTCGCGTCTAGGCACCTTGTTTGCACGGGCCTCCTTGTTGGCCTCGTCAATTGCTTTTATTTCCAAAGCTGTATTACCATTATCGACATCGTTTTTAGGTCTTATTCTGTTGAGGTTTCTCAAAGCCTCGTCCTCCTTGTTGTGTTCCAACAGCCAACGAGGAGATTCTGCACAGAATGGGACAAGGAGAACAAGCAAAAAGGCCGGAATAAGTTGTTGAGCTGTAGGAACCAGCCAGCCGATCGCTCGAGACTCTGTCGCATATGATTTTGTGACAGATGCAGCCCAAATAGCACCGATGTGTACAAATACCTGAATAGATCCAGCGAAGAAGCCCCGGATCTCCCCGGGTGCGAGCTCAGCTTGGTAAGATGGGACAATGTTCTCGACAATGCCAACCGCCAGATAAGCAAACGCTCGGCCTACAGAATACTGCTGCCAGGTTTTGGCAGTCATTTCGACTATAAATGGAAAAGAGCGGGAAAAAAAATCAGAGCAACTCGGGAATGACTGTTTGCTTCCTGGAAGGGCAACGTAACGTACTAATGAGGGCCACGAACTGAATACAAGCGACGAGGAGGGCTGTTTTCCGGTACCCAAGTCGATGTAGTATAGGATCAAAAATAAGAGTACCTGCTAGTTTTCCTGGCCACACGACTGAATTCATGATAGACTGGTGATGAGCGTCCAACTTGTTTGTACCGTCTGGCTGGTGCTGGCCGAATTGAAGCAGCCAGGACGGAAGAGCCTGCAAAGAGCCGAACGATGACACATCTCTTCCTCTACCCGTCAGACTTCTCATATACGGAAAAGCTTCGGAGGCGATTTTTCAATTTATCCAATGATGAGACTCACAGACCATATAGAAGATTTCCGCAACTAAAGACCAAACAGCAAAAGACCATGTATGGTGTCGCACCGCGCCATTGTGTATTAAAGCTCTCAAACATTGCAATTTCCTTACGAACAGGATGAAAATCTGTTAAAAAAAAAGATAAAATTGAAATGAAAATAATATGAAGCAATGTTACTTCGTCAGGGCAGCTTATATTGTGGAGAAATGGACAATAGTTTTGCCCCGCAAACGTTTTCGGAGTTATCGGCTGCAGTACTTTAGTTCTCCTGTAACGTACCTTACAGGACTTTGGTGTTCGGAGCAAAACCCCACGCTGGGTAAAGTGACAGTTGCTGTGTTTACATCTAATCAAACGAGATTGGAGCACCTTATCAGGAAAATAGATACGCTGTCTAGGTGTAGCTAGTTATATTGGAGTGTTTGTTCAGGAGGGGGGAGGAGGGTTCTAAGTTAAACAATGTCATAGTACCGGGAACAAGATGATTTTGCGGCTGGCTCTTCTTGCCTTAAAAAATTCGTTGCATGCCAGCACCTGAAACTCCTAGTTTTTATCTAGCACGACCTAAAATAGGCTTATAGGGGATAAATATGGGGCATTGCGGCTGCCTTCATATGGATCTGTGTGAAGTGGGTTGCCTCGGTGACAGGGTCCTACCTATTGCCATGACCATATGCTGCCTAGCCGAGGAACCCTCTACTCTTATCATCATTTTCAGCCTTTTAAATGCTGTTTTCCTTAGGGGAGGGAAATTTACAAATTCATGTGGTCCAATTCACCGAACTCTGGTGGTATCGATTGCACACAAAGGGCTTTTTATTTCCTCTACAATGTGGTCACACATGTATGCCTTCTCCTGGCTAGGGTTGATGGCAATTTGCCAAGCAGTTCCTTATACATCTTCCAAACGTATCCTGGGAAACAACGTGCAAGGCCGCGACACGAATATCACTTATGACTACGTTGTGATCGGAGGAGGCACTGCCGGGGCTACAATTGCAACGCGTTTAGCTGAAAAGTCTTTTACTGTGGCCTTGATTGAGGCAGGATCTCAATATGAATCCCAATCATTGGCTTCTCTCCCCATAGCAGATGTCCTCCCTGCAGGATCAGACCCGAAAACCAGCGCATCTATCGATTGGGGGTTTGTGACCAAGGGACAGCCAGGTGCCAATAATCGTGACATACATTTTGCTCGCGGAAAGTGCCTTGGTGGCAGGTATGAATGTGCAATACAATCATTGATCTGCATATATATACACAGAACGGCTGATGTGCTCTTTTTACAGCTCCGCATTGAACTTTATGATCTACCAGCGGTACGGTTCCCAGCCCTTGAAGTATACATGTTCTTATTCACTAATACAAACAAGGCCAACCACAGAGTCAATGCAGAAGTGGGCAGACTCCGTGGATGATAACACTTATACTTTCAACCAAGTCTTTCCATATTATAAAAAGAGCGCCGCATTCACCCCGCCAAACAAACAGGCTCGCTTTCCCAATGCAACAGTCGAATACCAGGCATCTGCTTTCGACTCGACCGGCGGCCCATTACAGGTTTCATATTCGAATTATGCCATGCCTTTCTCTACTTGGATGTTCGTAGGAATGGAGGCAATTGGGATTAATCAAACCCATGACTTCAACTCGGGATCTCTCTTCGGCACCCAGTACTGTACATCCACCATTCGTCCATCAGACGAGAGCAGAAGCAGTTCAGAGTCTTCCTTTTTAGCAACGGCAAATTCTAGTTCCTCGCTACATGTCTACACGTCCACACTAGCTAAGAAAGTTCTTTTCAACGACGAAAAACAGGCAACTGGAGTCGAAGTGTCCTCAGGCTTTTCGACATTCCAGCTGACAGCCAGCAAAGAAGTCATTCTGTCTGCAGGTGCATTTCAGTCACCTCAATTATTGATGGTTTCTGGTATTGGGCCGTCCGATACTCTTCAGAAATACAATATTGAAGTTTTGTCTGATCTTTCAGGTGTTGGGCAAAACATGTGGGACCACCCATTTTTTGCACCGACTTATCGTGTCGGAGTGGAAACACTCACTAAAACTGCGAACAACATACTTAACCTTGGAGCGGAATTTCTCCAATATGAGACCAGTCACACAGGGATTGTAACAAGTCCGATTGCAGATCTGTTGGCATGGGAAAAGATACCTAACACTCTGCGAGCCAACTTTTCTTCGGAAACCACTAAAGCGTTGTCATGGTTTTCAAGTGACTGGCCGGAGGCTGAAGTGAGTCATAAACTCGCAGGATTAGAGTGTACAGCTGACAATATTAAAACATCCAGTACATATCAGGCGCGGGCTACATTGGAAATGTCTCAAACCTCTTTGCCATTCAACCCAAAGACGGGTACCAATATGCATCCATCCTCGGCGTACTAGTGGCGCCAACATCTCGGGGAAATGTCACAATAACCTCAAATGACACATCAGACCTACCAACGATTAACCCTAACTGGTTGGCAACGGAGACCGACCAGCAAGTATCCGTCGCCATGTTTCGTCGTATCAGAGCAGCATTTGAAAGTAAGGAGATGGCACCCATTATTATTGGAGACGAGTATTATCCCGGCAACGATGTTCAGACCGATGAGGAAATCCTCGAGTTCATTAAGAATAACATAATGACTCTGTGGCATCCTGCCGGAACATGTAAAATGGGCACTAAGGATGATTCGACGGCTGTCATAGACAGCAAGGCGCAAGTTTTTGGCGTTGAAAGGCTAAGGGTTGTGGATGCCAGCTCCTTTCCCATTCTTCCACCCGGGCACCCTCAGTCTACAGTTTGTAAGTTTTCTTAATCCATTTTGATCCCACTTGTAGGACGTATGTTGACTCTTATTAGACATGCTAGCGGAAAAGATTGCGGATGACATCGTCGATGGTTCGTGAGGTGTACGGCTGTAAGCAGTGTATGGTTTACAACTCATTATATGTATTTCTCACAGTACGCGTTTAAGTTATATACGAAAATGTTTACCATATAACCGCAAGAATAGTAAGACTTGAAATATAATAAATTCTGTTCGAAAAATTTGCGACCACAGCGAAAGCTCACCTGTAAGGGACGCGTTGTAATGAAGTATTTTCTGTTCCTCTAGGAAATAGATGGAATATAGAATTTGCACTGGTATAAAGACTTCAAATTGATGACATAAATAAGATACGAGCACGCTATCCTATCAATACACACAGATACCCTGTCCTCTCTGTCGTTCAACACATCTAGTAAGCTTTCTGGAGTTAGTGATGTTGACTGTAAAGGTTTATTCGATTTACTTACAATCTTTGTAAGCTGCGATCGCAGAGTCAAATGCCTTGTCGATAGCCTGTACCACACCAGGTGCGATTCCACCTTCCAGGCTATCTAGCTTTGCGACAACAGCGCTTGCAAATTTATCGGTATCCGCTTTGAGTTGTGTGAGGCTGTATTGCACGACGATGCCAAGGCCGCCGAAAGAAGTGTTTTTGGCAGCCACTGCCTGTAAGGTTTGTGTAATTGTCGGCTCCAGACTAATGAGACTCAGTCCAATATCCAGAGAGCCTCCGCCTCCAAATGCAGCAGAGGCATTGGCGTCTTTGGTTCCTTGGTTGATCATATTGTCGAGCGCAATTGCGTCTTGTTGTACTTGAAGCGCCCAGGGGAGACCGGGTATTCCAGCTGTCACATATTTCACATCATTTTGGAGCGATGTTACCAAGGTGCTAATACTCTTGATGTCGGCGTTGACTGTAGTATAATTTGCAGCCAGACAAGCGGGGATGTGTAGGCCGGATAAAAGGAAAGACGAGAAGATGTAAGAGAAATGCATCGTGAATACGTAATTCCTGTTAGAACTTCAAGGATAGAGCCAAAGTCGAACAATGGTAAACAGTGAAGTTTCTTTAGGGGTTTTCAACCTGCGGGGGTGGAAAATTGGACAATATGTGTTAACTACATGGAAAACGTGCTGTGTGATTTGATTTTCGCCGTCCTTCATTATTTTGGGGCAAAAGATCAGATGCATCCATCTACTACTTAGTAGCCTCGGCCACAGACGAAAATTTTTGTTGGAGGCGTGTTCGTGCACGCAGCATTATTCCCCTTTAAGAAAGACACCATTCTGACATAGCGTAGTAAACCCCGCCAAAGAGTCCATTCCAGCCCAATTGTTAGAGTTTTCCCCACCTGATTTTCCGGTCCCCCCTGGGCTAGTAATGTACTAGTTCAGCAGATCATTATAACGTTTGGATAAGTACGGAGCATTTCAATGTGACCAACAACTTTAATGTAGCCTCGGCTTTAAGTTTCCTGTTAGTACAGCTGACGGCAGTTCGTATGATGGAGAGCCATAGCTTTAGCATGGGCTGTTCTATGACAAGTCCGAGCCACAAATATCAAGAGGTTTTCTTTGATCCTTGATGATATTCTGCTATCTCACGTTGTGTTGAAGATTTTCATCCTTTTATGTACATGAGAGCTTGCAACTGCACAGGGAACAAGTTAACCGAATCAGCAAATACTGCAAAATGCTATCCCAATTAATCAACGTCGCTTTGCTTCTGAGTGGAACAGCACTCGCACAGACGGCAGGTGGGTTTATTTCTGTATCAGAAAAAAGGTCAATTTCTAACGTGTACTTGATTTGATTTTTCAAGTGTCGGAGGACGTGTATAAAAACATAATACGCTACACTGGCTTCGCAGCAGCAGCGTACACGGATAATTGTGCAACGCCTCCAAGTGGTAGCACAATCGTGAAAACATTCAATGTCGGCTCAACTGACACTCAAGCAACGCTTTTCCGCGATGATGCCACAAAGGAGATAATCATTGCGTTCCGCGGCAGTTCTAGCCCCAAGGACTTGGACACTGATTTTGAATTCACGTCAGTTCCTTTGACAGCGGTCGGAACTTCCTGCAAATCTTGCAATGTATGTTTTGCCATGGTACCTGATACGAAGTAGTTGACTGATATTGCCATTTTAGGTTCACTCAGGATTTCAAACCGCCTATGCGTCTATTGCTTCCCAGGTAATATCAGCCGTCAAAGACGAGCTATCCAGCTCAGGCTACACTACGCTCACCATTACCGGTCACTCTCTTGGAGCCGGGCTTTCCTCTATCGCGACGTCGTCATTCATCGGTTCTGGAATCAAAGTAGCCAATACTTACACCTACGGAGAACCTCGTAATGGCGACTCGGCCTGGGTTTCGTATCTCGGAAGTCAAATTCCAGATGATAACTATTTCCGGGTGACTCATTACAATGATGGCGTACCCCAGATCCCACCGACCGTCTTGGGCTTTGAGCATCATGGCCCGGAGTATTGGCAGAGCAAGAAAAGCGACAACTCTGCATCCACTACATTCAACTGCGGGGCGAATTCAACGGTTCGTGGCTGCTCATGGATGATTTTATATTTGAGTTTACTAATACAGAGCGTGTTTACCCTAGAGTTGCAACGCCGGACAAGACTATGGAGACAATCCTATCAACGGAGCGCATCTGACTTACTCCAACACCGTGATTGCGTCGAGCCTGCAGAACCCTTCATGCGGATATTCCCTTCTCTGAATTGTTTATCTGTAAAACTTGCCACTTTAATTCTATGGAGAGTTCTGATTTATTCTTTGCGGAGCTATCTCAAAAGGTGGTTGACCTGTTGCACTGTGTCTATGAAAGCCTCAAATGTTACCATATTCCGTGTTATCATGTAGTACAGCATAATTATAAATTGAATACTGTATTACATCATAATTTACTAGCTAAAAATTCCTATTAGCTAATGGTCGTTGATGTGGAATATTTCCCCCGACAACTTGACAACCTTGTTCTTAGGGTTAATTCTTTTTTTTTTTTGTTCTTTTTTTTTTCTTTTTTGTTGGGGACTTACAGAGCTACACTATTTTCTAGAGCCGATCTCTTAATTGGTGCAAAACAGGTCAGTTGAAAGCGCGCATACCGAGGCATGAAACCATGTGAGTGGGTAGGAAAGCTGAACCCACGCCGTTTAGATGATCGTCAGGAGAGCGATCACATAAATTGGGCGTGCCCGTCAGCATTAAGTGTCAGCCTAGCTGCATGTTCTCGTCTGTCACTGCTGATCCCCGCCTTTGAACTAGTAAATCTTTATTTACTAAATGTGCCCAATATTTGTTCCATGCAGCCACCACGAACTCCAATTAATCCAATTTCCCCGAACCCCTCATTATGTATTTCATGCATGAAAAGCCTCGGTTACATAGGTAAGACCTAAGCATATGCGTGTATTTCCTCAGGTGTGGGAATGACCTAGTGAATCAATATCATCCCCTGTGCACACATATGATAATATCAAAAACAACAACCGTCGTGGAGGTTTGAACTTTGTGCTCCTTACGATATCACCATAATCTCTTCTTGATCTTGATCCAGAAAACTGTACTTTCAGAACCTCTCCAATATGCACTACAAATCCATTGCCCTCTTTCTATCAACCGGCCTGCTGGGCATTGCTCAAGCTGCCTCTGGTGCTGACGCCATTGTGGCCGGCATCAAAAATATCACGAACGAAATAGTCACCATAAACAGTACTCTCAACAACTTCAACGGCTCGTTGATTGGAACTTTTACTGCCCTCCAAATCCAGGGCCAAGCTCAAGACCTACTCTCGGAAATAAACACCACCACTGCCACAACCAACGCCACTTCACCACTGAGCCAGGCAGATTCAATCACCGTCACCAGCTCGGTCACCGGTTTGCAACCATACATATATAGCCTTCTAGACAACTTTAATGCTCATCATCAGGCGTTTGAGACTGCTATTTTGGGTGTGGCGTCCGCAACTATTCTCGTGGAGTCGGATCTGACAAACATCAAGAACGCTACCGACGCACTTGGAGACGCGATCATCAGCAAGCTCATACCTGACATTCAAAAACTGGCCCCGCTTGTGACTTCTGAAATTGACTTTCATTTTCAACGATCTTTACAAGTGTACAGCTCATAACTTAGGGAAGGGGTGGTGTTTGGGATATTAAATGTTGAAGATGCATCCTCAAACTATTTATCAGCGCCATGAATGGTGGTATTTAGTACTGGCAATTTCTTAAGGGTTAATGTCAGTTGTTTTGGTTTCGATTTTTGTGTTTGTTTCAATGTTTTTGTGAGCTTTCGAAGAACAAGCAAGCTCGTTTGACTTCTTTCCACGTGGTATTTTTGTTGTATGGCAATAACGAAAATTCCAATTAAATTGAAATTTAGGTACTGTAATTTATGGACACTATGAGTTCGGAACGAAAGACTAAACTACGTACACCGTAAAAAATCCCGACTGATCAAGGAACTGGATCCGAATACGGTGCGTCCTAACTATGATGAACCTGGTCGTGATCGAGATGGGGATGTTACCGATGGGGATGGACATGGGGGAGGACTAACTCGGAAGAACTCCGACATGAGCTCATCCGGAAGCCAATTGCGTGATCGGGCCCCTCGGAAACTCAAGATTCATCTAAGCGACCATCCCGAAGACCTTGCGATGCTCCTCATCAGCCCTCATCAACGTCAGGTACGATGGATACTTGCAATAATCAAACCATGGAACTGAACTCGGCTGGGCCCGAGCAGCCTGCCAAGCGGAGAAAGAAAACCAGATCGCGATCCGGTTTGTGGTTTACCACACGTATTTAAAAGTGCATCGCTAATGAGACAAGGATGCAGCATTTGCCGTGCGCGCAAGGTATGCATCGCATCGTCTTATACCGATGCGCATTGTTCGATTGACAGTATCTATCTCAAAGGTGAAATGCGATGAACGCCCTGGCGGATGCACTAACTGTGAACGACTTGGCCTGCCCTGTGCTAGCTACACGACGACTTCAGGACGAGATACCAGTGACATTGCACGTATAGAAAAGCATGGACGCGTGTCAATGCAGAATCAAACTACTGATGCATTGCGGCGGAAGCGAGATCGCATCTACAGGGCCTGCGTGGAATGCCGATCATCGAAAACGAAGTGTAATGGACTCAAGCCTTCCTGTATGAGATGCCAGCAGAGAAAAATCAAGTGTGTGTATGAGCACTCTTTGCAGTCATTACCAGCGTGGGCGCAGAGATTGGCCATCCATACCACCCCAGTGGCTACATCAAATGTTGCATTGTCAAGGGATGAAGCTGGAGATATCGAAACTACAGCAGTCATGCATAGCGATATACCTCGCAGTACATCCCCTAACCCTCCTCTCCAGGTGTCAGCATCAGGTGTAGTAAATGAGCAAACATCGTTGTCATGGTATTACTGTCGCCTCTATGTTTTGCGAGACATTTAAGTGCTAATAATCCTAGGCTGACATCGCAAACGCTCCCTGGTGCAGAGGAGACTCGACTACTCGCTGAGCAATATTTCAACAATATTCACCCTCTTCGTTGTTTTGCCTTCATTCATAAACCGTCATTTTTACAGAACATGGAAACGAAGAGCTTACCGAGAGAGAGAAATGCTCTTCTTCATGTGATATGCGCCTTGGGAGCTCAGTAAGTTCTCACTAGGAGTCGGTCGTAGTGCAATTGCTGACACTTTCTCTAAGGTTTTATGCTCTGGAGTGGCAGAAAGAAGGCCACTCACTCGCGCCTGGATTCATTCGTGCAGCCGGTAGCCAGTGGGCAAAAACTGCACAACATCTCATTCTAACAGATTTGGATCAAATCTCTGTTCAAAATTTGATGGTAAACTTTTCTCATTCCTCCTCCATCAGCTGCTGTAGCATTGACGCATCAGTTTCACTGACATCATCAAGGCGGCACACCTCCTTCAAGACTATGTAGTAAGAATGGGCAATTATGCGCTTGCCTTTATGCTAAGCGCCATGACATCACGTATGTCTCAGGCTCTCCAGATCAATCTAGAATACTCCACCGATGTTCTTTGCAAAGAGACTGAAAGACATCCATCTGTTACAATTCGTGAGTCACGCCGTCGACTTATGTGGAGCTGTTATGTCGCGGACTCTTTGGTGGGTAGCGGTGTGGATCAACTTACCCTGATAAACGACGACGATATAAAGATTCAATTACCATGCAACGAGAGGAGCTTCGTGCAACAGATAATATGCGTAACTGAAACTCTCAGAGATCGTCAGTCCCTACCTTTTATTGCTCCTGAACTCAGGCCGTCTAACCCGGCAGATAATATGGGCATTGCCGCATATTTTTTGCGTCACATGGAGATCAGGAGAAGAGTGTTACGGTAATTTTCATTGATGGACATAATTTCCAACAGGCTAACACTGCTTTTTCAGATACATAAAGCACCTTGACAAGGCCAGGTTACCGTGGCTTCCGGATTCAGAATTTAAGTCCTTGGACGACGAGTGCAGAGCGTGGTACAGTTCACTTCCACCTAGCCTGCAGTTCACATCGAATGCCATCTATATCAGACAAGATACCCACCAGCTTGGGGCCCTCTGCATTCTACACTGTGGCTATCATCAGACCATGTGTGACTTATATCGTATCGGAGCGCCACATTTGTACAAAGTCCGAGCAGCGTTTGACTTTCCACCAGAACAATCCGCATTTCTTAATTCTGTACAATGGACTCTATTTGAACACGCTAGAGGTCTTGCAAAGATCGTGGAAGAGGCTGGACGCCATGGAACGAAAGCTCTGGCTGATTCTTGGCTCCCATCCATCATTTACGACAGCTGTCGAATCATGGTCTATTATCTGACGCAGCTCATCAATCCGTCCGATGTGACTAATAAGCCTCTAACCTCAGAAACAGTACCACTTCTGGAGCGAAATGTGCAAGCATTGAAGATGATGCAAGCTCTCCATGCTGTAGCTGAACCACTGGTATTTGCGCTTCCCCACTAACAGATGTTGTTATACGTCACTGATATCTAACGTGCTATATCCTAGTACCTGGCTGCGAAAACAATGCTTGAAAAATTCGGTCTCTATTCACAGAATTTTCAAAGAACGGATATCATTCCAGATGACCCGTATCAACCCGAACAAGGGGAACATTATGTTTACTCTCCTGTCTGCTTTCAGACGACAACAGATGCCGCATACTTGAGAACAAGGGCCCGAGAAAGCCCACCGCAGAGCACACCGGAATATGTCTTAAACCCCCTGTCTATCTATCGGATGGCTAGAAAGGCTGTACCGGAGAAACATGCACCTGAGACGGTCACACTCTCCAGTAGATCTATCCCGACAGAATCACCTCGTCCTACCCCACTGGAAGCCAATAGATCCAGATTTATAGATGGATCTGTACCCGATACCTCCCCCGCCTTGGAACAAACAGTTTTTGACGAGCTGCAGATGTATTTCACATCTGATCTGGGATGGGCATGGCAGCCAGCTGAAACAGTTGTCGGGTCTGGTACTCAGGATATAGGACTTCTTCCATGTGCTCCTGGCTTTCAGAGCGGTCGAGACCGTGAAGATGTACAGCAGTTAGATTTATGGATGCCTAGCGGTGAACTAGATGGCATGGTTTAAGCCAAAGACTTTAATACGGATATCTTACTGTCAAGATTCATTGTTTTCTTGTGAGATACAATATTCATTTGACATATATACTTGGAGTAAGACGACTCTATGCCTAAGTTCATAAAACGGCATATCAATAGTCAAAGCAGGATCAAATTGCCTGAATATTTCCATTTGTGCTTACTCCGCATCAATCGGCGCCGCAGGCGGAGTATTATTTACTTGAACACCGCCTCTCTTCTTTTCTTTGCTAGTAGCATATGGAAGCTTCCAACCCCCTTCCGTCTCTGGCACAGCCAACCACAGTCTCATCAAATGCCTTCTGGGCACTGGGTTTCCATTCTCATCGCGGAATCCAGGAGGGTAATCAGTATAGGCAGTTCGCGCATGGAAGACATGCGGATTACTCAACAACTGAATGTCTCCCGGTTCAAGGATCATATGAAGCGCAAGCCTCGTACAGGTCTCGTCAAGAACCTTCATTGCGTAGAGTTGCTTCTCGGATAGAGGTGGGATAGCCGCATTGGGTCCCGAATTAAATCGAGAAAGCGAAGTTACGTTATTCGGGTCGAACTTTGCGTACGGGCGTCGCGAGCTGCTGTTAGGGTCGTTCTCCAGGTAGAACACGCAGCTCCTAATCCAATGCTCCTGACCCTCACTAACCTCACCCTTGCGATCAAAATACCAGTTTGGCTCAGTCAATGTACGGATTACATCGGGATTCTCGCGCTGCAACGTGTTGAATACATGATGCATGGAGACGATGTCAGACTCTCCACCTGAAAGCGACTTGGCCATGCAGAGAAGTCCCACTAAGTCGGCACCATCTGTGTGAAAGAATTGCCTGCAGCACGTCAGATTTACGGCAAGAAGAAAATTATCTAAACACTTCACTTACTTCGCATTAGTTCGATAGATTCGGACTCGATCTGTCTTGGTGGCGTCTTCTCCTAAATCCTTAACGTGGCCCAAGACGTGGCCACGACCATTCTGACTAACGAAATAGCCTAGATGTGTCCCCATTCCCATATATGCAACGGCTGACTTGTGTAGGCCCCATTCTCGAACGGGCATGCCTTTCAGAAGTGTAAAGCCTTTGCCATCGAGCAGATCTTCCCGAACTTCACTCAAGAATTTTGCCATTGTCGGGAGAGGAAAAAGAGACTAGATGGGAGAGATGTTAATCCTGAAGCACTGATTTAAGTAATTTCGACGCTTTATCGCGTAAAGAACCTACCTTGCTAATCCCGGTTAAAGGCACTGCAGATGCAATAAATTTTTCTGCGGCCTGGCTCAACTCTTCGATCTCTACAGAACTGAGTCGATGAGTCCAGCGTTCGGGATGGTCGCGGTAATCTTCTGCTTTCCATACCGTCGGGCCAGTGACTTCCTTTGGATACTCTTCGTAGGGAGGGAGAAGACTGTAAATTGGGGGCTCCTGGCCGCATGTTTTCAGTCCGTCAGGAAACGCATTGGTCTGGACAGAATTAGAAGCTGTTCCAAGGCCAGACGAAGAAGTAGTGGCGGTCTGTGTGAGCCCCGGAGCCATTTTGCTAGATTCCTCAGATGTAAATAGAAGGTTTGTTTATTGTTTTGCTTATTATTGTCAGCCGTTGGTTTTGAGAACGAAATTCAAACTCGCATGTAAGGCGGAGAATCGGTAAGATATTTATATCTTTATGACGGTATATTCGGTAGCGATGTCAAAAGCTAGACTAGCTCCATTTTCTTCTTCAACACACATTCCTATCATTTATTATATTAATCTTGTTGCTTTTCTCGCAATCCCCGCATCGGATCATCGCTTCGGACCCGGTCGGCTGTAAAGCTCCAGCCGAGTTTATCCCGTCCCCCCGGTCTCAGTGAATCGTATTGTCACGGCGTTATTTATTCCCAGGGCATACCTTTACAGAGTTTTGTCAACTCCTATCGGTAATTATTCATAGTGTATACAACATTGAAAGTATGCTAAAGTGTTAGATGTCATTTAATGTTGATAGCCATCATTTTGAACCGTCACGGGCCTGCATATGTACAGCTATGTATATCTACATATATTGATAACTCCTAAGACCAGTTGACATCCACAAACAGCATTTCCAGAGTATGCACCGTAAAATGTTATCGCAAATGAGAATTCCCTTAAATTATGTAGTTAGTCTTATACAAAGATCAAATTGAAGCTTTATATACAAGTTGATTGATCCACATGTACATACAGGTACCAATGAGCAACAAAACTATCTCGCGTGGGGCGAAAAGAAAAACGAAGAGATCACTGGGCCTGGACATTGCTAGAAACTATCTGACCATAGTTATCAGGTGCCACCAAGTTGCAAGGAATGCCAGTTGAGTCCTGGTCAATTAAATTTGCACACTGGAATACCTCGTCCTGTTGATCGGTTCCGTAGGCTGGAAGTCCCAAGCTTTGGTTCACCGACTGAATATTGACATTGTCAAATTTGATTCCGGGGCATGGCGCCGCATCAGAACAGTACATAGAAGCGGCGATATTGAATCGCGATGTCCCGGTAATATTAACCCATGAAACGTCCTCGATTTGAAGAGTTGAGGTGTTGCATCCGGATCCATTGGCCTCGGCATAAATACACTGCGAAATTTGAATGGGAAGGCCGACGTTTTCCATATAGAAGTTGCTGTAGGTGACGTTCTTCACTAAGCCGGTACCACCACCACCGGCATCACCGTTGGAGTCTGTTGTCACGGGAGTACCTGACCAGGTTTTGATAAAAGCGCCGTCAAGACATCCAAGACAACGCACATTGTCAAAGGTCACATTCTGTACGTAGTCCGGTGTATCCGGATACTGGCCAATAGAACCGATGGTCATGCCGTTGGAGCCCTCATGACAAGTGACGTTGCGAACAAGCAGGTTGGTGGTGTTTCCCTTGGCAGCAATGCAGTCGTCACCATTGGTTATATCGGCATTTTCAACGAGCAACAAATCGCTTTGCCACGAGTCGTAGCCGTCGGTATTGACAACGCTACTTCCGTCATTGCTGACTGCACTAACGTACAGGTTGGTCAAGGAGACGTTATAACTTTGCCAGACCAGCGTAGCCCAGAACTGCGGCTGGGTAATGTTCAACCCATCTACCCACAAATTGGTCGAGTTGAAAAAGGTGATAGTGATGGGTCGTCCGGGGATATTTGATACGCCCTTTGCCCAGGTATACCAGGTCTGGCCGTTGCCATTAATCCAGCCGCCTTCTTCGCTGCGCAGTGTTACGTTCTCACCGCCAAACAGCCATGCTGTGGATTGGTTCTGGAAGACAACCGAGTAGACATTGTCGCGCCAGTAGTCGATATCAGTGGAAAACTGGAGTTCGCCGCGCACCGTAACATCACAGTTAACAAGGTTGGTCGTGTTGAGAACCGAGTTGATGTAGAAGGTGTTTTCAGTGAAGATGACCTGGCCATTCTGTCCACAATTTTCAAATGCCTGTAGGATTGAGGGCGAATCGTCGACCGCGTCGCCGTTGTTATTGAGAGACTCTGGATATAGCTCACATTTGCTGCCATCTTGAACGACGTAGGCCGATGCGGAGACGGCCCACATCAGATTCAGCAGTGTGGAACGCATGGTGGCTGCTAGGGTACGCGTGCTCCTTATACAAGGGGATGAGATACGTGACTGGCGAGGAATGTCGTGGTCTTATAAACTCGAAGCAGTATACAGCCACTACTGACAGTTAGATCGTAGGGCCGAGTCAGATTGGTTCTACTGCAAGCCTCAATAGTCAGCATAATTATTTCGAGACCAGGGCGTGATCATCATCAAATGAAAAGGCACTCACAGGGCACGCCGCATGTATCCAAAAATAAGTTCTTCCCAATCGACTCGAGATTTTATCGACAATGTTTGGCTGTTCATAGCCAGCCAATGCGGTTCAAACCCCTTGAGTTGCAAATCAATATACGAAAAAGGAGGGCGTTTTAATGCCGACCTTAGCGAATGTGTCACAACCATTGGCTCTTTTTGAGAAGGATCAACACGATCTATACTTCGTACAGATAGCGCAAAGGCCTAATTAAGGAGCCGTCTTACGGATACTACGTACCTAATAATGGCGTTGACATGAAAAAGCAACAAACTCTGTTGGGTTTGTTCGGAGTAACATGCAACCATCTTTATTCGACAAGATGTCCACATTGCGAATGTAAATTAAATCGTTACTGCTGGATCAATTTTCTACAACTGAAGAATTCAAAATGTTACATGTACGAGAGCGATGAAAGACAGACTAACTGCGTATTTGGAACCTATCATTTTCCCTGTCAGGACAATCCCTGATGCGACGGTGCAGTGGGGGCGGCCATAGTTCCGCATTCTTCATGTGCGCAACATATTGCGGAAGTCCTGTAGGGTTCTGGCAGACAATGCAATGCCAGTACGCAGTATTATTTAGGGTAAAGAACACCAAACACATTATTTATTATATTTTACAGCCAAGCAGATAACCATAAATGAGATGCCGAATTGATACTTTATCAACAGGATGCTTGGGCCTTGGATCCTTCCTTTGTAGGACACGCTGCGTATAGCCGTCGCGTCGATGCCATTTAGCATTCTCTATTGATAAAATTATACTTCGTAAACATCTATAATCGCTTGATGCCCTTGTATTTATCTCCTGCGTCCACCATTACTATACATCGCCCCGAATTACTAGACTTTTTTGAGTTTCGGCCTTTTCAATGGAACACCTTGCAAGTCGACTCGTCTCACTGATGACTTGGGCGGCGAACTCGATTTTTGCGGCGAAGCAAATAGGAACATCGGCCTTCTGATGCTGTCGTATTACCGCTATAATGGATGCAAGGAGCCGAAGATCTTCATCGTTTGTAGCATGAAAATTTTGCGATAGGATATTGAAGAAAATGTTGAAGCTGGCTTGCATGAAGTAGGACAAACAAAATCTAATTACAACTTAGCCGAGGGCCGGATCTCGAACGAATTGAATTAAAAATTGTATGAGTTCGGGCACTTGATTGAACTACTAGCAGGGGATAAACTCACAAAATGTTTTGAGGGCTTAGCTCAAATCTCGAGTTAATGAAGCTTCCTAGCAGATTCCGGCTTGCAGCCACTGATATAGCCAAACTGGACGCCGTGTCTTGAGTGTCCTGGTTTTCCTTCCATAAATCGCAGCGGCTACTTGTCTGATGAATCATGATCGTACAGTGATGATACTGTAGATAAAATATAGAAGACCTTATATCCTGAGCTCCTTCGGAATTCCCGAGGTAGGTAGTAAAAGAAGGACGATAGGGTGGTGGTATTGACTTCCTCCACGACTCAAGAGAACTGTCCAGGTTTCTGATCGTACGAAGAAGATCCGCATGGCGTTGTTGTAGAGCATTGGGCTCGTACAAAAGGCGGTAAATATGAGATTGTATGAATGCCAAACGAAGGGATATGTCCATATATGGCCTGCTAGAATTGCTGTCATGCAGATGGTTCCAGTCAGTACTTGAACTGACTGCCTCTTCGAGACTATTTCGAAAGGGCCTCAAGTCACATTGAGAGTCCGGGAGAAATGGAGCAAGGCCTGTGACTAGGCTGAACCCCTTATCACATATGTAGGCTATCCAGAAAAGAATCCTCGCGTGATAGTCATAAGATGATGGACTCTTGTGGACCTCTTCCGTTTGTAAATTCGCCTTCATGTGATAGATGAAACGGGCTGAGACAGATAGAAGGTATCCGATAAGATGCGGATCTCCCGTAAGTCCCTGGGCGCATAGACACTTATGATCTAGTCAGCTGGACGATGATACTCAGGAAATCAGATCGTTGGAGAGGGATGTTAGCGCATGTTGTAGTTTTCTCATGATAGAAAAAATATATAAAGAAGCTCACCAGGAGAAGCACGGCTTGTAATCCATTGAGGCTAATCGGTTCCTCGAGCACAGCTGGCAAAAGACGATGTGCTTCCTCATAACACAGAGCACTAGTCTGGAGAGAGAAAGAGTCGTTGTGAATTACGATAGCGACTAACGCAAGGAGTGCGAAGATACACGCCTTGGCACTGCTAAAAGTCGACGAAATAGCTGTCTGCTTCACTCCAAATGCCACTTGAACGGTTTCTTGAAAGAGTATTGGATCAAGGACTGGAAAGAATTGTCCAAAAATGGAATCATGGTATATCTGTGCCTGTTCGTGCAGAAATTTTGGCTCCGGCAGGTTGAGACTGTGAAGGGGCAAACGGGGAATCCCGAGCCTCGTGTCTTTTGACTGACGGTGTCGGGGCAACTTCTCAAGACTGAGCTGTTCTCCAGTGCATTTGTCGATCCAGGCTTGACCCCTTGCAGACAATACGTGCACACCATCAAACGTGCATATATTTCCCAAATGCCTAACTGTGTTCTCCAGGTCATGACCCATAGACACCCTCTCATGATACCACTTTTCTGGAACTTGAAAAATAGAGGGTTGATCCGCTGAACCCTCACTATATTTTCTGGGAGGGGTATGAGACTTGGACAGCCTACCATTAACCTCGGCGAAGGGCGTTACTTTGATTGGTACACCAATACCTTGTTCTAAAGATTCCCTACTAAAATTTTAGCAGACGTCGATATCTTTGCGGGGGGTTTTTTTAGCCAATAGTTGATCGTTCATTTACACTTACGTACCTCGAGGAGTCAATGTATTTACTTTCTACCTGACCAGATCGTCTGAGGTAAGTGCACTCCAGGTTTTGATGGCTGCACCAATCGCATTTTGGCTTTGCATTATCACAGCGGATCTAAATCTCCCAGGTTAAAAAGAATAATAAAGAGAGGATCTCAAATTCAGATAATAGTACTTTTCTGGCATAGCAATTGTCACAAGAATGGCCACGTCGCCCTCGCCGAGGGATTAGCCGTATGACTGTAGTCCCTAATGATGGTCCGTTGACCATCGCTGGTTAGTATTACATTCACGGCTTGTACAGTCTGTTAAATTGCTTTGAAATTGCTGCCTCTGGTCGAATAGAACGCCGAGTAGCACGGATCGGAAAAAGGGTTCGGGATTGTCATTAAGCGCAGATCCACGCCAGAAGCCCACTCTTTGTCTATGTTCATGCTCCAACCAATTACCTGGCTGATTTAGACCGCTTAGTAATCCAAACGTGCCCCACGTGTCCTCCTTGGGGTTCAAGACATGTTGTAGTTCTTCAGGTTTAACCGCTACAACCTAGATATTTTGAGCTCACTGGGGCTTGGAACAGACTCGAGATTCTATACTCTATAATTTCCCTTTGTTCGGTTGACTGAAATGTAATATATAACTATGTAGAGCGTAGAAACGCAGAAATATATATCAATTGATTGTTTAAATCTGCAAGATTTGATGATGTATGGACTATGGGGTACATGTACATATGTAGTCAACTAACATTGAATTAAAAGCAATGGGTGCATCTTCCCTAGAGACATAATCTTGTTATATCCCGTATGTTATATCACGGATTCTGATATGACCTTTCTAATGGATTTCCTTCGGGGGCTTATACTAGTAAAGGAAAACCTGGTCCAGACGGTGTTCCTGTGAAAACATCCATATATCCATCTAGTGGAGTTCGTCATTCCAAGAAAACTGCGGCATGGCATCCTCCCACAGGCTATCGGTCATGGGCTTCTGGTTAGTGCCGTCCGCATTCATAACCATGGCGACACCGTAAGGCTGAAATGTATTGTCGTAGTTTGCCGACTCGCCACGGAATCCATATCGAGAGGTGCTGAAGAGAATTCGGCCATCGTTGGCCCACACGGCGTGACCATCATTACCCAGGGCGGTTGTTATCCTAGTGGCATTTGTACCGTCGGGATGAATAGTCCAAACATCGTAAGGATCCCATGGGGTGATAGTATCTTCGCTGGTGGCGTTATTTCGGCGAGTGAAAACGATCCTCTGTCCGTCGGGGCTCCAACCAGGCATGTTGTCCCATCCAGTAGTCAAGTTTGTGTAAGTTTTCTTTTCGATATCGTAAATACGAAGACCACGATGGGACGGGCCCATCACACGATACACAATCTTGGAACCGTCTGGAGAGAACGATGAGTATCCACTATTTAATTCGGACATATCATCGTCAAGACCAGTAAGCTGTTCCAAGTCAGATCCGTTGGATCGAACGCGGAATACATTAGCTGCTGTGTTTGTGCGGTTCTGGAACCACCAGCCCAGACTGAAAGTGATCCATTCACCATCAGCGGTGAAAGAGGGTTGCTGGCAACCGGCGTTTCCAGTAGCAATGCCCCATCCACTAATCGCAGGATCGTCGGTTGCGTAAGGGTCAAATACAACAGAGTAGTTAGAGCCGTCAATTCTCTGCTTCACGATGGCAGAATTTCCATTTTGCTTCTGAGAAAATGTCATCATCTTGGTGGCTTGTTGAATTGCGGCATCATATCTATGAAGCGATATTCCCAGTCATTGTCCCAACTGTAGAGTGGTGTCTCATCGGGACGAATATGCCACTATAAATCCTTAGGTTAGCTCAGCTTTCTGACGAGGAATTTACTTGACTCACATCATCTCTCTGGAAAATGACCTGCGTGCCGTTGGCATTCCAGGCGGCCTGACGGAGGGGTGGACTGGCAACCATGGGGCTATTTCCCAACCACTGGTGACCTTCGTCGTACTGAGTGTAGTTGGTACCCGCCCAGGAGCCATCTTTAACGAGGTATCCGACATTGTCGTCTCCGCTCACATACGTAGGGTTGGTGGCATAGCCTTCGACTGAAACATGGACTTCGCGATCTTTGCCGGTAGCGAAGTCAACTGAGACCACGTCGTTGCCCCCCGAAATTGCGGGCTGATGGACGTACCAGGTATTTTGTCTGGTCATCTCGTAGTAGATAATACGCTTACCGTCCCATGACCACTTAGGAGATCCAAGAGCATATCCTGGCTTGGTAGCAACCTGACAGAAATCGGTACCGTCGGGGCGGATAGCGTAAATAGATGTTTCCTGAATGTGCTCCCAGCCAGTAGCATTGCCAAGGTACCAGTCGGTGTTGCGGTCACTAGAAAAGGCAATCCACTCGCCATCAGGAGACCATGCTGGCATCTATACAAATAAAAATTTATTAGCTGATATACGAGCCTATTTTTGATTAGAGGTCACTTACAAAGTTTCCACGAGGGTAGTCCGGGTGTGACTTGGTCAAAGCGGTATCGGTTAAGTTGCGAGTCTCCTTCGTGTCCAGGTCAATCACCCAAATATTGGCAATTCTACCATTAGCGGAGGAGACGTAGGCCAGTTTTCTGCCGTCAGGAGAGATCACACCCGAATCCTCAATGGCGGAGGTTGCGATGATTTCTTCCAAGCCCGTTCCGTCACTGCGAATTCGGTACAAATCGGAGTTACCATCACCGTTTCGCTCACTTGTGAAGACGATCCATTCTCCATCAGGCGAGAACGAAGCGTGGTAATCCAGCTTTGAGGCGTGCTTTCCAAGCAGCAATTGCTCATTTGTGCCATCCGCGTTGGCAATATACAGCGTTTGCGTCAGAGGAGCAATGCGGTTATGGAAGAAAACCCCCTTTTTCGAATCGGCGGCTCTTGCAAACCGCTTGGTTGGAGTATCACCCCGAGTGCCCACAATAGCCGCCTTGGCCGATGAGAATGGACATCCCTCAACGGTAGCGATAGAACCCAGTATGGATAGACAAAGGAGGACGGGTTTGAACCGCATCATGGATTGGAGATTGGGAGTCCCGATGGTCTGATCTGTCTGATGCTGAGAGATACAGGGGCCTCGATTGCCTTTAATGGCTGCTGCACCAACCAGGAAAAACAATAAATCCACCAGGACATCTCCACTTTTGGCCGTCTCTTCTAATCACATTTCCTATCTTGAGATAGGCTCATGTGATAGCTTTGAGGGTATCACTCGTTGATACTGATATAAGCGGAGAATAGAAGCACGTTTATAGGCCGGGATCATGGGGGAAAAAAAAGTTGATGTGGGGGGTTCTGTATCCATGGCACATAGCCAAGAAAAATACATCAATCCTTCCAAGATTCTGCAAGCGTGCATGGAGGAGAGAGTTGTTGGAAGTGACTCTGCATACGGAGTAGGTGGAGTACAGTATCAAGAGCAACGTACTGTCATGGCACTCTTGGCCCACAAAATTAATCCAATACGAGTCTACCAATTCTCGCGCCAGCACTGCACAATGGCACGCCATTAACGAGTCTCAGTCTTTCCGTTTGAGACCTTGCATTATTGTCTACCCCAATTTCAAAAGTGGAGATTCATAATCCAAACTTCGAATAGGGTACTCTTAGTCTCCTACACAATCGTTTCCCATTTTTGATACAGAGGAACGGTGGGCTGATGGGATGTCTCTGAGTCTCCTGGAGGTGTGGGGTCATCGCAGAAGCGTGGAGCCTCAGCCCCGGAAAACCGAGCCCGCGCCGATGATAAGCTATATATGAAATCTAGCGATGTCCTTCCAGGAGGTTAGCGGAGTCGCATCGTCCCGTATTATGGGGTTTTAGGAGTTGGCTACTCCGTACGGAGTCCTTGTCAGCAAACAATAATAATCGCTCAAGAAGCCGAAGTCCCTGAAGAATATAGAGTTCAGTGCTAGGCCATATAAGGCAGGAGAAGTCCGCTTAGTCACCGAGGGCCAGGCCCGCCGCTCGTTGGCCCGAGCTTCCACGCTTGTTATCAAACATGATATCGACACATCAAGAGCTCCAGAAGATGCATTCTCATTTGTTTCTCCTGCACGCCTGTTGCTCCCTTCAAAGTTACCTATTGCAGCTACTTTGCACTTGGTCCATTCTCCAAGACTTAACACCAAAGTAGCAGACCTACTCGAAGCCTAGTGCCAATGACATAGCATATCACTATGCGTTTGTATATACTGCTATGCGATAGTTTCGCCTCAATAGACGTGTCGGGGTGTGAGGTCTTGCCGGTGCCGCCACTTGAAACTTTTGTTGGCTTTTGAAACATTAAACCAGTTATTCCATTGACTGTACAAGAAACAAGCCATGTTTGGGGGATCTTGAGTTACGCACACATTGAATCTTTCATTTCATCCGGGCAAAAAACAAAGTATATACAAGCTAGTAACAGGCAATACAGTAACACCTGAAGGCAAACACTAAAGATAGTCTCAAGAGGTGTAGACAGCAACATAAGCAGTTTCCATCATGCTTCCATAACCACCGACGGTATTCGAGTTAGGGTAACCAGGCTGTAAGAGAGAAGAAGGGTTCTCATGTCAGCGCTCTCTTCCAAAATTAAGGAAAGGAATATGCAAACATACCCAGTCGCCACCGACAGCAACATTGAGAATAAAGTACAACGGATCATGACAGAGCGAGGCCCAGACATTCGAGTTGCCGATTTGAGAGCCACTGATTTGGTGGAACTGCCGGCCATCCATATACCATGTAATGGTTTCAGATTGCCAGCTAGAAGGCGTTCGGTCCCAGGTTATACGCCACGTATGCCACGACTGATCAGCAATGGCAATGTTTCCTCCGAGACCATTGGGCTCGTTGCATATGCCACCTGGGGTGACATCGCAATGCGCGGTGCCATAGCCCGTCAGCCGGCCATCGACCGTTTCGAGAATGTCAAGCTCTCCGCACTTGGGCCATGGGGTTCCTGAACGAATTGAATTCCCTAGAATCCAGAACGCAGGCCAGATACCCTGCTTTGCAGAGGTAGGATTGGTCCCGAAACGAATGTCGGCTTCGGCGAACGTGATCTTTCCCGCGCTCGGCGTGAAGACATACTTGCTCTCGATCCTACCTGAAGTCCACCCACCAGAAACAGAACTGTCTGCCCAAGGAACTAGCTGGAGAGTGTTGCCTCCACTAAGCTGAACATTCTTGTTCGAGCTAGAGTATGTCTCCAGCTCGTTGTTTACACCTGGGTTCCCGGTGATGATATTCCAAGTGTTGGAGTTAGGCGATGCCCCAGCTGCACCAGAAAAGCTGTCGCTCCATTGCAGCGTGTATCCCGCGTAAGAGGGAGGGGCCCAGGCCGAGGCTACAGAGGCCATAATGGCCATGGAAGCATAGTAGCTGCGCATTGTGATTGCAAGACAGAAGCGGGTGGTGTACTAAAACCATCAGAATGCAAACACATGAAGGATACTACGTGTCTCGTGGAGAATGTATCAGATTTACTTACAGAATCCGGGGTGATCAGCGGCTATCGCAGAGTAACCTTTCTTGCGAGTAATAGTCTTCGTGGAATTGTGGGTAAAGAAGATCGACAAAGTCCACTCTTTATATAGCCCTCAAGCGACTGCCGAGGAATATAATGAGTCCCATCTGAATGGGCAGATGATACTATCATGGGCCCCCTAGATATTATAAATTGAAGGACAACATGTCACACATACTGTAGCCACAGCGTAAGCACCCAAGCAAGTTCCATCCTAAATTTCCTTCAATGTTATCGTTGGGAAGGGTTGTAAATATGCACGCTGTGTGGCTGATATCTCATGAGACACTCATCAAGTCCGAAACTCGTGTTGTTTGGTATTTAGTGATGACACCGGGCCATCGACTAAAGAGCGGGTGATATATAGTCTGTCTTTTATGTGTAAACTCATGACAGTCAAGTGTTTCTCATGAGCAGCGGTATAGCTTCTAAGAGAGCGGCATGATGGGTACTGCGATTTTCACCAGGGGGTCATGTAAGAAATTCCGCTTGGTATTAGCCCATCGCAAACGCCACAACGCGGCCAAGTAATTTAGTATCGCCGACATGATCAAGAGAACGAGAATGGCGGAAGATGATGCATCTCATGCCACCTAAACAGGAGAAATTCCTTCGTCGAAAAGGATATAAGAAGCAGCATGATCAGGAACGGCAGAGAATAAATGGAGGATTGTGAAAGAAACAAAAGACCAACTGATCGCTGTGTGCCGTCTAAAATCATTAGCGCTTCAGGGAAGCACACACGTGGCTATCCGCTTCGAGGAGTTGATCCGTAAACGCGGGTAATAATAATGTTTGGGAAATGGTCTAATAGGCTGTCGTGGTAGATACATAGAACCTTAACATTAATAGTAATATTGCTGGTAGCCTGCTGATAACTCCCCCGGGTCACCGGGTGTTGGCCTCTGACAGGATGCACGGCATCTCCTCGGTCTTGATTGGACAAAGCCACCCTACTATATAACCCCGGAGTTACTCAAGTTAGTGTCAGATTTAGTGGTACGGACTCTAATTTCCCGTGCATCATGTTACCAGTTGCTACGATAGGGCCATTATAGCCAAGTCTAGAAATGATTTTACACTTGATGAATCATGAGATTGATAGCTCGATAGTGGAGGATACGGAGAAAGGGAACACTTTAATTCCGGTAGATCATTTGATTTGCCTCGGACCGTTTTTGTCGATGCTTATTATAAAATATATCAGACACTTGGAAAATTTGTGAGCAGAAGTTCGAGTCTGCAGAATGCTGGTCATGAACTATATACAAGGGGCAGGGGGTGCTTCGCCCCACCTTTAAGGCGCATGAACGCCAGGGGGGCACAAAACGCAGTGTAGAGGTTATATAAAAGGAGATAAAGAATAATTCATAAAGCTAATTTAACTAGATTAAAAAAGATCCAGTAAGACTAGTTTATAATAATATTATTGATAACTCATATATAAGGGAGATTTCTTTTAAAAAAGGAAATTCTACTTATCTAAGGCACTATACATTTTATTTGATTTTGATTTTTTAAAAATGTTTCGTGCTAATACTCGCTGTACTGCGTTCCGCGATAAATAGAGGTAAGTTTGTACAATGCGGAATGTCGGCTGTATGTGGCTGCCATATTGTCGTTATTCTCATGACATGGAGGTAGCACCAAGTTGAAATGTCAAGCAAATAATAAGAAATCATCACGGATTTCCTCGCCTTTCCTTCTTCGAGGAGTGGTTAGTTCTTCCAGTATTTTTCAAGCAATATTTTCAAATCGCCCTGTGGTTAATGCCCGAGTTGTTTGCTTAGCACCCACCAACGGTTCTTGTGATGATATGGGTGACGGATTTTAATTTTATTAAAACTATATTAATAAACGTTTTGTCTAAATCCCAGTATTTTTATATTATGAAAGCCACTTGACGTTTCTAGTACGTATTTTATAAACCACAAGGCGGGGGAGTGTCGATTATTGGTTAAGAACCGATCAATTTGTCACCGGTCGCGATTCGGTCTTTGGGGGGAGCAGATTTGTATGTAACATTCGGCCGAATATTGGTGAATAACCAATCAATTTGTCACCGGCTCGCCGGCCGCGATTCGGCCTTTGGGGGGAGCAGATTTGTAACATTCGGCCGAATAATTTATTATTAGCGTCACTGGGGTTTTTTTCAGTCTTTGGTGATGTAAAAGGCTTATGTGGGGCGTCGGGCAGGCGAGGACGCGAGTGACAAATGGTCAAAGCATACGACTACTCATTGATAAACGAAGGGTCTAGCATCTACTACTATACAGGATTTTAAATATATAACATTGGAAACATTCCCATGGAAGTTGACCCATTGTTTTCTCACTAACATCGGATATTTACCAAATCTCTTCGGCAGAACTCTCACCAATGTCTAAAATTATTACCGTTTTTGGTGCCACTGGCAACCAGGGTGGCTCTGTGATCAGATACATTCTTGAAGATCCTTTGCTCTCCAAGGAGTACAAGATCCGCGGCATCACTCGTGATACTACAAAGAAGTCGGCCCAGGACCTTGCGAACAAGGGTGTCGAGGTCGTTTCGGTATGTTTTATTGTTAAATTTATTCGCGACAATTTTTTAACATGTCACAGGCCGACCTGAACTCTGTTGACTCTGTCACCGCTGCCTTGGCGGGCTCGCACGCTGTATTCCTTGTCACTAACTACTGGGAAACTTTCAACGGCGAGATAGAGTATTCACAGGGCAAAAATGTGACTGATGCGGCCAAGAAGACTGGCGTTTCTCATATACTTTTCTCATCTCTCCACCACGTCACTGAGGAGACTAAGGGTCGCTTGACCCATGTCCCTCACTTCGACAGCAAGGCCCAAATTGAAAAGTACATCCGGGCCTCGGGAATCAAGTGCACTTTCTTCCTGCCTGGCTACTATATGAGCAATTTCACTCGTATGCTGAATAAGGATGAGAACGACACTTACAAGCTATTCCTTCCCGTTGATGGCAAGAAGGCCAAGTTTCCTTTGTTTGACGCCGCTGAAGATACCGGTATGATACCTCACGCCCACTAGGACCGCGGATTTGTTTTCCACTGACGATTTATTAGGTCTGTTCGTGAAGGCCGCTCTTAAGAACCTGGATAGCCTGAATGGCAAGCAGGTTCTGGGGGCTGCGGATTACTATACCGCTGAGGAAATTGTTAACACTTTCACTCAGGTTACTGGTAAAAAGGCAGTCTTTATTCAGGTTTCCCCTGACCAGTACAAGGCAGCTCTGCCCAAAGCCGTTGCTCAAGAGTTTCTGGAGAATCAGCTTTTCGTTGAGGACCCGGGTTACTACCTAGGAGAGAGCCTTGAGCCCAGTTTGAAACTTCTCGACTCCAATCCCACTACCTGGGCTGCGTTCGTCGAGAAGAACGCTGAAATTTGGCCTTAGTGAAAAGGCGCCAAATACTCAGCGAAGATCGGGGTAAAATATGTCGTCGTCAATGTATAAAATAATGAGGTTCAGAATAGTTAAAATTATTGTTATGGGTACATTTCCACATCCACGGTAATACAAATCGGGAAAACGAATAGCCCCTTAAGCTATTGGAACCACTTATAGATTAAGTTATTTACTTTCAATCCTGGCGATAATAAGCCACCCTCCGCTCCGATCCTCCGGTCATACCAACACGGAGATAACATCAGCCAAGCACCTCTTCGCTTATAAAAGTCAAGGCCAGAGTCAAAAAAGCACCTGCTGTGCAGTCAAGATAAATCCAAATTAGTGAAGAAGGAGTCAAAATACGTGCACGGTTAATATGTCGACTGCTGACCCCCCGCACATTGTTCTTGGCCTGGCAAATGTATGTTTCATCTTCTTATTTTGGGTTTGGTTCAAAAATCGTAACTGATTTCACAATCTTTATTTCAGGTCGGAGACACATCAAAAGACCCGATGGCCCGATTCGGAACTCCAGAAGCCGTCCGACAGATGTTAGAAACATTCTTCAATCGCGGATATAACCTTCTCGACAGTGCGAGGAATTATTCACCCCATGCTCCTGGGACATGCGAACCACTGCTAGGCGTCGCTCTGGAAGCGTTTCAGAGCAACATCCACAACTCCTCCCCTATAATCAGCTCCAAAGTCCCCTCTTGGGACGAATATCCACATTCACGCAGCAAGATCGATCAACACGTTAGCGCGTCGCTAAAAGCACTCCGACTGCCACAGATTGACATTGAGTATTTACATCAAGCAGACCACTCAGTGCCATTCGAAGAGACATGTGAAGCTATGGATAAAGCTTATCGTGAAGGCAAATTTCGACGTTTTGGTCTATCGAATTACTCGATAGACGATATTGAAAAAATAGTTGCGATATGTGAACTGCATGGGTATGTCAAGCCAACTATTTACCAAGGGCAGTATAATGCTATTGCAAGGAACGTGGAGGATGGCTTGATCTCGGTCTTGAGAAAGTATGGGATTGCGTTTTATGCATATAGGTATGTTTCTCTCACAGTCACGTCGACAATTCAATTCAAATCGTCAACTTCTATTAATTCTGGCGTATAATGAGCAGCCCAGCAGCTGGGGGTATTTTTTCAGGAAGCCATCAGAAAACCGCCAACGACGGTGCAAGCCGGTATAACTCTACAGTAAGTACCCACGAGGTACCTCCTTACTAAAATATTTGACCTAACAGCAGTTGTCACTTGGCTCACAGCTCCCTATTGGAAAACTCTACTCGAATTGGTACCTGAAGCAGCCCATACTATCAGCTGTTGACCAAGCCGTCAAAGTAGCCACGAAACACGGAATTTCGGGGCACGCGGCCGCTCTTCGATGGGCAGCGTATCACAGCGTGTTGGATCCCAAGCTTGGAGACGCTATTGTCATCGGTGCTTCTAACGTCAGCCACCTTGAGCAAAACCTGGATGTGCTTGAGCAGGGTCCGTTGCCGCGCGAGGTTGCCACCGCGTTTTCGCTCATCTATAGCCAGCTGGGTGACAATAAGGTCTCTTATTCTGTGTAAATACACTTTAATGTACACTCGCCTTGACTTTATGCCAAAGCTAAAAGCCATTTACAGGAGAGACTAGGTAAAATTGGTAATTGTGTTTTATATTTGCAAATATTATTCATATACCAGCCCAACGCACCACAGCGGTTTCGATCTTTACACACGACGATCACATATTTACATCAATACATATATTTTTATTGTTTATATCACAGTATGTTGAAAATCAACGTCGTCGGAATTGAATCCAAGGACCATTTGCACTACTCGTGAAGTGATCTCGAAGTTGAAAATGTCCCCTGATGCGTCTTCCCCATCGGCCGTAGGGTCCTTGCCCTTCTCCAACGTTCTTTTTTTCTTCATCTTTTGCCAACCTAATATCATACTGATAGAGGACCCTTGCCATGAATAGCGTTATCTCTAAATACGCGAATTCCTTGCCAACGCAGCCGTGCCTTCCCGTGCTGAAAGCAGCAAAAGCACCTTTTGCCAGGGTGGAATCTTGAGAGATACTGTTGGCGTCGGTTGGTCCATCTGTATCCTGTAGCCATCTCTCTGGCCAGAACTCATTCGGGCGTGGATAGTGGTCTGGATTGTAGTGTAGAGCATAGGCCGATGTACCAAGCTCAGTACCGGCTGGAAAATACTGCCCGTCAACTGTTATCCCACCCTCCAACGCGCAGCGCCCAAGGTAACCAGGAGTCGGTGGGGACATTCTTAATGTTTCGTCGATACAAGCTCTCAAATACCTTGCAGTTGAAAGTTCATATCCACGCCTGATATCCTCGACAGTTGAAAATCTCGATCGAATTTCGACATTTAGTTTCTCCAGACATGCCGGGTTGTGAGCTAAATAGAAGAGCATAGCTGAAATGGCGGTTGACACTGTATCAGAGCCGGCAACAATCAAGGTAGTCGCCTCCGACTTGATCTCATCAATAGAGCTTGTGCTAAGCTTCCCGTCCTCGTCACGGAATAAACTGACAAAGTCGCCGTTTCCTGTTTCAAAGGTAAAAGATGGTTTGTCACTCAGTTCTTGGGCGACTCGTTCAGATACAAGATTATTGGTAAACTTGTCAAAGTTCAGAACATCTGGTGGGATTACCATGCCCATGATGGGCGATTTTAAAATAGAGTTGACTCCAGATTGTAGGGTGGGTGGGAGATGACCAACCTAGACCAACGCTTCCGTTAAAAAGTGATGCTTAGAACTTTCAAGAAACATACCAGGAAATTGGTTGAGACAAGCCCATTAAATGTCTGCGGTAAAAATCGGAAACGCTTGTTGGTAGTGAGCTCGAAACTCTTTCCAAAGCCAACTTCGCCGACAATATCCGTGGTCAGATAAGGAAGCCATTCTGACACATTGATGGGCTCAGTCCACATGCCATCAATGGACCTGCTCTCTCGGTCGCCACTATCTTGCAATTTCTTTGTGACCTGCTCCAACCATGTCTTTTGGTGTTCTATAACTGTGTGCTCCTTCAAACGCAAGCCCTTTTCAGAAAATGCACGAGAAATGATCCTCCGCTTTCGGCTGTGAAGCTTTCCTTCTGAACTAAGCAGATCTACTCGCCCTCCAGTGGATGCTATAAATGTTTTATAAAGTGCTCCTTGCTTCACATTGGCCCTGGCATCATATATTGATTCAAACGCCGTTGCAGTGTTGAAACATAGTCGGTTCGGAGCAATGCGAACTGTTGGCCCGTATATCTCGTGCAACTGCCACAGGCGGACGTGGCGGTCGCCTGACGCAGCTGAAAAGAAGTCAGGCCAGCTGGAGATACGGTTTAGCACTGGTCCAGAGAATTTGGACAACGGATGCAAGGTTAGGCGATATATGCATCGACAAAGGAACAGCGCCAGAGCCGTCCATAGCCCCAGAGTAATCAGCGACATTGCTGGTGTGCACAGTAGTTCACTTCTCTGGGCGTTGGAAAGTTATTCAAGGGAACACGTTCAGCATTTACAAGACATCATTGCTAGGGACCGTTGGAACTAAAATACCGACACGGGAGACTAGCCAATGATGGTTTTTGAATATCAATCACAGGCGGGGGCGTCGAGGCGCAAAGTCAGCTGCTTAACACCGAATTTCAGCGGCTTGTTTGGCTTAAAATGAAAAAACGACAAAGAAGGGGAAAAAAGAGTCGCTAATTTCTATTAACTTTTTTTCTTCTTACAAATTCTGCATATTAATCCATTGTACCCTCGTTTCAAACACATGCAGGCGAGGAGACCTACCTCCTAGGTTCAATCTAACCACAAAAGGAAACATAACGCGCACAACGCGTAGAGGATTACGACGTGTCAGGTTTCAACAACAGAAAAATGTTATAAATATCCGCGGCCAATCACGTCGTTAATGTCAATAACTTGCCAATATTACCAACCGGTCATCCGGCAGTCAGTCCGATGAACAAAGCTGCGAAGAGATATTATTGACATGAAAAATAGGTGCCAAAGCATCGTGATATTTCCACAGGCAAATATCAACATTAACACCAAGACAAAAGGTATGACAAGACATTGTAAAGTTTATAACCAGTGATTCTGCCAACTGTGGAGCGCTATCATCCTCATATTACGGACAAGTAAATTTACAATCCATGTCACGACTAAAAAGAAAATCATCGTGATCCCACCCTCCAACAGAGCACTGCGAAGAACTGGTATCCCATGTTTGTCCACTATATGCAAATTTCACGGGACCCTTGTCGTAAAGTGGACGAAGACTTTGTTCGCTCCTACCTATCATTTTCGCAAGAAATGGGATATCGGGCAATCGTCTTCTTTTATCGTTCTTGCTGTTATGAGGAGTGACCAACATCACCCATGGCAGCTCGCTGTCTGTCCCAAGAGTTTCATCCCAAGAAACTTCACTGGAGGAGTTATACCCAATTTGCTTACCACCAGCATCGGTTATATTAATCTTCAAGGAAATCGGATCGTGATCATCTACCGGAAGACGCTCCCACACGTGCACATTGCACTTCCCAGACTCGTACGGTGGTGCCGGGTTAGCGGAAGTCGCGGATGTGGTGACGACCGTCGTGGATGGGGGTATTGCGGGATCGTAGGGGCTTGTTGGTTGAACGGTATATTGACAATTGATGGCATACGCCTCAGAGGTGCTTAGGGTCGGTGCTGGGGTGCCACCGCAGTTACAGTACGCTGACGTGCCGGGAACTGACATAATTGCGGCACATCCAGGTAATCCACCCTTTCCTGGCACATTCGTCAGGGAAACAGTTGTAACAGGGATAAAAGTTCCGTTAACGGCACAGTTATAAGTCGTATACTGGTCAGCGCCGACTTTGCTACCAAGACCAGCTATCCAGCCACCATTGCAAGTGCAGTACGATGTTGCCGAGACGCTCTGTGAGGCTATTGTTGTATGAAATGTAGTAGCCACATGGCAAGAGGTAATAGGTGGCGGAGATGAAAGTTTGCTTGTTGCTAACGTCCTCGAGAGTGGTCCAGATGTTGGTGAATTCTTTCCCGGTTTCGTCGACGGACTGGTAGACGGAGTGATAGTAGCAGACGATCCTGGGTGACTACTAAGAATTGCAGTGCCAGTAGTGTTGGCAGTATTTGACCAAGTCACAAAAGGATCTGTATTGCTTTCCATGATTTCAATCACCGAGTAAGCGACGTCAAGGTAGTTGGTCATCCCGTAGATATCCCAAAAATCGTAGATGGGTGTCGCGATAACGGCCGCGCCCACTGTTGTTGTGGAAACTGTATTTGATACCGAACACCCTTCTATCGTTGAACAGGTCCCCTTTATCATAAACCAATCAGTTCCATATACCAAAAGAAAAGGAATTTGTGTCAATCACACCGTTATTGTAGAGCTTGTTGCTCTTTTCGCACCTGAAGGTGTAAACACGGAAATAGTAATAGGACAGGAACTCGCCGTGTGTGTAGTGCTGCAATGAGTACTAGAGACACCAGTAGAACTAGGTCGAAGACTAGTCGCATCAGTGGATGTTGTGTATTGACTCGCTTTGGCCTGCGTAGGATTATTGTTGTCGTCAACCTGGGGGGGAGGAGGGCTAGGTCCTCCAGGCGGAGGGCTCTGTCCATCTGGCTTACTCGGCTCCCAGCCACAACAAAGTCCCCAGCTTTGTCCACTACCCTGTTCACCAATACAGAATATTGGAATAACACAGGAGCTACTGGTGTCACAGAGTGGACCTTGACACATCCATGCCCCTGTTGGCTTGATGTTTCCAGAACTGGTGGAGGTTGAGACGTATGTAACACTGGATGTTTCCCCAGACTTCGTGACAGGAATAATCTAAAATATTCCGGTCTTAGCCTATGTCTTCAACACAATGTAAGAGCCATAGTAAAACCTCTATTTCTCACTTTGATGGGTACAACTACTGTAGTTGAGCTTTGCGTGATGGCCTCCAAAGTATAAATTTCCGTGGAGATGTGGGCCGATGTTGCTACTCCAGGAGACGTAGCAGAGGTTTTCCAGGTTCCAGTTGTGATGCCTTGCGATTCTCCAGATGTTGGAGTAGCAGTTCCCATGCCAGAGAGTTTCCAACTTGGCTGCGAAGGATTCGGTGTTGTCTTGGAAGTAAATAATTGTGTACTACTTCCACGTGAAATCCAAGGTCCCGTAGAATTGGTCACGTTCCATGCAACAAATGGCCGTGTGTATGGAGGAAACGTCACTTTTGATGAGTCAAGAAAAACTCCGTTAGTACCCAGTGATACCACATCTGTTCCCACAGTATATCCCAATCCCGGCTTGACCGTAACTGGTGAAATATTTGAAGGGGTCACTACAAATCCAGTGGTGTTTGTCATGTTTAAATGGACCGCAGAGCCGTCGATCACCACAGTAACATCCCACACTTCTCCGTTGTCATCCTGCGCGCGCTCTAAATGTGGAATGAGGTTGGATCTTTTTGTACCTTGAGCCAGACGAGGAAGCACCTCTAATGTCCCGTCATCGTTAACCCGCTGGGGAATATTATTACCGCCTGGGTTGATTAACCAAGAACCTATGATATAGTATTAATATCACGATTAGGAGATATTTATAAGTTCCGTAATAACAGGGAAACGAAACATTGGAATCGGTGAAAGTAGGAGCGACGGAAATAATTGACTTACCGATGCCGAAATATGCATAGCTCTCGGCGTTAACCTCTCCAGATATTCTAGAAAGTCCAATGCAACTTTTCCATCCTGTTCGAATCAGCTTTGTGTAATAGAATGTAATGTGCTACTTGGCAGTTGGAGTTGATGGAATCCTCTGCACACGTATTCAACCCACCGTAACTACCCATTCCATCAACGTCGGTGGTTCTTATGTGGCTTGATATAGCATGTGTCATTTCATGAAGCACCGTATGGCCCATGGTCACTGCAGCAATATCAATAGGTGTGAACTTTCCCATAAGTTTCCATCGTATCCAACCCTTGAAAATTGGTTTTGCTAGAATGGCTCGTAGAGAGATGTCATACCGTAGTAAAGTTAGCCGCTATTTAATTACTCTCTATTCATGAGAAGTTTTGGAATACACACCAGGTACCGAAGGGGCTTGCCGTACGTATATTTTAGATACCAAGAACACATTTGTATCTGTGAAATTTTCCCTTGGTCGTTATTGTCAAGTGTCCAGGCCTAAAAATTGGCGTAGTTAGATTTCTGACACAGTAACTATACAAGTATTTTAGACGTACCATTCCTTCATATAAGCTATTTGCTTTACACCCTTTATAATCAATGTCCATGTCCACAGTTAATCCTGTATCCTGATCACATGCCTTTGATGAATTGCGATGACCATCACACTCCCTCCCTTCTTGGAATCGTGAGTAGTCACAGTATACAATAACATCGTCACTAGGAAGTTCTCCTTGAGGCCGCACTGAGTAGGAGCCATCTCCATTGTTGTTGAATTGCTGCACCGTAGGGAAGACACCTAGGACCTTCTGAAACACTGGGTCAGTTCCATCAACAGTAGGAGGGCGGTGCATGGTGTTAAGAAACATAAATTGTAGAAGATCGATCTTTGCAGTATACGCAGGGTCATTAGTTGGATCTGTATTTGCAAGGGTATTCAAAGCATCAATAGCAGCCTGGCTATAAACAAAAGCGTCTTTCATGCCATTAACCATGATTTTTTCATATTCTTTATCGATTTATGTTATTATAGGTTAGAATAACTCAACAACGACCTTTACTTACTGCGAGGACTGCTATTAATGCAAGAAGGGTCTAAAATCCATGAATGAGTGCAGTGTATAAGGAAGGCGGCCCAACAGGTCGCGACCTTATGAACGTACTTCATCGTATCTTTCAGCTGTTCTCAGGAACGGAAGCATAATTTTCAACTATTACAGAGTTGCCAAAGCGACATTAAATTAATTACAGGGGGAAGGGCCTAGCTATAGATTGGGAACCAGCTGATTATAAGACTGAGTTCATAGTTCACATTGTACTATCGCGCATTTTTAAGATACGGCGAATATCTTTGGCGAAATGATAAAGATGCATTTATCTACTGTCAGCGTGTCATCCACTATCAATTAAAGAAAAAATACATTTTGAGCATTGGAATAATGGGCTAGACGTCTTGAATGAATTTTCATCGGACCATATAATCGTAACTAGGGTACCAGCTGAGTTTAAATTGTTATATCAAACTAATTTCTTTATCTTGATTAAGACTGGAAGTACTTCGATTCCGGAATATCCAGTTACCTCTTCCATAAAACTTGACAGAGCGTGTAACAAATTGTGTTGCACAGCATGGGTTCGTCACATTGAGTTGAGTTCCCAAACATAACGCAGCGTGGGAATCAACGAAGGTTTTCTCGCTATAAATGCGTATGCTCATTTCAGCGCGTGTATTTAAAGCTCATCCTGCCCGTAAGAAGAATTCTTTCACCATCTTAGATCGCTATTAAATGATGCCTATTGGATCTAATATATACCGATGCTCGCGACATGAAACCACATATCCCCCGTTGGCTTGCTTTAGCCTTAACTTATTATGATCCTCATTAACCACCAACCAGTCTAATTGATCAATTGAATCCTCTCAAGCCTATTGAAAGCAGGGTGCTAGTATGCATAATCTACCCACTTGATTGGCTGCCGGAAAACTCAACACAGTCGGTGTGATTGATGTAAACAGAACAACAAAGAAAATCATGTGCCATGCATGATAATCGTGAAATCCGTGTAACACACAGAAAAAACGACATGCCTGTATATCTCGTTGCCATTTTTTCGATTATCAAACAGTTCAGTACAAGTAAGTTGTAGGCCAAAAACATTACAAACTTCAACAACTATTTAATAAAGAAATTCAGCAACAAACATTCATGCAAGAAGAGTCGCCATTAATGCGCTTACCTCCTGAAATTTGGTTAATCATCTGGGAATTTCTATTATGTAACCACCATTTACACAACGTTCGAGCTCCCAGAAGGCTTTTAGCAATCCGATGCGACGAAGAGCCAAACGAGCAATCGTTTTTTTTTTTAATTTTTATCATCACAAATGCTGGGGAGAATCCAGAATATTCATGCGCCGTCGTCCTAATATGCCTGGTTATTATTATGGTCCAAAAGTGGGCAGTGGTTGTGACTATGCGAACCTTTTGTCTATTGTTACGACATGTCGTCTCGTGTAAGATTTTCTTGTCCATGTATGCGTGTGTTTCTGGTGTTGCGTTTAACATTGATCATTTGGTTAGATACTCGGAGACCGTTTATCTTCTCTATAACAACATGTTCAACTTTGTCAGTATTGATGCAGTCGTCAGATTATCACACACCGTTCTGAAAACCAGATTAAACCACATTCGAAAGATTTGTTTGCAATACGAATTTCCACATTTTTATTATCCGATCTCCCAGCAACAAGATGGAGAGTTCGAACTTACTCATGACCCTAAACTTGTGCCACCATATGATGTAAAGACCTGGGAACACACTTGTCGCATGTTAGCTGGTATACAGGGACTCCAGGAACTATACGTACACCTTGGGGGTTATCTATTAAGCGAGTTGGTTGAAAAACGACACGCTCCTTATATGCTCAGTCCCTAGTTTCATATCCAGCAGCCGCGAATCTTCGAACTTTGAGTATCCTGGAAAGCAGATCCAGAACAATATATTTCGTTGAGGGACCACCATTCCGCATTATCCCTGATAGACCTCGTTCTGGTCACTGTTGATGCTAGGGAGATGGACCAATTGATAGTGCACACACGATATTTCAGTTGGATGATGATGCCATGTTAGTATGTGTGACGGGCGAGTGGTCAACTACATGTACAAGTAGTAGTACCGGCCCGTCTTGGAGTATCATAAATGCTGGGTGCATTGATAGCATCTTCACGGCATAAGCGGCCAATTTTGGTTTTCGGCTTTATATACTTTTTTTATCCACACATATATAGCAATAACAAAAGAGCCATAATTTTTGTTGGGCTAGAACAATATCTATATGTAGTAAGTAATAGATCAATTTGCCAGTCAGGTGGTAAAGAAATAAAAAGACACATGTGTCGCCCGATGCGTCAACCTGAAGGCAGGATTGTATATTCAGAACGTTATCCTTTCCCCATCCACATTCCCTTATTGTAGAAGTTTAACAATTTGCCCTACAAACGGGGGGAGTATTTGAAAAAAAACATTAAAAAAATAAAGCACCCGTTCTGGGGGTCATCCTGGACTTTCAGCTTAAAAGGCTGACATTCTAGCCCATCGCCCCCCGTGGCAGACTGGGTCGAGATGTCAAACCAAACAATGCTCCTACATATCTCATCGACCTTAGTATTTGCCACAGCATAACACCTCTACATAGGTATAGTGTAAACAAATTTCCCCCACTTTCACCAGTCGTGCGTTCAAATTACTACTCTACGTATTCATAAGCTTGTTACAAGTCTCTGTATAGATTTTATAGGTTATAGAATTTTTAGCATTTCTCTTATACTTAATGAATTTGGCTATTGATTCTCGGAGACAGAAAACTGAGATAATGCTGGATTTCATTACTCCGCCATCTGACGGGTTCTCTTCCTGTTGATCTGTTGTCTCCAGCCCATCCCCTTTTTTGCTTCCATGTCTCGCGCATCTCTCACAAGCAAGCGGCGTGGAAAAGGAATGTGTTGAGCATTTGATGTGCTTCGACCTCCCAATATTCATTGAAAGCGTTATATTGCTGTCAAGTTGTATTTCGGTCCTTGTGCCAGTCTCTAAATCTTGTGCAAGCCTGAAAGCGATGAGATAGGGAATTCTGCAATTTAATCAGCAGTTAAAACCATGGCATGTCCGGAAGCTTTGTTTACTTTCTTAGAATCGCTCATCTCAGCTAGGGTTTCTCCTTGGAATTGAAAGATCGGCTCCCATCCTAAATAGAACCAATAAAAAAACACTGTGAGAAGAGATATAAAGGAATTCTTACCAAAAGAAGAAATACCACGGTCAGGAACAACTTGGCCCTAATAATGTTGAGAAATATTATTCAATGGATTTTCCACTCAGAAAAGACTTACCACCAGCCTTCCTTGAAAAAGAACAGGTTCCGATCCTGGTCTCGCGCAATATCCAACTGTACAAACGGCTTCTGCAGTTTTATCTTCGTATGGTGCAAGCAGTTTGCATAGCCCTTCATTTCCTAACAACTCCACGAAGTCCTTGCTGTGACATGAATCTGAGTTTATGCTTTCTTAGAAATACGAGGGGATGCAGGATGACAGACACATATGGCCCTGGGAGTCCGTTCAGAGCATGCATTTCAAGCGCCGAATCCTCAACTAAAACTGGGCTGCTGATCTAGGGGGTTATTATTTTTAGTGGCTACGATCACGCTCGTGGTATCGAAAGGCGCTCTACCTGCTCAGCTGCGACGCGACATTTCTCCCGCGTGATTTCCTCGACAGTTCCTTGGATCTCGGGTAGATCAATGGATCTCGTTTCGAAAGATACATCATCGTTAAATATTGCTCGGATTTCTGAAATTTTATGCTTGTTTCCTGTAACAAAAACAAAACTGGCCATTTTCGTGGTATGTCGGCAACGGACAGAAAATTTTTTCGCTCAGGTTGATTGTTACTAGGCTGATACTAGTAAATTTTACTGTGGCTACGTCAATGTCAATTCTATCGGATTGTGGAATTAAAGAGAAGTAAATAAATGTCCTAATTGGTATTGCAAGTATAAATATAAATTGATATATAGATATATAGTAATAAGTTCAAGTGCTCCACTTAAGCGCTTGCTTTAAATTTCACATTAATCGTAATTTCAAATGTTATAGTCCTATATCGAGATGTGTTGTTTCCAGTGTCATCATCTCGGCTTGATCAAAGATACAACATTGAATTGAGTACACATATACAGAATTATGTTTTAAACCTCAATGGTATTTTTAATATGGTATTAACTCTATAACAAAATAAAGGCACTTATGTATGGATTTCAACACTCCATGTAGAACTAGACCGTTTCACTGGGCTTTTGGTGTTTTGGTCGGTATAGTATAGTTTTGGAATTGTATAAATAACCTGGTTCAGTGGTAATAATGACATCTATTCGATTTTTCCTTGACACCCTTTTACCTCGTCACGAGCGCGTTGCATACGAAGCAGTGTGAGCACTAAGTGAATAGGTCAGATCACACACTCGGTGATTTAACCAGCTTTTATTCGGCTTGTTTCCTCCTTGGAAGATGTTGGTATCATAGTATCTCTACAGTCCCGAATGACCTTTTCACTATATGATTCTTAACATCTAGAGAAGATACATGCACGTGTTTGGTTATTAACAGTGTAAATTATTGTTTATATGCACATGAAAACGCATTTATCATTATCAATGTTTGCAATGTCCAAACACACCATGCGAGTTGGACCACCGAAGCGTCATCAAAACTCCACCTCTTTTTTGGCATTTAAGTTTCACGTTAGTGTAGCAGTATGTACTTTCCACCTGTAAGTTGGCGTCAACATGGCTTACCGCCACTAAGTCAAGGAAAGCTAGCTGCTCTACTACCCCTCTTGAGGAGAGACAAAATCGCTCCTTGCATGGCTTGATACACACGTGAAGTCGTCGTTTTCTCCGGGGCCGGCTCTGGTGTTCGGCATGTAAATGAAGGCTAGAGCCGAACGGTTCACGAATGAACCGATTAAGAAACGCTTTACCTTCCTATCAATAATTTTCTTGTCAGCAAGCGGGATCGGTTTGTCCCGAAGAGGAGGCGTCTTGTTGGAAGTAATAATCGGGGAGTTCTCCGGGGCATTTCATGTGCCGGAAATTCACCCGAAATGTCAAACAAGCAATGCCGAGTCTCCCGTGGCTCACCTCATATGTTAGGGAATTTTTCTAACTGATAAACCATCATCTAACCTGAAGAGCGGCATGTACTTTCGTTCCAAACATGGTTTAAAAACAACAAACGGCAGAGGCGGACATAAGCTAAGTTCTGGGTTTTCGCGGGGTTTGCCCGACGTCATAAAGTGAATTGAGTGGCTCGCAGATTTTCAGGAGCAATTTATCTTCGCCCAAAGTCCTCCTTGTAGAGCACCATACTCATGTCAACTGGCGTTAAATATAGCACCGTGGCAGTGAGGACCACAATCATCAATGTAACAAGCAGTTGGAAATGAGGCATAACATTGGATGGCGAAAGCATACAGCGGTCAGCCCCGGGCGTCAACAAACGTCCCCGGATGTCCACATTTTACACTTTGATTAATTATATACTACTTTTTGTAGCTTCTACCGAAGTTTCTCCATTGGGAAATGATTTTCCGTTTTTTCAATGTAGTCAAGAATTAGGATCGTCGGAGTGGTGAGCAATTGGAAAATTCTTCACCCGTCTTCACTTAGTGATTATGTGCTCCGGATAATGCAGCCAGACTGAGCTATATCCGTAAAACGGAGCATTACCCGGTACGAACATGTGCTAACTCCGTGCAATGTATGGGGACCCCGGGGTGGACCGCAGCGCTCTGTGCAAAAGACCCATGTCGATCTCTGCCGGCTAAAGTCCAGTTGCCCCAGTTTGTACGGTGTAGTTTCCATGCAGCGGGGTTTCGTCATGGCCGGATAATGCTACCAGAGATCACAGCTATGAGTACTTAAACCCTGCGTGACATCGCCCAATTGATGGTATGACAAAATAGTGTGACTTCAAACAGACACAGTAGTCCTTGTTAAGCTGCCCACGATGGTCCCAAAGACAGGAACTACACTGGCTTTAATGTCAGCATTGCTGGCGGGCACTTATGCAGAGCAAAATATAACGTCTGATACATACTTTTATGGACAATCTGAACCTATTTACCCTTCGCGTATGTCTGCATATGTCTTTATTGTGATAAAATTGACCTGACTGGAATGAAGCAATTGGCCAGGGTACGGGTGATTGGTCCGAGGCCTATACAAAAGCAACGGCACTTGTTGCAAAAATGACCCTCGAAGAGAAGGTACTCGCCTTGCTTATTTTATCCATACAAATTACTGTTATGCTAAACGATTGAATTCTGAAATTATAGAACAATCTCACCTACGGTGTTACATCGACAAATGGTTGCGCCGGAAGCATCCAGGCAATTCCACGACTGGGTTTCCCTGGATTATGCCTTCAAGACGCTGGGAATGGTGTCAGATCCACCGATTTTGTCAATAGCTACCCAAGTGGTTTGCATGTCGGTGCCAGGTAGGACATGTCGTGCCTATCAAACTCCGCGAGGTCAAGGATTACAAGCTAACTATATTCTTTCTTTCGCCGAAGTTGGAATAAATCACTTGCCTATAATCGTGGCTATTATATGGGAGGTGAATATAGGAAAAAGGGTGTCCAAGTAGCTCTGGGCCCGGTCGTTGGTCCTTTAGGCCGAATGGCCAGTGGTGGAAGAAACTGGGAGGGTAGCTATCTTCCATTCAAACAATGTTTTTTGATCTGAACTCAAGAAGCATAGTTAAGTTTCAACGCTGATATTTTCCTAAGGGTTTGCCAATGATCCGTATTTATCCGGTTCTCTTGCAGCCGAAACTGTCGAGGGAGTCCAGGATCAAGGAGTTATTACTAGTTTGAAGGTGATTATGCATATGCCCCGACAACTTTGGTCTCTTCAATACCGGAACTAAGGCAAGCTTTAGCATTTCATCGGAAACGAGCAAGAACTTTATCGAAACCCGACCAACAGCACTGAAAACCAGATGAGGGAGTCTATTTCTAGCAACATCGATGACACGACTATGCACGAACTATACCTCTGGCCATTTGTGGACGCTATTAAAGCGGGAACTGGGAATATAATGTGAAGATCTCTCATCCCACTGTAGTTGATACGACCCACTAATTAGTGTTCTCTTGCAGGTGCTCGTATAACCGAGTCAACAACTCCCATGCCTGCCAAAACAGCAAGACTCTCAATGGCCTCCTCAAGACAGAGCTAGGGTTCAACGGGTTTGTCGTCACCGACTGGCTTGCACAGCACTCTGGCGTGGCTTCAGCACTTGCTGGTCTGGATATGGCGATGCCTGATGGTGAACGCTTCTGGGGAAACAATTTTACGTTAGCTTTCACTAATGGAAGCGTGCCGATGTCGCGTCTGGATGATATGGCTACCAGGTATGAGCAAAGAGTTTATAAATCCCTGGGAAAAGCGCTTACCATTAACAGAATCATTGCTGCTTGGTATAAAATGGGTCAGGACAGTGCATCTTACCCAACTCCTGGCATAGGCATGCCATATAATATTAGTGAACCTCATGAACTCGTTAATGCCCTTGATCCTAAGGCAAAGCCCACTCTTTTCAATGGTGCGGTCGAGGGTCATGTCTTGGTAAAGAATGTCAACAAAACTCTTCCATTGCGGTCTCCGCAACTAATCTCGGTGTTTGGTTATGACGCTCAAGTTCCCGGCCAATACATGCCACCTGGAAACCCACCTGGAAACAATCCCTGGAAATTTGGTTACGAGCCCGCCATATTTCAAGTGAAAGATGCTTTTTCTTCGACTGTCGTTGATGAGCCTGACATCTATCAGGTTGCGCTGAATGGAACACTCACCGTTGGCGGTGGATCGGGCGGGAACAACGGTCCATATATCAGCTCCCCTCTTGACGCTCTCCAACAGCGTGCTTATGTGGACAACACCGTGGTAATGTGGGATACTACAGACTCGCCTAACAACTTGGGATTGATGGAGGCGTCAGATGCCTGCTTGGTGTTCATCAATGCATTTGCTACGGAGGGTTTGGATCGCGCCGGGGTCCACGACGATTACTCCGATTCACTTGTCAATACAGTTGCCAACACATGTTCTAACACAGTCGTCATCATCCACAATGCTGGACTTCGCCTTGTGGATCAATTCATTGACCACCCTAATGTCACTGCAGTTGTTTTTGCTCATTTGCCCGGCCAGGACTCCGGTCGTGCTCTGGTGTCTCTCTTATATGGCGAGAATAATTTCAGCGGAAAGCTACCATATACTGTGGCCAAGAACAAGTCTGACTACAATGTACTTTATCACGACCACGCGGTGACTCCCTACGGCCTGTTTCCACAGTCAAACTTCACTGAGGGTTTGTATATTGACTACCGCGACTTTGATGCTAAAAACATTACACCGCGCTATGAATTCGGGTTTGGACTTTCCTATACAGAGTTCTCCTTTTCCAGGCTTCAAACATCTGTCAGCAACAAAAGTACCTCTAAGTACCCAAGTGGTCCAATTCAGCAGGGTGGGCATATTGATCTATGGGAAAATATTGCCAACGTGACTACTACAATCCACAACACAGGATCTGTGGCTGGTGCCGAGGTCGCCCAGCTTTATGTTGGACTTCCAGGTAGACCGGTGAAACAACTTCGAGGGTTTGAGAAAGTGGAAATAGCTCCTGGCAGCTCCGCCACTGTTCAGTTTCCGTTGAGCCGGCGAGACCTCAGCGTTTGGGACGTTGAAGCACAAAAATGGACATTGCAGAGTGGAAACTACAAAGTTTACGTTGGATCGTCAAGCCGTAATCTACCACTGGATAAGATAATTAAGGTATCAGCCGTGTAACACGAGTTAGAAGTTGGAACAGAGCCTACATATGTTGTCTTGTTCAGATATTCCTACATCTTATGGTGAAATCTTGCTCTCGATTAAATATTCTTCCGTCTCATATTCAAGACTATGAACTCTGTGGGACTATGCTGTGTTAAAACTCAATTGATTGCGGGGCATGAACTGATATATACCGTAACATTTGAATCTTACATGGATATATGAAAAGGAAATTTATCTAATTATGATACGTCAAAGATACATGACTATGGGTTCTGAAATTGCGTTTCGTCGCCCGTAAGAAGATCACATAGCGGAACAGACCCCCCTTTGCTCAATTCTGAACCGGCTCCTTTTTCAATCATTCGATGCATAAAGTCGACTGTTTTCGTTTCAACAGTCTCCCATATCGTGAAGTTTGTTCCAAGGACATCGACATCTTCGTTCAGTGCCTTTAGTATTTTTTGCACCCATATTCGAGACGATACGGTTTGAACTTTTTCTGGGGTTGATTGGTTTTTCAATATGGAACGGAACCGTTCATAATCCAGAATTTTAGCAACACACACGGCCACGATATAATTATCCGTTTGAGACACGATTGTTGGAATTTCTTGGTAAGATCTGACTAAGGTTTTTGAGGCAGAAGCAAAACTGGTCGCCAAATAATGCTTGTTGCAAAATCCCTTTGTGGAATAAGACGCAACAACGAATTCCCATTCTGGGTCGGTGGGAGAATGCAGATCTTTTGTTCTGGCAACGAACAAACGAGGCTTTTTGGGTTGCGTGTTGAACAATTTGTTCAATTTGGTGTAGAGTCCAGGAGACTGATCAATTTTCTGGGTTTTCGTTAATGATTTCAGCAATTAAAAGTGTCGCAAAAAGCTCAATCACCTGAGAAATTCCATGGTTCATTATCTAGTGTAATAGTAAGCTTAAGGTAGACCCTTAAATCATTGCTGAGAGGCAGAGAAGTACTTTTGTTACAAGAAAACAGGCAACACATCCTTTCTTATGCCAACACTAAGGTTGGCCGAGAAGGTCTATAATTCGTCGAACGGAATCCAATGGCCATTGTATTATAATAAATTTTGAAGCTAGTCGAAGTTGAAACGTGCGATTGTCGCGGGTTTAATGCACGTTTCATTTCGAGCTCGTGCGTAGTGTCTGTGGGATCCATTATTGGATAGGATATTGGCGACTTTTCTAAACCAGCCAACAGCACCATTCCTTCTTTCAATGTTTTCCCATGGTCATACAGGCACTAGTTTTTTCTATTTAAAGCATAGCAATCATTGGTGTTCACCAAGAGTGCTGTGACCGACTACCTGGCGCCTATCGATTAGCCAATCATATCACTGCGTTTAGCGCCGGTCAGGCTGTGATGCTCGCACCTATTTTATAATTCGATTTTCTCTGCTCACCTGCCACGGTAAACCAAACTATACCTGTTTGTCTCAAAAAACTTGAACTCATCAATACCGTCGTTCCTGGTGAACACCAGGTTGTTTCACCGCTTCTCCACCAATGGAGCAACGGTGCCTTCTCTACCCATCGATGTTTGCACATTATGCCGACTACCTGGAAGCCATTAATGTTCAAAACTCTGGCTACGTCCACTTTGCAAAAGCAATGAAGAAGGAAAATTGGGAAAACACGAATTACTGCGATGTTTTCGTTGCCGACGCATTTGAAAATGGGACGCTCAACCTCCAATCTTATGGAATCCCTCGAAATGGCCACCGCCCTATCCCTCCATGGGATATACTAGTCGATCTTGACCGTCATCTTCTTACCCAGCCAAAAGACCTTAGTACCCGCCTCATTATTGTCCAGCTTCTGGCGCCAAATCAGCCAAGATTCTTTCCATTTCACGTGATAGATCTTCTCGGGGTTACCTACAACCTAGATGCCATTCTTCTTTGGTCAATATATGAGAGCATGAAATATAAGGCAACTTCGGTTGAAGTAGACAGGCTATCATTCAGAACGGATTATCTCGCATTACATGTCGAGCTGCAGGGCGGTTCCCCAGTAAGAGCATGGGTGACAACAACGAAAAAGGTCGTACTTGAACATTCCGTCAATATTGGTAAGTTAAAATAAAGCAACTCATTTATCTCTTCCAAAACAGCAAAAAAAATCCAAAAACCCCAAAAAATTGTACAACTGCCTTGTATTTGCTAACTCACTGGTTCCAAACTGAAGTGATCATGTTTCTCAACCATCGCTGCCCGGACCTCGACCGGGAGATGTATCCGATCATCAATCCATTGAAAGAACCAATAAAAAAAATGCTTCGGGAATCCAAATATGCGTGGGACTCTCAAACTATGCTTCGGCGCACATTTGAAACATACCAGCAATATAGCGGCACGATGGGTGATGGTGCGGCTCTCGATTCTCTAGATTCAGCCGCCGTCAGATTTATGTTTTATTTTTGGAAATTACTGGAACCGGAAACCATTAAGTTGTTCAATAACGAACCACTTGAATTTGTGACACCACTACTCACGTTATTCCGGCAAGCATTCGCAGCTGACCTACAAAATTTACGGACCCAATATCGCCCCATAGCCGCGCAAACACATGCGACAGAGTCACATGAAAAGATGCTTTTAGAACTCTGGGTGCAGGCTCGCCGAGATATTGAGATGTTTTCTACAACTACACGAGCTATCGAAGCATATATATCAAAAAATATCACTAATAAAAACTGCTGTTCTAAGCCGTCAGTAATTAGAGATGCTGTGAACGGTTACATTCGCATACTATCGCAAGCCAGAGAAGATGAAGCCTATATGAAAGACAGACTTTCAGTGAATGTCGGGACTCTTAGTTTAATTGAGTCAAGAAACTCCATTGTCCAGTCACGCTCGACCGGACGAGTGACATTTTTAGCCTTTGTCTTCTTGCCACTATCCTTAGTGACATCGTTCTTTGGAATGAACATTCAGCAGTTGACAGGGAATGGATCAAGTATTACTTCATTTTTTGTTGCTGCGGTATGTACAACTCTTTTTACAATTCTGATTTGGGCATTGATGAACTTCGCCTTTCGTCTGATGGAGGCGTGGAAAGAATATGATAGAGAGATTAAGGAAAGCCGGTATGAATTGGATTACAATACCTCGGCCAGGATACGGAAAACGTGGAAAAAGGTGTTTCCAGAAAAGCGATACTGGTGAAAGTTTCACATGTTGAGTTAGGTTGCCAATTTGTAGGGGACAAGTTGCAACTTCAAATGCGATAATGATATGAGACTTTGTACTCAAATATATTTACACGCAAACTGTCTGTCTCTCCACTTTTCCGCATTATATTACATTCGGTAAGTATTCGGCAACCAAGGTTGAACCTTAATATATCATCCAATCCGGTGAAAATGGCGAATTAAGAGGTTGCTTCCTTGATTGATTAGTAGCACGTCTGCTTTACTGATTAGTTGGGCTCCGCTTCCCCGCATTGTTTCTCCATATCGCGGAATCCAAGCCCGCGGATTCCGACATTTCCGTTCTTTGTGTTCCGACGTAGGTTTGATCGATTTTCTTTATATTCCGAGTAGATCCCCAGACCTCGCTTCTTGGTCCTTAGTCTGTCTCTTTCTCCGTCTACTACTGGTGACTTAGGACGAAATAATCGTTAAAATGTCTGCACCACACTTGGAGACGCGATTGTTCATCAGCAATGAAGTACAACACCCCCGGCGTGGAATGTTTCCGTATGCTAACTTTTGCCGCAGTATGTCAAGTCCAGCTCTCAGGAAACGATCACGGTCCGGAACCCATACGATGACTCAATAGTCACCACAGACGTTCAAGTCGCTGGAGCAAAAGAGGTTGATGCTGCTGTTACTGCAGCACAGGACGCATTATCACGCGGCCCATGGGGCAGCTTTACTGGCGCCCAGCGAGCTGCATGCATGCTTAAATTCGCCGATCTTGTCGAACAACATATTGAAGAGCTTGCACTACTCGAAACAATTGCGATGGGAAAGCCGGTATCTCTGATTCTCGGCTTTGACCTGCCGCACATGATTGGGTGCTATCGATGTAAGCGTTTAATTTTTGCGTGCATTGCGAAAAAAAAAAAGATAGAAATATGTTGACTAGGTGGTTAGACTATGCCGGGTGGGCCGACAAGATCGAGGGCGAATCCTTTGCCATAGAAGGCGGTATTCACAAGTTCACCACGCATCATCCACTGGGAGTTTGTGCAGGTATCGCTTCGTGGAATGCTACTTTTCTCTACGCTGCATGGAAAATCGCACCCGCTTTGGCTGCTGGGAATGCTGTATGTGGATGGCAGACGCAATCCATCCCCTCATTTCGCCGTTGCGTTCATGCTGACAATGCATATAGTTTATCTTCAAAGCGTCGGAAAAATCTCCTTTAGCCATGCTCTCTATGGCGCGTCTATACAAAGAAGCGGGATTCCCACCAGGTGTTGTGCAGTTTGTATCCGGAGCAGGAGAAACGGGCGCTCTCCTCTCGAGTCACAAGAAAATCGCCAAAATTAGTATAACCGGCTCCATCAATGCAGGCATCAAGGTTCAGGAGCAAGCCTCGAGGAGCAACTTGAAAAAAGTGGTCCTGGAACTTGGCGGTAAATCGCCCGCTATCGTTTTTAACGACGCTGATTTTGCTCTTGCGGTGGGCAACACATCGCACGGATTCCTTATCAATAGTGGGCAGATTTGTGCCGCAGCTTCTCGACTTTATGTACAAGAAGATATCGCACCCAAATTCATTGAGGCAGTCAAGGCCGAGTTTGAAAAGGCATCGTCTACTTTGGGAGCGGACCCTCGCGACAAAACAACCGCCTTGGGACCACTTGCGGATAAAGCGCAGTTTGATACTGTTGTCAGGTTCATTGAAGAGGGCAAGAAGAGCGCAAAATTATTGACGGGAGGGAAACGCAAAGGCGACAAGGGCTATTTCCTCGAGCCCACCATTTTCCTTGACCCCTCGGACGACAACCGTGCATACAAAGACGAAATCTTCGGGCCAGTACTAGTGATAAAGACGTTTAAAACCGAGGAAGATGTCATCGAACTCGCAAATAACTCAACCTACGGCCTCGCAGGTAAGTTAATTATGAACTATTTCATATCGTCTGCGGAGTACTCACCCCTGGTCAATCGTGTGCGCACAGGCAGCATCTATACGCGAGATTTAGACCGAGCATTACGCGTCAGTTCAGCCGTTGACAGCGGTTCTATATCTGTGAATGGACCGACGATACCAGCTTATCAGACTCCATTTGGCGGTTTCAAGCAGAGCGGAATCGGAAAAGAACTTGGCAAATACGGGCTCCTCGAGTATCTGAAGACCAAGTCCGTTCATATTAAGTATGTCACGAACATTGCGGTATACAAACAACAACTAACCGGGATTTCTCTCAGTGTTCAACCACGGCTTTGAGAAACTCGATTGATAAATTTAAATAGAAAGAAGGAAATACTATTAATATTGGTAGCATCAATCTGTTATTCTCGTCCGCGGGGCCGGAGAAAGTGCGGAATGCGCCCGCTATTCATCGGAATTTATCACCGATATACTTACAGGCCCTAATGGCTTGGCTGACCTCTTCCACTGTTATTCATTGGGCGATTGTGCTGCGTTGCATTTTCAGACTTTCAGTGCTGTACCTGATGGTTGTCATGTCGTCTTTGTCCCCGAGGCATAGTTATGATCCGCAGTGTGATACATTTCGTTGGGGATATATTAAAAAATAAAGTCCCGTGAAACAGATTCACGACGCGGAAAACCACTATCACTAAATCGATTGCTTAAAAGAAGACATTATATTAATGCTACTGGCCTAAATAATGGCTATTACACTATTAACAGAACACCGGCACCTGCCAGACCAGAAAGCAGGTGTTTGGCATTTGCCGTACGCATCGGCGCAAGACCAGAAGAAGTGCTCGACGCCAAAGCCGAGCCAGAAGCAGAAGTAGGAGCAGAAGCTGCCCCTGTGGTACTAGTGGAATCACCAGCCGAAGTTACCGATGCTGTGACGACCACGCCTGGGTTGGTACTAGTTGGTGCAACACCATTCCCAGTCGCAGTAGACACTGCTGAAGGGACCAAGGTGGCACCGGGCACTGCGCTTGTACCAGTGCCAATTTCCAAAATGTCGTCATCACCGGGGTTGAAATTGGTGTTTGCGAGGGAAATCTCGTTGTTTTCGAGATCGTATACGACGTAGGCGCTGCGCAAAAATGTGTCGCCCAACAGGTTCAACCCAGGCTGACTTGGAACCAAGCCAAACATGCAAGTGCCACGGGGGAAACCAGGTTGTACGATGTCCAAAACCAATTCACTGATACCAACGGTGATTTCTGCGCCAGAGAAGCTGTAGGTCACATTATAGTCATTGTTGACCGCATCGCAGTCAATATATGCGGCATTATCTTTTTCATCCCATGTCACATCCAGATCCTTATAAATCTTATCGACCAGAGATTCCGGTAGGGCCGTCAAGCTCGTTCCTGAATCGAGTGAAACTGACAGCGGCAGGTTGTCGGTGTAGCTCTTGGAGCTAGAGTTAGTTTGTACAGATACTTCGGTCAAGGCGAGAGCCAAAGAATAATAGTCGTCGTAAACAGGAACAACTGGCAAAGTTTGGAGCTCGCCATGGTATTTGGCCTTGTTTACGCCTCCGAATAGAATTGTCCCGGTGCTGGACCTTAGGTCGTTTAACCAGAGACTGTAAGCAGCCGATTTTGTAGCGCCGCTTGTAACCAGAGCATAAGGTAAATTATCGTACTCTTTGTTGTCATGCGATGCCACAAACGTGGAAATCTTGTATCCAACGCCGGCAATACCCTCTAAAAAAAGATTAGCGTATGATACTCACCTTGGGGAGAGCCAATTGGGGGAATACTAACGAGCACTGGTAGATGTTTCTGCAACAATGAATTGAAAATCTTCAACTTCGGTGCTGCCTAGGCCGAGAGTGTCTGTCGCATATGAGCCAACGGCGTTGTCACCGCCTGCGTACGTCGCATTGAATGTCGCGTCCACTGGTTTGTAGTCGGAGGATGCACTGGAATTGTATAAACCGAATGGCTTGCATGGATCATCACTGGCCGAACACCGTGTCGAGTTGGCGACATTTACCCATAGATCGCTGCTGCCGGTATCCAACAGCAGTGAAAAATTTTGCGCAGGGTTTCCAAGGGTCAGGTTTAACATGTACGCAACTTGCCCCTATCACACTGCGTTAGCTTTTGGCCTTGGTCGATAACACACCATAAACATGATGCTTGAAATGTGGCACGCACCTCGTTTGTAAGTGAAACGTCGACCGACGAGTCTCTTTTGTGCAAAGCTCCCGCGGTTTGCCTGCGTTCAAGAGGCAGCGCTACTACTGCTGGCACGTCGCGTTTATGAAGCGTTATCGCAGTGGCAAGCGGAGCCACCGCCGAAATCAATGGAAGAAACAATCCGCCACGCATCTTGCACACGCTGGCAGTCCGACCTTGTCTGTGTTTTCCCACCCGCGTAGGTTTCCAGAATTCGTAAAGGAGCCTTCTCGGAGGACCTGGAGGGGGAGATAGCTTAAGAACCCTTCGCAGCCGCGTGGCCCATGATGCTACCTCCGCAGCCTACTATTTAATTAACTCTGGTGCCGCGCATCTTGATGCGTGGTGATTGGGTTTGAACACCTTGAGGCGTAACGTCGCAGGCTTGTCGCCTGTCGCTTAGACCAAAACAGCATGCCACTAGGACAGCAACCAATGGCCTCAGCGTTCGTAAAGTCGTAAGCCCACTTGGCACCACCTCTCGCCTTCTCAAACAAGAAACGCGTGAAGTTAGCGCTTCGGGCGTTCCGGCGCGAACCGGACAATTATCCAGTTGGGCAAAACAAAGCGCTGGCTCACGAGCTAATTTAGGCTCGACGCAGGAACTTGGCCCGCAGATTGAATGTCAGTGCTGGCCATTGTGTTGCAGCGAGAACGGTAGCCCTTACAAATACTACTCCCCCTTCGGAGACTGTTTTCCATACTCTTGGAATTCTATTTACGCGGTGAACCATAGTTGAAGATGCTCTTTAAAGTCCAAGCTTCTAGAAAGCTGTCTCTCATGAACGATATTTCCTTGCATCGACTTGACTCAGGATCGAATAATGATTACGCGGGGATACCTCGTGTTGATTGGATAATTTTTATGGCTGAAATTTAATTTACGTGGTGGAGATTCCGACTCTAAAAATACATGGATGGCATGACTCACGCTTCTGCCAAGCCCCGTTCGACGCTGCCCTTTTCACTGGTCATGTTCTAACCCAACCGTTTCCAGGGAATCTTCCCAGAGCTCGGCTTCTTTCTGGGGCAAGTATGTGTGACTAACATGAGTTTCACTTGATGACTGACCATCCCCTCGAGTTGCTTCGGTGCAGTTGACAACCTATCTTCCGCTTTGCCCTCCAAATCCTTGTCGACTGCTGCGTAAACTGTCGTCGCTGCTCCATGCTCTGGGGTCTTCAACACTCTCAAGACCATCTTGTCCTGCTTCATCGCTTCCTTTGTCTCGTCGGGTCAAAATCTACCAACTTCTGTCGCGATAATACCCAGATGAACACTGGATGCATGAAGGCCTAGAGGTCCATAGAGGCGGTCAACCTCATTGGCCAGGCCTATATTTGCGCATTTTGACTGTGCGTATGTCACCCACGGCTCATATCCGCCATTTTGAAAGTGGTAGTTATGGGGGTGAATGCCGCAGATACGATGCGCCATAGCCGACACCATTACAACTCGCGATTGAAAATCAGCGGTCGCTGCAGCTAGTAAAGCTAGTTTGAGAAGCTGGAAAAAAGAAAATGCGATGGATGATTTGTAGTGAACTGGACTTCGTATCCATCGGCGGTAAGTTGGAGTTGTGGAACAGCCATGATTCCAGCATTGTGTATGAGAAGGTTTACAGTGTTCGTCCGAGAAAGAATCACTTTTGCCGCATCTCGGACACTTTAGAGTGAGGTCTAATCCATTTCAATAAACTCAACTTCTGTAGTCTGCAGTTGCCCGCTCAGGGCTTGTTTTGCTTTTGTCACATCCCTTGCCGTCAGGAAAAGCCTGATTCCTGTCGCCGCCAGAGCTCGAGCGACTTCGACTCCAAGACCTGATGATACGCTTGTTATAGCAGTTACTTTGTCTGTCAAACTCCTTTCCAAGGCATTGTCCTTGATAATATTCAAAGTGGTTGGCCGCTGGTTCCCGGGGCCGTGGGGATCAGCGTGAGCTTGATCGTAACGAGCCATCAGTCTACGACCGGTTGATAATATTGAATTCTTAACAATGAGAGTAATTGGTGTTATATAAAGGTGAATAATATGGTTGAGGGGTAAAACCTCATGGCTTCTCCTTGAATAGGCGTAACGGACCTTATATACATGGTGGATTCCATACTGTAAACCATCCCTTCCTCGTCGCAATATGGCTGACAATTCCTCCCCGATACAGAAACATTTTTCACGGTATTCACATCATCAATGATCAAGTATTACTTTAGGTGTCACCATTTCCCTGCGATTGATGCGTCGCCACAAGCGCTTAGTGCAGAGGATGACCGAAAATGCCTATTACGGTTAGCATGGACTCCATTTAGTTGCCACTGCGGTCGTTCTCATCTTCGTCCACGGACATCCTTCAGCCGTCCTTGATATCACTGCTTGCCTGGCTGACGATTGTTACTTCCTACGCTTTAGTGAGTGAGAAAATCGCACAAGGTCTTGCGAAGTCGCTCGTCGTACGCACTCATACTGCAGCCTGGCTGAACGGAATCGACGATCGGACGGTTCCGGCAAACGGCGGATCCAAGACCAATGTCTAGTCTTCACCATCAACACATGCTAGATGATAACGATGGGATGAGAAAAACCAATGAAGACAGAAAGCTACGGAAGCGTCTCCAGAATCGATTGAACCAGAGGGCTCGACGTGAGTTTTCACGACCTAGATAGCTCCGTATTTAGTCTAATTACTTGACAGGACTGCGCATTCATCAGACCAAATCGTTGAATGAGAAGCGTCCATATCATATTGATCGCTGGCGTATTGACGATACGTTATCCCATGCATCATCAGCACATGAAGATACGCTATGCAAGGATGTCTCTCTTTTAGATCCCAGGGCACAAAACAATGTCTCGCGAAAGAAGACTAGGGTTGATTTTATCAGCACGTATTTACCAAACGATGATGCTGGCTTAGGCCGTTGTGACAAGCCATATGAAGTCGACCCGACATTGCCTGCCGATCATTTGCTTACGCTCATTCAGTTCAACGTAATTCGGGCATTACGTGTGACAAAGCATCTAATATGGCAGTCGACGTTGTATTCAATGCCAGCATACACACGCCGCCCTGCCGAAATCAGTGACGAAGTTCTCTTCAGCCGGGCAGTGATAACGCACACCTCGGAAAACCTCCCCAACTCTTTGGTGCCAGTTCGGTCACAGAAGTCCTTCCTCCACTCCATCTGGGTGGACGTAATCCCATTCCCGAAAATGAGAGAAAACTTCATAACCTGGGAGAAACAGTTTGATCACGCTGACCTTGTCAATGACTTGGTCGGCAATTTGGTCGACACAACCACCATACCAGAATTTGTTTCAACAAGGCAGTCAATACCCTGTAATTTGAACCTAGCTGCTGCTGCCGACGATGAAGTTACCACTTCGCGAAATGGTCTGATAGTCTGGGGTGAGCCTCATTTAGTTGACAGCTGGGAAGCCACCCCAGGATTCCTACGAAAATGGGCGTGGGCCGTGCAGGGCTGCCAGGATTTAATTGAGTCGAGTAATCGTTGGAGAGTGAGCAGGGGCGAAGACCCATTTTATATTTCCGTCGAGGGTTAAATTTCCGTCGAATTATATGTAGCGATAAGTGTTTCAATGGCAATTTCTTGAATGTCACGGATCTCCCCTTCTGTCAATAAGTTCCTTAACATTGAATAAAGTGGATTTCTTTTCGACGGTTGACTTAAGGGGAAAATCAATATTGTCCAAACGGGCTGCACATGTGTCAGCCAGGATGTTAGCACGCTGTCAAAGTTATGAACCGCCCCCAAGGTAACGCAGAAGAGTCCAAACTGCGGATTATTTGCCGCTATTTGCCGTACCATTTTCCTATGTAGGAAGTGACAGGTAGTAAGTTCACACAGTTTAGTTCCCGTACAAAATGCTCCAGCATTGGGGGTGGTCGCATCCTATACATTTGATTGGATCATCGACAGGCTAAGCGTGGTGAAGAATGTAGTGCGCCATGGATATTCAGTCTTTATTCGATATCCAAAAATATCCCCCACTCATACACACGTTTAGATTAATGAAATGCAGTGGACAAAGTCGTATTCGCAAAATGTCTTTAATCTATTTAGGGCGATCATCGCACTAAGTTGTGCATAAATTCATTAGTTTTGCTCCTTATTATGTATTCAATAAATAAGACCAAAAACCCCAGATCTACATACCAGCCTCAATTCACCACCAACAAAAAAAATCACAGAATTTGTTTCCGCTCAACATGAAGACTTCTTTTTACCTTCCATTTCTTGCTCTCATTCCGTCAGGAATATGTTCGCATTTGGTTAATTTCGACGCCTCTAACGATAGCCTAAATGACGCCTCCAAGATCGGACAGATGAATCTCGAAGCTGCTCGTGGTGACAAGGTTTCCAGCAACCAACCGGAGCTGTACATCAAACTCGGGGCTGATAAGAATGGCACCGCTACCTTGCACTTTCACCGCATCAAAGGCGATATTCGAGCCGAGTATCATGCGCTCTCTAAAAAGACCGAGAAAGATACCACATACTACATTGGATACCAGTTCTCATTGGCAGAAATTCAGCAGAGTTTGATGATCTGGCAATTGTAACTTTCCTTTCCGTCGCTTCTTCCTTTTCCTTTTTAAGCTAATTCCGCTCAGCAAGGAATACGAGGCCAACAAGGACGGCGGGGCCAATATTCCCTTAGCCATGGAAATTGTCGAAGGGAAACTCCAGTTCCAATATCAGGCTTCTGCTGACTCACACCGAGAGGCCCAGTGGACAACAGATGTGACTGCAGATACTGTGTACTCTGTCGGTATTGTGATCAACACTTCATCGCCAGGGTGGGTGCAGCTGTACTGGAATGGAGACCTTCAGGGATTCGATAGCATTGGAGGAAAATCTAATTTGACCGCCACGACGTTTCCTGGAAGAGCAGACCCAAAATTTGGTGCGTATCGTGGGGAGGAAGTGGGTATCGATACCTACGTCTACAAAATCCAGATTGGCACCGAAATAAGCGATATTGTAAGTGCTGCAGACTTGGACTTGTAAGAAGAAGCGATGACGTCGAGGCTATGTTACCTTTATCATTTTTCTCAACCAGATTCTCTTTCGGTGCGCATGTTTTAAATGAGTTGAAACATGGAATGTCTGCGTGGCTGCGCGGCTCAACCATGGGCAATGATACTGAATAGACCGACCAATGAGTGTTTGCATTCCCACTAATGAACACTCTACCAGCCGCCTAAAATAGTCTTCCTTAATGGCAAGGCTTACTAAGTCTAGCGCTTAAAGGCTCAGCTGAATAGCCGTTGCCAACCAAAAATAACAGGGCGCATCTCGCGTAGTAGTCATCACGAGGCAATTTATCACGCGATCGGAGTCCTACAATCCTGGAAAATATTCCACGTATCTCTTTCATGTAGCTTTCCTCCCTGGAATATCACAATTTCCAAAATTCTTCTTCCTCCACCATTTGATGACAAGCTTTCGAATTATGTCGCCAATAAGGTCCTCTTCGGCAGTTCGCAGCAAACTTGGAGAAGCAGAAATACAACACCGGCCAGAGTTCTTCCCTCGAAAACGACACGATGCTCGACTAGTCATTTTTACAAGTACAGTGCTATAGATTTCACTTCCAAGGTGCCTGTATCTTGTCGACCTAGTGATGTAGAATGCTCGCGGGTTTCTCCTGATTCGGAGTAGCGTCATTGTGGCGATGACAACACCATGGGATGCAAAGAATCTAAAAGGAGGATGTGAGTTTCATATGTCCGAATCTTAAGACGGGGATAGACAGCGTTAAGTCCATTGTTCTCGTATATTTTTACTATATAAACACCACGTCCACTTATAACTGGCTAGAACGAACCACGACTGCAGACAACTACGCAGGAAAAGCATAATTACTACCCAGAAAGAATCATACGTTTCTCACTTTATTTTCTATTCGGGTAAATTTAAACATCATGGGCTTCCTTTATTCCCAATTTTTTGTCAAACCCAAATATCCGACACAGTCTTTCTCGGGTCAAACTGTCATTGTCACTGGCTCCAATACCGGTCTGGGGCTTGAGGCAGCTCGCCATGTTACGCGCCTTGGTGCTGACAAGGTCATCTTAGCTGTCCGCAACACAGCTGCCGGCGAGAAAGCCAAGGAGAATATTGAGACTTCCACTGGACGGCAGAATATTTGTGAAGTCTGGGAGCTCGACCTTGCATCGTATGCCTCAGTTCAAGCATTTGCAAAACGAGCCACTTCGGAACTTCCCCGTATCGATGTGTTGTTGGAAAACGCGGGTATAGCGGCCCTCCGTTACAAGGTAGTGGAAGGCCATGAGTCTACTATTACCGTCAATGTAATCAGTACCTTTTTACTGGGCTTGTTGCTTCTCCCAAAACTCAAAGAGTCATCACAAAAGAGTTCATCGCCTAGTCCTCGGTGGGTCATCGTGACAAGCGAGGTACACAATAGGACCAAGCTGCCGGAATGGAAAACTCCCAACACTTTCAAAACGCTGGACGACGAAAAGAATTTCAACGGTGTAAGGTATCCGACTTCAAAACTGTTGGAAGTTCTCGTTGTACGCGAAATAGCGCCAAAGCTAGTAGGTGTAGATGTCACTTTGAACATGCTCAACCCGGGATTATGTCACTCGGAACTCGCTCGAGATGCTGGGTGGGTGTTGCACTTTTTGAAGCTACTATTAGCCCGTTCTACTGAGGTTGGAAGCAGGACTTTGATTGCTTCAGCAGCTGCAGGAAAAGACAGCCATGGAGCTTACATGACTGATGGTCTGGTAGACAACTCAGCATTGTCTAAGTGGGTAACTAGTTCGGAGGGTAAAAAGGCGCAAGAAAAAGTCTGGGGAGAACTCAAGGAGATTATAGAACAAATTGTGCCTGGAGTGACAGCATCACTGTGAATCGAGCCACTACAGACTACAATTCTACAGTAGAACGTCTGTAGCTTGGTGTTTACTGCTTTTTCTTATACTTGTTTGATTTTGTAGTACGTTTAGTTAATAACTGATCGTCATTCTTGGAGACCTTTAAATAATAATGCTACCTTCCTTTGACAACAAAAATCTAACGATAAGTAAATTCCTCCAGTGTCGAAGAGCATTCATCTTCGAGGCTGCTTTTGTTCCTTTAAATTTGCCCTAGATTCACATATGATGGGTATACCTAACATGACGTCTAGCCTTTCTTACATATAATCGTGCGCTCCAGCTCAATGACAATTGAAATTGACGTTGACCTGACATTCTCATTGAGTCGGAACGCACCCGAAGCCAGGTGCGCGCTGAAGGGCATGATTAATCGTCAAAAATAATTATTCGGCCACAAAAAGAACCCTTACTTTCTTGATTTACGCTTATTTTATTTTTTTCACTCTCTGTTTTTGTGCTTTATACTATCTCCACACTAACTCCGCAAAGCCCGACCAGGCGGAGTGAATGGATTAGAAATCAAGTCCTTTATCAGGTCAAAAATTTATATTTAAAATATATATCAAGAAAATATTGTTCTCTGATACTAGTAACATTGGCGTCCATCCCCAGAACGAAAGAAACCCTGCACGATGGCACTCTCACCTACTCCCAGCCAACGGAACGCACAAGACATCCGCTCCTTTGTGCCGACTCTTCATACAGATGTATACCCTTCCATCGACCCCAGCGCCAAAAGACTTCCTCAACCGTTTACCGTGGTAGTCTTAGGAGGCAGTGGTGCAGTTGGTGGAGCACTGGCACGATCTTACGCCTTAGCTGGAGCAACAGGCCTTGTTCTCGCCGCTCGGAGATTGCCTGTTGTCGAAGATGTGGCTAAAGAGGCCAAGTCGATAAACCCACACATCGAAACGTTAGCGATACAATGTGACGTTGGCTCTGCGTCGGATATCGCGGCTCTGGCCAATGCCACCAAAGCTCAGTTCGGTAATACTATTGGAGCCGTAATTGTCAACGCAGGGTATAGCGGTGCGATGATCAACGACATTACACTAGAAGATGTCGAAGAAATGGAAACAGCATTCCGCGTAAATACACTTGGTACGGCGTATGCAGGCAAATATTTCATTCCCCTCTTGAATAAATCCATAACCACGACGCGAGTGTTCATAGGAATAAGCTCTATGTCTGCTCCCACAATCACTGGTCCAATCGCGCATGTTCACTACTGCGCCAGCAAATTTGCCCAGGTGCGCGTAATCGAAATGATTCATGAGCAGCAGGCGAAAAACGGGATATTCGTGGCGAGTGTGCATCCGGGAGGAATCAATAGCGACTTTGCAAGTGGCATGCCAGAGCAGTTCAAAAGCCGTTAGTATCTCTCTGTTCTGGTTCTTTCCATTGCTAACTAGTCAATGTAAAGTGCTTACAGATTCGCCGAACCTCCCGGGAGCATTCTGTGTTTGGCTTACCCAGAATCAGGAGCGCGTAAAAGGCTTGAGTGGTCGGTTCTTTTCGTCTAAATGGGATGTTGACGAGCTGTTGGAGAAGATCGATGACATTGTTAATATGGATCTACTAAAAGCACGGTTTGCTGTATAAAATCAATTGGTGACACAAAGGCTCAACAGGATATCAAGCCATCCATTTCTAGTCGCCCCTTCCCAGTCACAACACCTGTTAAAATAGTGTGTTGGATTTAATTTCTATGTATTAGTATAAATGCACATAGTTTGCGGGAGACAATTTTGATCAATACATTGAACCCATCTATCATCGCATACTCCGGGAAACTTGATATGCTGATTGCCCAGTCATTGTTAGACATAGATGACAAATGAACCTTGGATGCATGTGCTCTATCACAGTTTCCCTTTTCCTTTAATACCAAAACCATATTCTTTGAGTCGACGATTGACTGCTCGCAAGGGACTGCCACCTTCCACACTACCGACGAATGGCGTTCCGACTTTGTATCCCATCATGTCGACCACCTTGGGAGGTATTTCGTCCAACTTGTTCCAGTCCACAGCAAGAATATGGTTTTCGAAAGGTCGTATCCAGGACTGACAGTATTGCATATTTAGTGCCTTTCTCTCCATCTCGGAGGTATTTTCGCCACCGCCATGCCAAAGTGTGCCTAGAAAATATACCATACTCCCACTGTCCATTATCACCGGAGATGCCTCTTCCCTATCAGGCCAACGTGTTTCGTCCCACAGGTGTGACTTTGGGACTACAACGGTAGCGCCATTCGAGTTGCTGAAGTTGTCCAGGGCAACTATAACTCCCTGTTCGATAGATGAGCAGATTTCCAACGTATGCAAATAACCCTCTAAATCAAGCCAGTCCACTTACAGTTCCAAATGGTTCGTGCGGCCGAGGGACTGTGATATGCCCATCATCGTGGTGCATGGTCTGGGGCTTTTCTCCTGGCTGGATACTGACGCTATGAAACGCATTTATGAGATATCCTGGCTTCAAAAAATATTCATTTAAAGCCAGAACGTCTGGGTGCGTGATAAATTTATCGAAGACCCTTGACTTGTCCAAAAGCGCATATATTCGTCCAGTTCGAAGCCCTTCAAACGAATTACGCCCTTTTGTACCGGCAGGACCACCTTGTCCGCTCTTTACCAAAAATTCCAGTTCAGCTTTCGCTTGGTCGACGTTGGCTTTGTCAAAAGCATCTCTAATTATAGTATACCCGTTCGCTTTTACCTCGTCGATAAACGCTTTGATCCTGGCATCCTTTATGCTTGACTCGCGCAAATTTCGTTTATATGCACCAACTTCTGCGACGATAGTAGAATAGGTAGGATCAGTGCTAGAGGGCATCTTCCTCGGGAGAATCAGCACTTGTCCTGTTCCTTATTATAAATATAATCGTCCAGATTGAGATTCTGCCGTTGAAGCTTTCTTTCTCCCTTAGTCCTTCACGGGGGGAGGGGACATTTCATTTATTTATGAGCTTGGTAAGAATTTAAAGCATCAGGTGCACAACTCAGGGTCAACCACTATAAAGTTTTTATCCATCAGTATTCTCTGCTTTTACTCGTCCATGAACATAACGGTTGAAAGCCAATTTACAACGCGGAAGTTGTAACCACAAGGTGGCCAACCAATGCTTGCTTGCTGGAAGGGCAAAGTCTTCGCTCCGGCAAGGCCGGCTGCATTGCACTAGATTAAGGTGCAGAAGCGCCGCAGGGATGCTACAGTCGTCCAATGAAAGCAGAACAGGTGGTCGCTAGAAATAGCCGAAAGTTGAAAATGTAGGAACGTGATAATGGTGATTGGGAATGAGATTCAGTCTATATGTAAGTACGAGTGATAGTTTGTAACTATTTATAGGTCTTGTGACTTTTGTAATATCCAGACAAACCCATGCTTCAAAAAGCACACACAAAGTGGAGATTTTGAACATTAATATTATGTGGCTTGAATTTAAAATTTTGAATAAATTAACAGCGATCGTATAAGTGTTTCATCACAGTTTTATTGAAAATTTTTATGTATATTATAGCTAATGTGTCTGGCTTAGAGAAGCGAACATAAAAGGAGATAAGTTTCTCCTTTCAAATGTTAAGTTTATATGAAAATGCCAGTCACCTAGGCCCAGTTTATAGCCTCTTAACAGTAGTGTTATTTTTTTTTTCCCTTCTCTCTCTTAATAGATACCACCTCATCGTTGGCTTTCTCTTTGATCAAGTATTCAATGCTAGATTGCCGGTCCTTTCTTGAACTTTTACTCTAACACACCGAATTGGGCTTATGATTTGCTGACAAAGAGTTTGCTTGCAAAGGAAGAAAAACTTTTGCAGTAAAAAAAAACAACGAAAATGATATACATGTTTCAATCAACAGAGGGTCTATTATGTATTATAGAGGTCTCTTAGGATCACGTCGTACAAAACTTAAGTCCCAGCAAATACGAATCAAAACAAGGCAACAGAATAGAGGAAATTAATCCACTGCCAATGATACGTGAGTCGTAACATGAATCCCATTCCTCATGTCTTCAGAACTGCTGTGGGGACTGTCGTTGCCTTTCGTAGTTTCGTTAATTCGCTCTTGACTCTCGCCTTTGAACGAAGCGATGGTGTCTACACCGTTCTTCGATCGCGAGAGCGAACCCATTTTGAAGCGACTTCCGCGCCCATTTTCACTACTGAAACGATGTCCGCTAGCAGTCACTGATGTGAGATAACCCCCTTCAGCTTGGTGATCGGTGTTGTTCTGCCGACCACCAGTGAGGTTTCCATATCGTTTCCAGCTCCCACTTCCACTACCACTGTTTCCGCTGATGGCAGCTTTCGCGCGGCTGAGGATAGGCTTAAAACTCGGCGCACAAACAACGATGGAAGCGACGAGAATTTCACGCGACGCCCAGCCTAGCGCAATAGAGAGGTTATTGATATTGGATAAAGAGTAGTATGCACGCACGACGGCGCAGACCATGACAAAGATGCCGGAAGAAAAGAGTATTCCAAGAGAAATCTTTTGGCGGCGGCTGAGTTGTACTTCGAGAAGCATGGGGAACGGGATAATTAAAATACCCAAGTCAGTCCTTTATTGGTGAAGCTGATCAGCAATAGATTTAAATAATACGTGACCTAGGGTGTCAGCTGAAAAGCAAAATGTAACGACTCACACTACGTCCATAATAGTAATAAGTATATAGTTTCCCGGTCGAGTGGTGCAGCTATCTGTTGTTGTATTGTTAGTTAAGAAACCATATGACTCTTCGTTTATCCATCGTGGGACGGAGTAGAGTTGAGACGCACTTCCTGGATAAGGCTTTATTTGCCACGACCTTGACGGCGGCAGACAGGAACAAATATGCCACAGCAAACTCGTCAAAAAAGTGGCTACACTTAGCCCTATCATAATTCTGGCAAGTTTTTGCTGCCATATGCCCATTCTATAGACGAGAGGGGTCAGCTTAAGTGTAATGTGATGGTAGTCAAATAGAGATAGTGGAGTTACGTACGTAAGTCTTATGTATAGACTCAAGAGCACAGATTTTAGAGACCAAATCAAGAGAATGTAAAAAATCCAGGCAGCATACGCAAGCTTAGAGCCCAGGGCCAAGATTGGTACTTGGCTATCAGGTACTTGCATCGCGGTTGTCTCATTGAGACCAATGTTGTTTCCTTTGGCACCTAAAAAGCAACAAGAATTGTTAAACTTGCGATCTTCAATCAAAGTGGCTATCTAGCAAAACAACGGCACGACTAACCGCATGTGTAAAGAAAAGTTGCTTCGAGGATCCAGAAAACCTATTCAGGCCGCAGTGAGTTATCGCCACTTGACAAGAAAGACGGGTAACATACAACAGCAATTGTAGCAAACATATCGTCATATCCAAAGTTCTGAGGGCCCACCGTCTTCCAGCGGGCATAGAATCGAAGGGAGAAGATGATGATACCGATGCCGAGCTCGGTGAAAAGCTCAACAGGCAGATTATACGCCATATTGAGCAAATTGCCTGCAGCCGGTGTTTGAAAAGTAGCAGACAGCGTAAGACAGTTTCAGGATACAATCTAGGACAGAGGAGGAAAAAAAAAATTTTTTCGTTATATCCCATGTTATAGCATGTTCATTTAAGTTAACGAACCGCCCTACTGGGACCAAACCCCCGTATACTTTAATGAGCACAGTGGTCATCATTCTTGGCAAAAATTCTTTACAAGCTTGGTCTAGGCAACGCAAGAATTTTCCTGGTCCTCTTTTCCAACATATGTCAAAAACGTCTTTCTATGGAGTCTATCCCTACAGAGTAAATGAGGTACGTACTAGGGAATCGTTGCTGAGTCTCAATTTTGGGCCGGAGAGAAGGATCCATGATCGTCAACTCGTTAGCCTGTCAATAGGAAGATTAAGATCCCCTATATTGTTTGACCCTAATACTAATAATAATGCCTGTTGAAACAAGTAAACAATAATAATAGTGTCGCTGTGTGCTCCAGAAATCCAGGTAAGCACTAAGGTCCCAGGAGAAGCACCGAGCCGAGCGACCGAACATGGCCCTAGGCTGAGGGTTTTTTTTATACTATGAGCCACTGATAAATGCAGCAAATACGGAGTACTCCCCGATAGCTCGTACGATGGCATCTGAAGGACGCGTTAAGTAGGTAAGGGAATCTAATCAGATCATAATGCGCCGTATTTAAAGCTTATATGGGAACCAAAATGTAAACTCACATTGAACACATCCTAGCATGCGGTAGAAGAGTTACCCTTGATTTATTTTTCCTTCGTTTCCCCCCCGTCTCTCGGGTTGTGAGTGGAGTGGGTGGAGCGGGTGCCACCGAGTGGCCAAGACGGAACGAGTCCATCCTGCTAGGATACGGAACGGGGGTGTCGGTGTATGGCGGGACCTGTCAGTACGGGGCCCATTGGCCGCTGAACGTTAGCGGGTGGGAGTTCCCCGTTCCGAGGCGCCTTAGGGCTCGTCTAGTGCCCGCTAAGCCCTGGGACGCCCGGAAGTTCCCCGTCCCGCCGTCCCGCTGCCGCGGCTCCATAAATAGGGAGATTTCGCCCAATCTTAGGCCCAGGGCATCCTTGTCACCGAATTAGTCGCCAAAACTCGCACAGCGAGACCCAGAAAATCAGGACAAAGCAAACAGAAGACACCATTGAAGACAGCACGTCACCGTTTTATGCAAACCGCAGTGCACATGCTCGCCTCTTCCTCGGGGATCATCCGGTCGCCAAGATGCGGCAGAAGTATAACGGGGCCTGCATATCTACGCCGCAATAATAATTGGATTTTTTCCCCGGACCCTGACGTTAGCCTTTAAGAGCCTAGCCAAACTAACTTGGAATGCGCCGTTTTAGTCCATCGATTATCTGGCAACGCGACTGTCTCCTCACCCGAAAAGACGGTCCACTATCCTATTATAGTCTGGCGAGCAGGATGATAATTAGTCGCCTAACGCCATGCGAGCGTGTTTCGGACGACACTAACTTACTAAGACCATTAAAGTCTCTAGACCCAAAATTACGAGCTTGTTTCCATATGATTTGCTCGGCTAAGCCAATGACGTCCGTGACATTACACCTTGCGGCGCAGACTGTGCGGAGAACACGGAGAAGACAAAATACATTACAACCATCTGCCCAAAACGGAACAGCCTAGCATGCAGGTCTTGGGCAAAAAACAGGCGACTGGAAGTAGCTTGTCAATCTTTTGCCTAAAGGCAAAAAAGCTAGTACGTAGTGCCGGTCTGCAGTACCCCTGACACGTGAAGCAAATAAGAACGCGGCTATTGCTCATCGTATGCCTCGGGTTTTAGTTTCATCCTGCAGTCCATGCAAAGCTTTGATCACTAGCCTTGGCCTTTGAGCTTGTATTTCTTTTGACTGAAGTAATTAGCTGCCTTTCTTGGGCAGAAGATAATACTCCGTAAACAAGTCATATTTTAAAGTGCCGACAAGGATTACGCCACAAAGAAAACACGATGGCCGGAGCAGTTTCATGGAGCAAAACGCCAGCGGAAGTGGAGCCGTATTCTGGTCCCCCGCGCAATATACAGGCCATCGATGCTGTGCAGTTTGACAGCAGTTTGACCCCGAAGAAGTATGGAATTGCCGGCACGAAGTCAGACTCACGGATCTTGATTACCGATGTCAATATTTTGGACTCCACTGGTAAAGAGCCGTACAGAGGAGACGTGTTGGTTGAAGGTATGCGTGCTACTAGTTACACCAATCGCAACTCATGTGACAGTTTATCTGACCTTCTCTCTCACAAGGTGAAAGATTCACGGCCGTCGGTCATGTCCTGAACAAAGAAAGCCTTCAGAAAGACCCTAATGTGCGGTTTATCGAAGGCAAGGGTCGCACTTTGATGTCCGGCTTGGGGGATGCTCACACACACTTCTCGTGGAACGGAGGAGATCTCGGAAAATTGGGAGAATTGGGCGTGGAAGAACACACGCTGTTGACAGCACGAAGTGCACGAATCTATTTGGATTCAGGGTACACCATGTGCGTGTCAGTCCCATCTCCTCCATAACCGATAACTTATATAGCAATACTTGTCAGGTGTTATGGAGCTGCATCGGCTAAAGATCTACTCGACGTATCTGTCCGTGATGCAGTCAATGCTGGATATTTTCCCGGGCCTCGGTCACTTGCAAATGCAAAAGAAATAGCACGCCCAGATGGTGACCTTGTTCCCGGGATTACTGCGTATGCGGCTGGCCCGGAAGAAATGCGCGAGGTTGTCCGCCGACACGCTGCATTGGGAGTAGACCAAGTCAAGATTTCGATGTCAGGAGAAGAGGTGAGAATTTTTGGGCCATGTACTAAGATTTCCGGGAATTAACCAATTGCTGCTAGATCACCGAGATTCGTTCTGCCCAAGATTGCTACTTCAGCGACGAAGAGACTGCTGCAGCAGTAGACGAGGCCCACAAACATGGACTACGAGTTTGCGCTCACGCTCGTGCTAGAGATAGCGTGAAGCAATGTGTCAAGCACGGCGTCGATGTCGTTTTTCACGCTTCCTATATTGACGACGAGGGTATACATCCAATTCCATAGAATACGAGTAATCCGTCACTAACGATTCGGATAGGAATGGACATGCTAGAAAAGAACAAGACAAAACACGTTGTCGCACCAGCACTGAACTGGATTGTAGGAACGCTGGAAGATGCTGCTGCCTTTGGCTACCCACAAGCCAAGGCAGAAGAAGTCGGTTACCGACGAGAGCTTGATGTCGCCGTTCGTGGCCTCAGAGAAATGCATAGACGAGGTATCGTGATTTTACCAGGAGGGTAGGTACTATCCCACTTGGGTTTTCAGAGTCGCTGTCTTTACTTGTCATTAATGGTGGCTGACTATGAGACTAGTGATTATGGTTTTGCATGGACTCCTCACGGCACATATGCTCGCGATCTTGCTCACTTTGTCAAACTTCTCGGCTTTACTCCTCATGAAAGCATCATATCAGCCACCGCTGGGGTTGCTAAACTGATGATGCGGTCGAACGAGCTTGGCAAGGTGTTGCCAGGCTATTATGCCGATTTCATTCTTGTCGACGGTGATCCGTTATCCAATGTTGAAATTCTGCAAGATCATTCAAAACTTAATCTTATTGTTATCAATGGTCGTGTACATAAGTCGTAAATAATGCTTTCATTTGTTCCGCTATTGAATGTCATTACAAATGGATATGCAATTCCGAGTGCTATTTTCAGTTGAAGGGTATCCTTTGTCTCTCGATTAATTCGTAGTTGGTACATATTTGACTAGTCACTATTATTTAATGGTAATGGTAGGCTTCATGAGATGCACAGATATTAAAGCATATGCTATAAATATTGACATACTCAAGGTTTATAGCTGTGGTCATTCCTTCAAGGTTGTCTTGTGACTTGTGATGAAAGCATAATCGCCATCCCAGCTCCATCTACCCTAGATACACATCCACCTCAATCTCCAAATTCTGCTCAGGAAACGGCAACGAGTACACTCCCAACATGGTCCAAGTAGGCGTATGATTCGGACACCACTTCTTAACATGCTGCACCATCAACTCAATAATCTGATCGCGAGTCTCCGTCAGGTTCACGTGATATGTTCGCAACTTGACGACCCTATCCCATCCTGTTTTGTCGCTTTCTGTGGCTGCAGGATGCTTAGCCTTTTCCAGGGCGTAGATAATCACTTTGTTGATGTTGGTGAACGCTTGGGCGACTTCTTCTTCGAGGGTAGGAGGCACTTTCATTGTATCGGGGCTCATGCCAGCTATTTTTTTATTTTCACTTGGTCAATACGTTAACTGGTAACAACGTAGGGAAAGGGGGAAAAGCCCTTTTAACCAAAGTTAAGAGGGGGGTTTACTTTGTCCAGCTAATTCCATCCTCTGGTCAATGATCACGGCCTCGCTAAAGCCATATTTGTCTTGAAAATGCTGGCCTCGGCCAGGTCGCGAATAGTATGTCAGCGACGTCATAGTATATCCCAAACTCAGCAACAGGAGTCAATATATAGGAGTCAATTTAACATAAGAGCTCGTTGGTACAATTATGTTAACAGAGAATTTCCTAGCGGGGGAACGCCAACTTCAAAGCGGAGCGATTGCAAACGACGTTAGTCATAAATGCCGAAATCCCGACTACCTAGCAGTTTTTCATTTTCTTTGTTATGCCACACGTGATTCTGGGATAATAATATCTAGGGGGGACTGTTGCGTTCACCTCCCCTTCTAACCGCTTTCGGCCGTATACTTGAAATCAGATTTCTTAGTAAATTACTAGTGGTTTAATTCGTAATACCCAGTTCAAAAATGTTTAAAAGTTCTCGCTTGATAATGTCGATTTATCCATTCTAAGGAATCCAAACGGTCCCTAGCCCCTAACCCTAAGTATATGGTTAAAGTACGTGATCTATGGGTTGACAGTTCAAATGTTGTAACTTGGCTTGTAAATTGGCGATCAAAGATCAAAACACTGAACTTTTACAAGAAAACCTGATTTCGAGTCTATAGCCGAAAACAGGAAGTTGAGCGCAACAAACAGGGTAGGGAGCACAACAATCCACTATCTGAGATAGTGAGGCTGGGTTAATTATCCTTGACCCCGCAAGGTGACATTTGTTCTGGATTTGTAACATCAATGACGATACACCAAGGGATTTCTGCGTTTTTCGGATGATGCATTTATACCGGTATTTAAAAAATCAGGCCTAGCATTGGCGGTCTCATACATATGTACCATCAAGTATCTTGTTGCCATCAATTGATCCATGCTAATGGGTGCTGAATCTAAGCAGACGGAGATAGATATGTAGTTTTCGGTGTATTAATTGGTACTTGAACCACTAAACTTAGGTCATAGCCCAACATTTGAAGGTATTATGTTATATTCCATGGAATTGAAGTATTCTGTTCGCATTATATAGACGTCGCTTTCATATGACATCTGTCGATAGGGCATTGCTTCCACCGTGATCTATATATACGAAGTATGCCCGCAGATATGTACGTTCGATAAGGTTCTGAACATCGAAAAGTACTCTGCCAATATAATGGGAAGCAAAAAGTCAATTCGTCGTGGCCCATTGCCGGCCCGCCGCACTCGCCAGCCGAAAGCCCCAGCTTCGACGCTCTCGAAGGAAATCACCATATCGCCATAGGACTACCAACGGTGGGATGAAGACAATCGAAATAAAGGCAAGAATTGAGTTTCCCCAACCCAGTCCCAAGGAATCATATAACGGCGGACCAGTCAGTGGTAAAATCGCCGCAAGCAAGCCACGGGTAATTACACCGGAGGCGATGGCAGACGTAGATGTACCCAGGGGATCAAATGTGTCAACTAGATAGTTTTCTGTCGAGAGAATGCTAAGTAGCATGCTGAAACCGACTATTGCTGTTCCAATTATTGGCACGATCCAATGGATGTCTTTGTTCATTGCCCAGCCGTAAAGGAAGAGTCCCAGCGGAAGCACCAGGGCGCCGAGAATCATAAATGGCAGGCGAAGCTCTGGCTTTGTCTTACCTTTGGCCTTTTTGTATCTGATGTACCGGTCGGAGAACAGGCCGTAGAGAAGCATACCGAGAATGTTTGCCACGGCTTGAAATACAGATATTAGGAAAGGGTGGCGTGAGGAAAGGAAATAAGAACATACCTCTTCCTAGAAAGGTTATTTCAAGAAGGCCCTCCCCGAAGCCGTACGTCTTCTGCATTGTTTCGGCCAACGTTGTGAGAATCACATATGATATGCCATAAGTCAGAGCGGTGTAGAAAGAAATGACAAATACAACAACCGATGGAAAAAACATCTGCATAGGTTTTATCAGCATGCCTAACAGCTGCTTCTTTCCTTGAGGAGATTTGAAAATTTTGTTTCCTGTCTGTTTCCGGAGACGCGCTGCCTAACCTGAAGGATTTTCACAGCATATGTCTCTTTGAAGATGGCGAATGACAGGAGAGTGACTGCGCCGACCACGATAGCAACTATGTAAATAGTCCACCGCCATCCAAGGGTGTCAGCAACATAACCACCCACAATAGGTGCGATAAAGGGTCCTAGGAGTGGTAGAGCGATAGCAATAGACATGGCGGTACCCCGTTCCTCCTTCTTAAACACATCGCCCACGATACTCGGGCCCAAGGTGAGTGAGGTAATGGCGACACCGTTCAAAAACCGGAGAGCAATCAACATTGACATATTCGTGCTTAAAGCCGCGGCAACAGAACACATGATGAAAAACACATTTCCGGCGTGATAGACTGGCATGCGCCCATACCGCTCTGAGAGCGGGCCGACAAAGAATTGTCCAACAACTTCGCCCAATTCCCAGATCGATACAATTAAGGTTGAATCCAAATCATTGGCTGACATGTGGAACTCTTCGAGCACAAGCGGTACAGTAGGTATAATGGTAATTGTGCCAAAGTTGCTGTACACTACTAAGTATCAGTCTACGGGATGTTTTGTAGTTATATATAGCGATGCACTATATCACCGAATTAACTGCAGCTACACGTGTGTACATATAATTCCCGAAAATCAATGGGGCAGGATTCTACACCAGTTAGTTTCAAGCTGGCCGATGGCCACGGTTACGTCTTCGACAAGAGCCATCTGGAGGCGTGCCGGCTAAACCTGCAACACATGCTATTTCGGGAGGTTTTCCAATTCAGTATCCATCCAAGCGTCAAGCTGCATGCTGTTAACCCGGCAATCGTCGACGTCGCAGCTGGAACCTGTCTCTGGATACTTGACGTTGCGCGCGAAATTCCTACCGCACAATTGGACGGGACCGACGTTGTCCAAAGCCCCGCATGCTTCGTGGCTGCCACAAAATATCGCATTAAAATCGTGGGACATCTTCCAGGATCCACCACCGAGTCTCGTTGGCAAATACGACTTAGTTCATGTGCGGCTTCTGGTGTTGGTCCTGTCTGGGCTCGATGCCAAACCCGTTCTCCGCCGCTTGCTGCAGCTTCTCAAGCCCGGTGGCACGCTGCAATGGGATGATCTAGATTGCATGAATATGCACGTCAAAAAGATCCACCCGTCCATGTCAGCGCCAGCGCTCGATGAGATTTGTACCTTGTCTTACTCCTCCGGCCGCCATGACTGGCTCCTTGGTCTTCCGTAGATGTTGGAGGCCGAGGGCTTTCAGCATGCACAGCTGCATCAGTACAGCGAGGGGCCAGCCATGACGCGGGCCTTCAACGACCTACATATGTTCACTATGGACGAATTCGCTGCCTCGCTGATGCGCCTTGGTCAGACGGAAGCGGCAGAAAAGCCGTATGGGCTCATTAAGGAAGGCTATAAAGAAAGTGTGGGCGGCGCTGCGCTCTGTATCCCCCGAATTGTAGTCATGGCGCGACGCGCTAAGTGACCAATGAACAATGCATTCGTCTCCCAACACTCAGTAGTAATCAAACTTCCTTCTTAGATTGACTACTGCAAGAACTATTAATTATTCGCCGACGCCAAACAGGCTGAGGTCGAGAGCAGTCTGTGGTGGCATGTAAGCCTATCACGGCTGTCGGAGTTTGCCACCACTAAAAGCTCGCATGCGATCGGTGTCTTCTCCAATTCCCTAACATGCATTAGACTGCATAACTATCACCTAAGGCTAAGACACAATTGGTAATCACCAAGCAATGGTGCCGTTGATCCGGAAAGACAAAGAAACATGCCGGAGATGGGCGGCGGGCTAGTATTGCGTACGTAAAAGACACAGATATTCAAAAATTACAAACAATACGACGTAATATGTACTTCAAATGACTACTGGACCCTCTTCGAAGAAAAATAGGGTCAAGTAACATTTGATGTAGAGCAACGGGTAATAGTAGTCTCCGTTAGCACGTGAGTGATAAAGGTATCTGTTGACTTTCATTGTGACCAGACTTGCGTTCTCGAGTCTAACATTCCATATTCAGACAGTATATTCTGATGATGTACGAATTAGCTGCCCACCATGAACAAAGTCGAAGTCGAAGTAGGCCAAGCTTTGGAAGAAATATGCTTGGAGGAAGGGAAATCGTCTTCTCCTCTAACCACGCCAGGGCCCGACTTTTCGCAGACAGCAATAATTGTGTAATAAGAAGAGAATGACCCGGAGAATCCGCAAAATTGGCCGCCCTGGCGAAAATGGTCCATTGTCAGCTTGGTCGCGATGATGTTCATGCTCGCGTGCGTATTGATACATCCAGAGCTCCGTCATGTCAACTGAGACATCTGATACATATTAATTTATATTAACGGAGAAATGCACGCCACAATGGAGCTGGATCGACATAGCTTAGCGCCGACTTACTAGCCAAGACAGGCAGTGACAGGGAACATTTGTCATAATTAATAGCAGGGGTATATCCCAGCTGCGTCATTTTGTACATGGCGACTACCTCATAAACGCCTACCAGAACCTGCACAGCGTCAAAACACTACGCACCGCGCTCGTCGAATTCCGCGACTGGAAGAAGCAATCTTCTCCCTGGAACCACCTCGCCCACTGTCTCCTTGTGTTGCGCGGCGAGATCATGTGCAATGCTGACGATACGCCGCGGTTCACACGCTTTCAGCCGAACCAAAAAAGTAGCATTGGACAGGTGCGTATATGTCGCGATTTCAGTCGTTTGGAGGAATGGGCAGACGAGAACACGGCTCGTTAGCGGCATATTGGAGACATCTATGAAGATGAGTTCCGGGAGTTGGATCGATATCGGTTTTGTCCCGAATGCAGTAAGTATAAGGAGGCTAGCGAGACGCAGTGGTTGAAAGGGGATTGGTGGAGGAGATATAAAGAAGAGCAGAATCCTATGGTTGGGGTAGAGAGTTAATAGGTTAATGACGAGGTCGAGTTCCATGTTTAGATTTTGTGTATAAATTATTTAAATAGCCTATGATACATTTTAGTTTCCATTATTATATAACGATGAATCATATCAATGGATTCATAACGCCGCATTTTGTCCGTTCTTTATTTGGGGGGCTTTTGCCACACGATCAACAAGGGCCAACATTTACAGGTAAGTGTGATACAGTTTGACATTATTGTTATTATGTTACTTATGTTACGGAGTACTAGTAAGTAGCAAGCATCACCAAGCACCGTCACTGCTCCATTGCGAATATTACATACTACGTACTATTCTCACCGGGCTGGGGATACCAACTTAAATTTCTTCGGGCTGATCACATTTTATTACCGAAACTAGAGTAACCGAGAGCAAGCCTTTCTTTTTAAAGCTTCAAAGTTCAGCCGAGTCAAAAACCATTCGTTTTTTTAGTATTTCGTCTTTTTGTAGCGTCTTCTGTCATAATCTTGTTTTGAAACGAGCGTCAAACTTCTTTCGTAGTAAGGACTCTAAATCCTTAGGGCATGATAGATTAATTATGCAGTCCAGCCCGTCCACTATCCAGTGCTGTCTCATACAAAAATGTTGCGGCCATTAATGGGCCGAGTGAAAATTGTTTCTATCACATGCCCATCTTATTATCAAGTAAAATTTCATAAATTCCTTGTTAGTTATCTGGAAAAATCACTATTCTATTTGATGGTTCACAGCATTCAAATACACCGTCTGCGACACTGAGTACTACTTCCTTCTCTCGGTTGACAGTAGTAGTGGATTCCTGCTGGCGGTGTACCTTCCAAATTGAGATGTAGTATAATCATGTTAGTCGCAGGTAAGCTAGTGTCTCTGTCCACTAGTAAGCCTTAAAAATCTAACGAAAAAAACTCGTGAGTAGCCCCCAACTTGGTCTGTAGTTAGCCTCTGGAATGCACATGAAATTGAGAACCGACATTGGACAATATAAATGAATCCATACTATGTACTCAACGCGATGTAGATCTGCAGCCCAGGGCAAGCTTATCCATAAGCCTATCAAGATCAACCGATGCCATGTGCAGTACTATGTACTCGAGGGCGTATTTTGTCCTATTCTATCTACTGAACCTTTCCCTGTGGTTGATGCTTGTAGTTTAGAAATACTCAATATTTGCCTCATATTTAAAAGTTACCAAGAATAATGCTAATAGTAATTAAAGGACATCCACAACGCTCGGTATTGAGCCTAAGATCAAAAAGCCCCAACGGCCCCCTCTCGTGCTCTGTAGGGATCTTCATGTCATCAACCACAGCTCGTACTCCGTGCACATGTAGGTATTAAATTTAGCATAAAACTTAATTCCATCTTCTTTTAGAATAGAGACAAAAGTTGTTGCCTAAATTGTATAGAAGCCCAATAAGTGCACAACCTTTTCAATTCTTGGTCGACTGGCCTGATGGGTATAAAGGGCCGTTGCTCTCCCCTGGGTATTAATCATTTTCGTTGTCTCTATCAATCGAACAACTACTGCATCTATCGGTCCTCGGTACTTTAATCAAATCACAACCCATGGTTATTTCCGCTAACGCAACACTCAGGATCACACCCAAATCCTCAAGATGAAAATCGGAAACAGCATTCTTTTTTGCGCTATGCAAGTTGCCACGGTCCTCTCCGCCTCTTTAATGGAGAAGCGATGTGATATCAATGAGAAATCAGCATGTGGTGATAAAGCATACTGTTGGAAGGGTTGCTCAGATGAATCCCAATGGTGTTACATAGGAGTCTCGTGCCTACATGACTCCGAATGTAATACAACTCCGGGTTGTACATCTCCAGTGTATGGATCTTAATTTCCGGTGGCAAAGGCTATACTATTCTCGGGGTGAAGGACCACACATTGGCAAGCCAGTGGTTGTGTTTATGATAGACCGTAGTCTGCATATGGCATTAAAGCGAATTCTCAAGTCGTCAAATAGCAAAAAATTACTACATATAACCTACATGAGCTCCTCTTAATTCACTTACAGTCTGACTAACTTCACACCAACATTTGAACCTACATATCGTCAGGGGAGGAAAGTCAAAGAGGATGAGAGAAAATATTCACTCGAAAAATAGCTGTGCCAGCTGATAAATAATGTTAACTGGGCACCGGGGATGGTCTATGTTGAACCTCAGTGCGGATACGAGCTCCCACACACTGATTAATCTAACACTACTCCTCCTTTGACTACTACTAAAGATCTGGAAAATAATCGTTCGAGATCTAAAATGTCCACCTCCTCATATAAATAGCCAGCCACTAAGAAACTCAAAGTGACGAGATATTTTTTTACAGGGACATCTCTTTTGTATAAATATTGGCCCGAGGCTTTACGCCCCAGGCGGTTCTGCGTGCTATTTATGAGGTCGGTACACACGCCACGTTGCTCGCAAAACCCAAAGTAATTCCCAACTGTGGTGAACTTAAACTTGCAGGAAGTCATAGTTGCCAGATCATTAATTTTATGAGCTTTTTAAGATGCTTACAAAGCCGCCAATATATGGAGATATCAGATAAAGATTATGAGTTTATAAAGCTTGTTGCAATGGTACGAATTAAGAGCAAATAATCAATGAGGCCTTGAGACCAGAACAATGAAAGAAACATTTGAATATTCGGACGGGTATTAAACTATGTATTGAACTATACTCCAAGTATTTCCAAAGCTCATAATATGCCAGCACCTATTCGACTGGTGCGTAAAATTTAAACTTTCCTTCTGGATCGTACTTTTTCTTCAAAGCCGATAGTTTCTGTAGTCTCCAGGGCTCGTATCCGTAACAATTCTCTGGCGTCTCACCCCCATTCGCATAATTGACGTACGCATGAAGCTCACTCTCTCCGCTTGCTAGCCATATTGTTTGGCGAAGTGTTTCGCCGACTTCAAGCGCTTTTGCATCTAATTCAGGGACCGCTGAGCTATTGTGGTACAGGATATTGAAGGCAATAATGATATTATCCTGCCGGTGGGGGAAAGCAGTGGATTCACGTGGGACCGCTTTGACGCCATCTAAAGAATACCCTTCAAATAGACAGAACGAATTACCGTATTCAGGATTTTCTTTGGTAAATCTTGCGAAGATGTTGAATACCTCTCGTTGGGCCTCGATGTTGTAGTTTTGAACATTGACGGGGAATCGAATAGCATTTAATCCATTCTTCTGGAGCACAGGAACACTTTCATCCATCCCAAGCATCTTTGCCAGCTTGTTGTAGGGCCCTGAACCGGATTGAGTTGAGAGGGGACCGATATCGTCAAATGGCTGAGAATACGATGGGTCTACAACGGGACTGCCGTTCTGAAGTAGCACAAAAGATATAACTGGCTAGATGATAACATGTGGTGTCAGTTAGAAGCTTTATATATCAATAAATATACCTGTCGGTTTATATGTTTGATATTTTGTTTAAAAATGAATGAATTTACCATTTCTACATCCGCGGTTGGAAAGCGTAAGAGAATAGAGTAATTGATCAAATGACTCGGGGTGGTGCCATCTGACCAAAGCTTGTTGACAAGTTCGTATAGAGGCTCTACCTTGTTGTGAGCAAAGATATAGGTTCGATGTGACCAAACATCCCCTTCTTCAACGTCATAGATCTTCACCGAGATAGATGTGACAATACCAAAGTTGTGGCCTGCCCCTTGTATTGCCCACCAGAGGTCAGGGTCGCCAGAATCAGCAGATACATCTTGCACACTTCCGTCAGCAAGTACAATCCTAGCAGAAACGAATTGATCGGAGATGAGCCCATATTTGCCCTGCAGGAAACCGTGCCCGCCGCCCAAGCCAGGTCCAAGGAGACTCGTGGTTTCGCAACCCCCGACAACTATCATGCAAATTAATTTCTTTCCACTTTAAATGTAAATCACGGTTCGATGGTTCTTCTGGGAGTCAGTGCTCACCAGTTTGCTTCCCTGCTTTCCACAGCACGTCGACAAGCTTTTTCCCTATAATACCTCCTCCACACGTAACAACATCTCCTTTATCCGAGATACGTACCGAGTCCAGTCGTGTTAGGTTGATTTGAATGCCATTCTGCACCTTGTTTAAACCAGCTATAGTCCCATGTCCACCATTGTACACGAGAAATGGAATGTCGTGAGTGTTGGCAAATTTCACCTTTCTCAGCGCATTAGAGTTTATCATTTAGATTTCCTGTTAAAAATTTGTTACGAAGAAGGGTTTCAAGCACTAACTGTTTCAGCAACATCTTCCTCTATAGCAACCTGGACAACAGCGGTAAAACCTGGGGCCTTGTATTGAGACCAGCGAGCCATGGCAGTCGAGAATTGTTGGTCACCAGCAAAAAATACATTCGCATGTGAGGATAATTTTGAGACCAAACCGGCACGAATGTCCACAGTTTCTGCCATTGTAAATTATTTCGATGTCAACTGATTTAATTGAGCTGCTGAATTGAATTAATTGCAATTCCTTCGGGGCTTCTATAACTTCTCAGATGATATACTCTCGTACTTATCCCCGCAATGTGCCAGCTGGCAAGTGCTCTAGATGCCAAGTGCTGAAGTCACATGCTCCGTGCAGCCAACATGGTTGTGGATTCAATGTTGCTCATTGGTTAGCTGCTGTATAAGCGAACCTACATTTCTAACAACTGGCGGGGACTGCTGTAATCACCTCCCTTTAGCCTGATTCAGTTATAGATTTGAAATCAGATTTCCTAGTAAAATCTTGGCGTTTTCGATTCTAAATCCTTAATTGAGATCTTACCTTTCTAATTATAGTTAGGAGGTGAGAAAACGTCCAGGTTAGGGTTAGGAAATATTAATGTCCTTTAGAACATCTAAAAAGATCTTGTAAACTGATAATTTTAAAGGTTAGAGGTTAAGGGTTAAGACTGCTAAGAATTTATTAGGAAATATGATTTCACATCTACGACAGGTTAGATTATGAGATGGCGAGTGAGTGCAATAAAATGAGGGATGAGCGCAACAATCACCTAGCGAAAACTGGAGAGTTCATTCCAATGGCTATTCGTGTGAAGTGCAGATTCCAGAGTACAGTGTGACGCCGTTCTAGACTAGCAAGGAGCCCTGCACACTATTGCTAGCAACGCCTGTTGACATTTCAGCCCTACAAACCATCCTATGCTCAATACGGCCTCCTTAACTTCAAATATCTAACCCAAGGTCTGGACATGCTTTGTGTACTCGCATTATCGATGATGGTTGTCTTACACTAATTAATTTAGGAACCCTGATTGGCCGTAATGAGATGGTTGTCCCACTTCATACTGCTACATGGTTGGTTGCAAGCTCTGCACTATGTGGATCCTTGGAACCAATAGAAGTGCTTGGCGCTCTCAAATGCGGCATCTTCATTGGCCACAACTTCGCCAAGAAAACCACTGCCGAAAGCTTAGCGCTCGCGATATCTATAAGATTTTGCTTATTATTGTATTTGTATGATGGATCTATAAGTCGCAGTCAATTGCCTTATTTTGCACTATACTATTTGATTTTCCGATAACTAAATGTTCATGCATTCTATAGTGAGAATATTGCCGCCTGGATAGCTTCCTCGGAACTGGCGGCCACTAGTATTCACCCCAGCAATGTGGCCAGCACTCTGCATGCCACCACGGCTCATAGATAAGAGCAAGCATAAGGCTGCGCGGGTTCATTATTGCCCTCACAGTATTAGTTTCCTCCAGAGTGTCCTAACCTCACGAATAAAATCAAGCTTTGCAGTCCTAATCATTGACTACAGCCACAAATCCATTGCCGGATACGTACCAAGGCTTCACGTCCGGCTCTGCTAGATATTATTGACTAGATTGGTATACGCAGCTTTGCTCGTAGATTAAAAGACAATTTCCAACAGAGGAATGAACGCTGACTAGCAAGCGAGCACCTGCCAATCACAATCGCGACCAGGGGACTTATCTTGCTGTGAAGTGCGGGGCGTTACACTGACTATAAGCGCTAAAGACCAACTAGCAGCAGGAGGCTTCTACCAAGCTTTGTCGCTCATGCGCACCTAGGCGATGTTTTAATGTGTTTAAATGATCAAATAAATGTGATGAGTAAACCGTTTTCGCTTCTACTATTTTTCTTCCTCCAGTTTCGAGAATACACGAGGAACAGGGACCTAGCATGATGTCCACAAATCCAGCGATAGCGCCTGATAGCGGATACATAAAGCCGCAAGCACGCGCTCCTCACGATTCAAATGTTGCGTTCGAGGAGTACCATTACTACGCGCAGAAAACCCGCGAAGAAGAAGACGGCCTTGAGTCTCCGAAACTCAACATACGGCAACTCATCAGCCGCAAGAAGAATCCTCAGGGTAGCAACGCCGATGGGACTCCGACCGCGAATTTGACGGAAAAGGACTATGCCAGTGTCGAGAACAGGCTTGAGATATCTGACGAGGAGTGGGCGAATGCAAGTCGTGCATTGCGAACCGCATCAACGGGCGCCTGTGAGTGGAATAAGACACATAACGAGAAAGCCCCAGAAACGTAATATACTGACCCACTGTCTCCTCTCACAAAGGCTTCTACCTGATTACTACCGATGTTCTTGGACCGTACGGCTCCGCTTTCGCGATGGGTACTTTAGGATGGGGACCAGGTGAGCAAGACCGCCCTCTGAACGTCACTGCCTCTCCCAAGAGAATTTTGTCTGACCGAAAAGCTAGGGATTGCTTTGTACACCGTTTTCGGCTTCATGGCTGGCTATTCCGGATACCTGGTTTGGCGGGTTTTCTTGGGCGTTGACAGCCACCAATTTCCAGCGAGAAACTACGGCGATATTGCCTTTAGAACATGGGGTAGCACTGTTCGATATATTACGAATCTGATGCAAGCCATTGCTCTGTTGCTCCTAGTTGGCCAAGTCACGATTCAATTTGGGGAGAACATTTCTCAAGTCTCTAAATTTCGCCTATGCTATGCCGTCTGCCCGGTTCTCTTCGTCTGTGTTGGCTTCTTCATCTCCCAAATCAGGACGCTCCGATCCTTTGGGTGGATCGCAAACTTCTCGGTTTGGTCAAACTTGTTGGTTATTTTCATATCAATGGGTGTAATAGCGCACTCACCTCCAAACTTCGCCATCTCAAAGCTCGGTTCAGCTGGTAGCGCTGTAGACTCCACCACAATTACCCCAGTCGACGGCAAATACCCTTCAATTATCCACTATAATGGACTTCCCCCGAATGGGTTGGTCGGTTCTATTAACGGGCTCTTGTCTGCTGTATTGGCCTACGCAGGTATTCAGCTCTTCGTCGAATTCATGGCCGAGATGAGACGTCCGCGAGACTTTATAAAAGCAATGTGGGGAGCTCAGTTTTTCGTCTACAGTGTTTATCTTATATACGGATGCTTTGTTTATCACTATCAAGGCCAGTATAGCTTCAACCCAAGTTACCAAGGCGTCAGTATTTATAGCTGGCAAACCGTTGGTAACATGATTTCGCTTATCAGCGCGCTTATTGCTGCCGGCCTCTACGGGAATATCGGCGTCAAAGTGGTCTACAACAACGTCTTTATGGATCTTTTCCGTGCTCCTCCACTTACTACTACATTGGGAAAAATTATCTATTCAATCCTCGTCCCGATCTTTTGGATAATTGCTTTCATAATTGCTGCGGCAATTCCGGACTACTTTGGCTTTGTGAGCGTGATGTCAGCATCTATGTTACTCAACATGACATACACGCTGCCACCTCTATTTGCCTTGGGTTTTGATATCCAGAAAAATGCCATTCGTGCCGAGGATGGAGAGGGGTTTGACCCCAACACTGGCAGAGTCATCCGGCAAGAGTCGACAGTACAACGATGGGTACGTGGTTTCTTGAGCGGAGGCTCTTTCCAGGTTGCCATTAATATCTGGCACGTGTTGTACCTCCTGGCTTCCCTGGCCATGAGTGGACTGGGAATGTATGCTGCTGTTGAAGGTAAATTTACTTATTGTATATTTTGACTATTGCGCAAAATTGCTGACCATATTCAAGGTATGATCGAGGCATTTAAGATTCCGGAGCTCAACTCTTTCTCCTGCACATCGCCCCTCGACCTTAGCTCGTGATGATAGGAAAATGCCATAGCTTAACTAGGTGGTTTCTACGCTCGACATATTTGAATTATCACAACTTATCTTTCGAAATTTATAGGCAATAAAAAGATGAAGCTCATGTGATTTAGTATCTATGTACAGATCTTGGAATGATCCTTTTCAGTCGCCAAGTTTATGAATTTTTATGCGCCTCATACCAGTTAGCGTCTTTGTATTAGGAATCGCAATCAACGTACATTTAGTGTTTTCAGGTTATCAAAGATGTAATCCCATCATTCTCCGCGATCCTTTCGATGATACATGCCTTAATATTTAAACATGGGTATACCTACAACGACATAAAGGGGGTCGGCACGTTACATTCACTTTGAGACTTATTTCAACAATTTAGGTTATTATTATTAGCTATTAATTTTCTCCCCTCTCTGAAGCTTTCGCTTGGTAGCAACATATAAGAAAAACCTTTCAAAGGTGGAAGGAATGAAAATTGTCGGCAAGAAGATAGAGAAGAAAAGGTATAATAAAAGAAAAGTGAGTTACTGGGGCCCTGTTCTCGGTAGCTTACCGGACGAGGGTTCAAAACTTGATCTTTATCTAAGGTTCCATATCATTTCGTCTATGAAGTCATAACTTTCAAAAAGGATTCATCTTTTTTATTTCTTTTTCTAATATTCTTATATGAATTACTAGTGCCATTGAAATTATGTCCCCCTCAATTCTCATTCGATGAAATTACCGTTATATCTACCTGTTTGGTGATACGCGTCCCTTCGTCTCCAGCCAATATTCGCTCAAGGCTATCGGTTTCCCCCATACGATCGTCGCCGGTTGTATATCTCCCACTTCTCCTAGACTGACCAGTCGTGTCGACCACTGAAGTGACTCTGTTCCTGCTAAAGGGTGACGTGAGTTCATATGACTTAGACTTGGTCACACTAGACAGCTTTCGCACAGAGGACATTATCAGAGGGCGAATACAGGGGACTGAAGACGTGATGATGATGATTGCGTTTTCCGCGTAGCCCCAGCGGATCAAATCAATACCTCCAGAGGCGCCTATGTTTGTCACACTCGGCACTTGGTCAAGCGCAGTCGTCTTTATGATTGATGCGACCATGGCTCTGTGACATGAGTCAGTATATGTGTGTAGATTTTGGTCAAAAGCTTGAAAAGCGTTTAAGAACGTACAGTAAACCGAGGCTTAGAAGAATAATCAAGGTAATCTTCACTCCCAATTTCAGATTCAAGTTCCAGAATATGATTGTCGGGAAAACGGCCAGGAAGAAATCCGTGGCCGTGTTGACGGCTGATAGACGACACAACGCACATTAGTCATTGTTCTATTTTTTTGATAGTAGAAAAAAGGGTGACTAACAAGAAGAGAAGTATGAAAACTTCACAACTGCCACGATATCTCCACAAGTCGTCTTCACGTTTCCATCCCATAGAATATGTACATTCCGGCAAATGCTGAGTGGGAGGACAGCAGACACGATGTTGCAACACAATTGCAGTAGCATGCTGACCCAGAGTGCGATTTTATATTTTTTGTTGCTTCCAAGAATTCTAAGCAAGTAAAGAACGAAGGCTGTACGAGCGAGCCCGGTGCTAATCGTGACAAGTGGTACTTGGATTGCGATATATTTGAGGACAAGCATCAACGACTCGGAAGGAAGCGTCAGGAGGTCTTTGCCAAAGCCGTTATTGACGGAAAGCGTCAACACTACTGTTGATGCGATTGATAATGCCTAGATAACACGGCGAGGTTAGAGTTTATGTAAAAACACCCCTATCAAGGAAGAGGTTACCAATGCTAGGCTCATCAGGACATCGTCCACACCAAAATGTCGGGTTTTGATTTTGGCAATCAATCTGAGAACCAATATTACGATTGCAACAGCCATTGCAGCCCATATTCCTCTCACGAGGGCTGGGCCTGCGTTGGACCCCGACTGAGAAGTCATCGATATGGGCGAGAATGGGAGGACTGCAAACACATGTAAATGTCGTACTACTGAGTAGGTGAAATAAGTATTTAATCAAGCTTTTTAGGATCCTCACGGTGAAATCCCACTAGAGAATATTTCACGTAGCTCTACAAAGTTGTAAAGTTAAAATGATTGTCTAACACCCGGAATTTCCCTGATTCTCTGAATTTTCCTCGCTGTCCCACTGGCTCGTGTAACCAGTTGACGACCGCGTTTAAAGTTTGCATCATGGTGGTTCTTCGCTTCATTAGCGAAAACACTCCGAAGGGCGGCAGAGACTTCTTGTGGAATGTGGTGCGGAATTCATTGGTTCGAGATTGCCACCCTCGATTAGTATCGGCCGTAAGTTAGTACTAGTTCTGTGGATCATATTTCTGAATGCCGGTGCTAATGATAGAAAATGTCCAATTCTCGCTATATGGTGCTGGATTCATACAATTATACTAGTGCATGAGCTTCCTACCCATGCACTTTAAAAAGCCAATATGTCGATCAATTATATTTCATGCAGGTCCTAGTCTGTGTTTAAAAACCAACAACTTTCTGAGTGCTACCAACTGCACGGAGAAATAAGAAAATGTTTGCCGCGCGGTGTGGCTCTGTTATCACGTCGGCTCCACTCTCGGCATTTGTGTCTCTCGTATGCACAAATCGCCTGGGTGATATTATTATGGAGCCTTGATGTCAAAATTGCCAGTGATTAGAGTTCGACAGGCGAGCCCTTGGCACGGCGTGGCTGGAATCTCGAGTCTACACGCGACGGAAGATATCTACTTGATATGAGGTCTCCTCTGACCCGGAAGGGAACGAGAGAAAAGATGGAAAATGAAAAGACAAAAACAAAAAATGGTTGTTCAACACAAAAAAAAGGCTTGAAGAAAAATTTTCTAAGACAATACTGGACCTCGCCATGTCGATTTCAGGTACAGAAAACTCGGACGAGGCGGCCCGGATCCGCCTGTCCCGATCTTCGGTAGTGGTGATGCTCCACAATAATACGTGTGAGTTATGGTAATGCTCGTCATTGGCGATTGCAGAGTAACTAATGACATTTATTGCCCTTGCTTGACCAATGACAGGATCAGGATGGTGGTAGAGAAAAGCGTTCTGATATAGCGCATCCCACTAGGTGAAAAGTCACCAAATTAGGGCAAACCCGAAATTCCCGTGTACTATCTAGTATCTACATCTATGAAAATTATACTGTGGAACGACGAATTTTCATACCCACTACATGCACTACAACTAGACAGATTAGGAAAAATGTCCGTCAACCGTTAATAATGATTATATTGGTGTTACTCTATGAACACAATAATATCCTCAACACTACATGTACATATATGTCCCAGTTCACGCAACACAAGTAAAATCCAGCCTCTTCTGTATCTTCGTATTCCCCACACAATTGGAAATGAAGAATCCAGTGAATTGGGCAGCACTTTGCGTGCTGGCCTTGGCGGCGTTTGGGTCTTGCCATTGCAACTGTCGCTGCCTACCCGGCGATAGCTGCTGGCCCTCCACGTCCGAATGGGATGCGCTTAATCGGACTGTCGGAGGTCGTTTGGTTGCAACCGTGCCCATTGGAACTCCTTGCCATGAACCCAACTACAATGAAACCGCTTGTGCAGGTCTTCAGTCTAACTGGAACTTGCCGCAGACACAGTGAGGAATCTCTTTATGCGGGCTGGTGAACCGTGCTAATTTTCTCTCTATTGCAGCTTTGTCTCTTCATCATCTGTGATGCAAACTTATTTTTCCAACCAAAGCTGTGACCCATTTACTTCTGAGGCCAGCGAATGTCGCCTCGGGAATTACGTGAGTTATGCAGTGAATGTCTCATCTAGCCATGACGTAGCGGCAGCTATCAGATTCGCAAAATCGAAGAACATTCGTTTCGTCATCCGAAACACTGGCCACGAGTAAGTTATTTTCTTTGCTGTAAATGGATACATTAAGCACTAACACACACCACTAGCTATCTAGGTCGTTCAACAGGTGCCGGTGCTTTATCAGTTTGGACACATTACCTGAATGATATCGAATACATTGACTGGTCGGATCCAACATACTCCGGGCCAGCTCTTAAACTTGGTAGTGGTGTTATGGGCTTCCAGGTTCTGGAAGCTGCTTCAGCCAGAGGCCTTGTAGTTGTTGGCGGCGAATGTCCAACGGTTGGGCTCGCTGGGGGGTATACCCAAGGCGGGGGCCATTCCGCTTTGAGTACCTCTTTTGGTCTTGGAGCAGATCAGACTCTCTCTATGGAGGTAGTCACTGCTGAAGGCAAACTTGTGACAGCATCACCGACCAAAAATTCCGATCTTTACTGGGCTCTCAGCGGAGGTGGTGCTGGAAATTGGGGCGTGGTCATGGCCGTCACCGTCAAAGCGTACCCAGACGCCATCGTTTCCGGTGCAGCGCTTCAGTTTCTTGCGGCCAACACAACTGCCGACATATTCTACGAAGCCGTCACAAAGTTCCATACGTTATTACCTGATATGATCGATGCGGGTGCCTCTGTAATCTATGAAATGACATCCCAGGCATTCATTATCCATCCGGTTACTGCTTATAATAAGACTTCCGACGATGTCAAGTCCATCCTATCGCCTTTTCTTTCAGTTCTTTCCGATCTAGGCATTTCCTATGCAGTGTCATACACTCAAATGACTGGGTACTACGATCACTACAATACTTACATGGGGCCCCTACCATATGGCAACCTGGACGTTGGTGTCTTTAGTTACGGCGGTCGACTCATCCCACGGTCTATACTCGAATCACATTCCAGGACGGCCAATCTTGGCTCAGCCTTGCGCAAACTGACTGAGGGCGGGCTTATTGCCGTGGGCGTAGGCTTGGATGTTTCCAATAAAAGGGGAGACAAGCCCCTCAACGCTGTCTTTCCAGAGTGGCGCAACGCAGCTGTCACTATGCAGGTCGGTAGTGCCTGGAACGATACTGCTCCTTGGTCCCAGATGATCACCAACCAGTTTGAGATGACGGACAAGTTTATGCCTCAGCTTGAAGCTGCAACGCCTGGTGGCGGTGCCTACGAAAATGAAGCCGATTTCCGTCAGCCTGACTGGCAGAAAACCTTCTTTGGCTCGAACTATGACCGGCTGAAGAAGATCAAAGCAAAGTGGGACCCAGATTCATTTTTTTACGTTCTTAAAGGAGTTGGGAGTGAGCGTTGGACGGTCGATGAGTCGGGGCGAATGTGCGAATCTCACTAGTGGCCATACTCAGAAAGAGCCATTATAGACAAGATCAGGGCTAGGCTGGCCGATGTTTCATTGTTATCTGTAGAATTATTATAGAATCCTCTCATATTAATATTACGTTTGTCGAGCTTCGTCATACCAGAATTCTATGTTACGGCACACATCCGATATTCAACAGTTTTTTTATATCCACCGATTCTTAGCAATTCATGCATAAATTTATTTTAACCTGTGAGATCCATATCTCTTGAGTCAATCAATCTTCCAGTCGACTGAGTTCCCGCACCTATACATGGAGCTTCCCGGTCCCGCAAGGCCGCGGGACGAAAACAGCGATGATGTCAGATACCTTCTCGCAGGCTGCGTGCGATAATTATTTTCGATGAAGAAACGTGCTTATATTTATTAATTCAGAGTTCCGCTAAATATGTGCGCCCACCATTATAGTTCCTCGCTGGGTCGATAGAAATCAGTCGTCCCGCGACGGTCCTTTTTGATGAGGTAGATTGATCCAAATCGAGTAAGAGTAGTGTCCCTGTAAACAAAACTCCGGTGTCGAAAATAGGATCTTTTGCTAATACGTAGTAAGGTGGATCTCCCCACGGTCCCGCAATTTTAAACCCCTGAAGGAATATTTAACGACCCTGGCAGTACAATAACTCCGCTGTGTCCCCAGTTCGTGCTTGGCACACAAATTCACCCTAGGGCCCCAAGTATTCTTTTTCGATAAACCATGAAGGCCAGCTTGTGTATCACGGCCATTGTTGCTCTGGGTGCTGCTGAAACCATCAGTTCGGTAGTACAAGTCACTACAGGCAGCGTACAAGGGCAGCCACGAAACGATGCCGGGATTCTTTCGTTCCTAGGGATTCCTTTTGCAGCACCACCAGTTGGTCCTCTCCGATGGAAGTCCCCTCAACCCCCAGCCGCGTTCAACGGAACATTCAATGCGACTACACTTGGGAATACCTGTTATTCGGCACTCTTAAATTATCCATCTCCGACACACCAAAGCGAGGACTGTCTGACAGTCAATGTATGGACCGGGGCATCGAACACAGCCGAAAACCGCCCTGTCATGTTCTGGATATATGGTGGCGGCTTTCAATACGGCAGCTCTGCAGAGCCGAGCTACAACGGGACAACTCTTGCCCAAGAAGGAGTGGTTGTGGTAAGCTTCAATTATCGCCTTGGTGTCCTGGGATATCTCGCATTGAATGAGCTAGACCAAGAAGGAACCGGCTCTGGAAACTTTGGTCTACAGGATCAGCTCTATGCTCTTCAGTGGGTCAAGGAAAACATACTTGCCTTTGGAGGCGATCCCGATAATATCACCATCTGGGGAGAATCAGCAGGAGCACACTCTGTAGGGCTTTTGATGGCGTCTCCTTTATCCAAGGGGCTCTTCCACAAAGGGATCATGGAGAGCGGATCATATTGGGAAAGTGAACATGGCTCTATTGAAATCTTTGAAGAGGCTCGGACTCGGGGTCAGGCATTCGCAAATAAACTCAACGCTACTTCAGTGGCTGAATTGCGCGCTCTATCCGCAGACGTTGTCAATGCAGCTGGGCCATGGGATGAAAACCTTGATCCGGGACTTACTGCTTTTGCCCCTAATATTGACAATTACGTTGTGCCGACCGAGCCAGCGAAAGTATTTGATTTGGCTCAAACACAACAGATTCCGCTCTTAGCTGGATTCAACGTGGGCGAGCAAGTCCCGTTTCTCCCAAGAGCATTATTACACAGTTCCCCAGAAAAGTACAAGGAAGCAGCATCGGATTTATTTGCACACCAAACCGCCAACTTCCTGGCGCTGTATCCTGGTTATAACGAGTCACTAGCCAACCAATCCGCCGGTGCCCTCATTGGCGACCTCGTTATCCGCGAGCAAACATTTGAGGCTCTTGACCGACAAGCTAAAGCAAGCCACCAGCCAGTCTTTGCATACTACTATTCATACACGTCTCCATATTCACCAGTTGCCGAACATTCAGCCGAGATTGATTTTGTGTTTGGAAATCTCATCTCTAATTCTGGGACTGGTCCTACCGCTCCTTCCTCAACAACTGATAAAGAGTTTTCCAAACGTTTGAGGACATACTGGACCAATTTTGCCAAGTCTGGAAACCCAAACAATGGTATCAGTGAACTCCCAAAGTGGCCACAGTATGGGGCCAGCCATAACGAATTCCTGGCACTAGGTAACACAATTCGTGGTATTCAGACGCCGGATAAGGCACGGTTCAACTTTATTAGAAGCTTGAGACGTGATTACGCCTTGCCTTATCGATGGCGGACTCACTACACAGTCGACTGAAGAACGGTCCCATTCGGTGGTATTCAATTATTTCCTTGACACAGTCACGGGCACAAGTAGTTCATTGGTCAATTCATGTCATACATCTATCGTTTAATCTTCTAGTCTATACGTCTGAAAAGTACTCTATCGATAGTCCTACAAATATTCACCTCAAGTAGAGATACTGTGCTTCGACCAGGCGCGGATATTCGCCCCATACTTCCAGAACAAAACGGGAATCGGAATCATCGCCAGCGAGAGAAACGCCAATAAACTGGTCGCCCAATCAACACCGAGACGGTGAAACATTGCCGGACCAAAGAGGGGGAAACCAGCCGCAAAGCCGCTGCGCACCATAGTGTTTCCCGCAATAGCGCTGTTGGCGATGGTCATGTATATATCGATGATATAGTTGAAGCACTGCACGAAGATCAAGTACATGCCCATGCCGATGGGAAATCCGCCGATGGCCATGCCAATCCAATGAATGTCTGGGTTGGATGTCCAGGCGAAGATAAACAGGCCGATTGGGACGAGAATCGAGCCGATTATCATGATTGGAAGACGGTCCTCAGGGGTGATGATGAGTTTGCCGTCTGTACCCGTCTTGGGCGACTCGGTAGTCATTAGAGTATGTGCGATGACCACGGCACAGCCGCACAAGATACCGGCCACGATTCCAAGGAAGGGCAGCGAGCTGATGCCCAAACTCCAGTGGCGGATTTCCTCAAAGACAATTGGGTATGCCACATAGAAGAGGTACAACATGCCGTAGATGAAGGCTTGGTAAATCGTTATAGCAGTCAGAATGGGCTCGGTAGCGAGAAGTACTAGGTGAAAACATCAGGACAAGATTCCCAATAGCAGCTTGGTATACATGCACATACCAAAGGCACGGAGGAGGTATATCCTTCCAATGTCTGATATTGTCAAAGCCTTGCCATCAAACTGCGACCTCGCATCTGGAATTCCATCTTTCCGCAACCTGGCGGCCCTTTGACGCAGCAACAGAGGCGCATAAGTCTCTGGCAGCGCGAAAAACAAGAGCAGTGCGCAAACGCCACCCATGATGCAACTAATCCACTGTGTCCATCGCCATCCAACGTTCTCTGTCACGAAATCTCCAATCACGGGGGCTAAGCTAGGCGACCAGAACAGGGTTCCCACGCAGCAAGTCAATGCAACGGACCGTTGAGTCGGGTTCCACAAATCAACCAGAGAACCGCCGATGAGGGCGAGCGGTGCGGCGCCGAATGTACCTTGGAAAAAGCGAGAGATGAGGATGGTGGCCATATTCTGGCCTACGGCGGCGGGGATGCAGAACACGGTGAACAGGGACATGCCAATCACTGCTGGCCATCTCCGCCCAAAGTGCTCTGACAAGGGGCCCCAGATTGGCGGACCGACACAGTATCCCTAGAAATTGTGAGCGGACGGCTCACAATCATGTATCGATTGCTGTCTGCTTACAATCATAAAAAGGCTGACTCCCAGAGTAACCACCGTGCTGCTGACGTGGTATTCAGCGCTGATCTTCTGGCTGCCACTGCTGAAAATACTGCTTCCAATGGCCGTTGCAAAGCACGAATACACCCATATCGCCGTCGCTCCTGCTTTGCGTCTAAACGTCCAATTCTGGGGGTTGCCACTGTCGTCTGGTCCAGTCCACCTTACGATATTCGAATCCGTCTCTGGCGTCGGCTCGGGGTCATTGGGGAAGTATTTCTCGGGGTCTCGATCTAGGCCGTGGGTCGAGGCTACTGAGCTGTCAGACACAGCATCGACGCTTGTGGAACTGGCCAGGGACATGTTCGTGTGGTGCCAGTTCCTTAGGGTTTTGATAGAAAGTAGCAACACTCGTGGCTCGGAATATATTATTATTATACTTCAGTCCTCCCCCCACCCTCTGATGCAATACCAACTGTATCGCATTAATAATTAGGCTAATGCGCTCGTTTCCCGATTATGGACTAAGTGAGGTTGCAGCTGACTTGCCTAAACGAGATATTTTCGAGCTATTCGCCGGGTTTCGGCCTCCGATTTGCCTGAAGGGTCGGTCAGGGCGCGGATCGGCACGTGTTCCGAGATAGAGCTTACGATAGTGAAGATTAATGAAAGAATAATCGAACATTATTCTTAGTTCTCACAGTACAAAGGACTACTTGAAACAATCCGACTGTTCTATTCTTGCCATCAGTGCCAGAAAGGAGGCACTAACAGTGAAGCATACTTCTTTCATAAATTGAATGAACCATGGTGATATTGACAAACGTTATTCATTACATGTATCTTTAATCGAGCCCAAGAGGTCCGTTTTACCCTCTAGCACAAATCATAGTCTAAATCATCGCTCACAGAAGAAAAGAAAAAACACGTTTACAGCTTGGCAGCCTCAATACGGCGACCAATCTCGTCGAATTCAATCTTCTTGCCTGTGATCAAACTCTCTTGCAGGGCACATCCGATCTTGACAGCCTTGACAGCTCCGTCCAGGCGCATGGGCGGCGGGGTGTTGTCGAGACACGAGGCCGTGAACTCGTTGGCCTCGGTGATGAAGGCCTCACGGAAGCGACCGTAGTAGTCTGGGGGGATCTCACGTCGGATACCGGTGGACTCGTACAGGTTGACCAGGTTCAGCTGGGGCTGCGTGTTGACTGCGATTTTTCCCTCTGTTCCGAAGATCTCGGTGGTGTCTTCCTGGCCGGCAGCCATCATGCGAGAGCAGTACAGCTGAGCAATTTTTCCGCCCTGCAAATACGAATCAGTTTGGCGGCAAGCAGAATGTCGGAAATGAAATATCTTACGTAGAACTCGATGATACCAATGGCATTGTCACGGTCATTGTGCTTGCGCAATTCCGGCTGCACGGCAGTGATTCCGACAGCAGTGACGCTCTTGACGACGCTGTCCTCACCAAAGAACCACAGAGCAAGATCGATGTCGTGGATGGAGCAGTCGACAAAGATACCACCACTGAACTCGGCGTATGCAACAAAAAAGCCCGAGGGATCCAGCTTGTCGCAGGTCTGCGAGCGGAACACAGAGGGGACGCCAATGTCGCCGTTGGCCATGCGGCGATGGGCATCACGATACGAAGCGTCGAAGCGGCGCGAGAATCCGCAGATGACTTTTTGGGCAGGGAATTTCTTGATGGATTGCTTGTAGGCATTGACGACGCTTTGCGACTGTTTTTTGTTAGCCTTGGTTACGGTTTCTATGAAAAAAGAATATGGAGCGTACAATTTCAGGGCTTGTGCTGAGCGGCTTTTCGCACATCACATGGAGACCCTTCTCAATAGCCTTGATGGCCTGTTCGGCGTGGATGGTGGTCGCGCTAGCAACAACAACTGCCTGCAAGCCAGTTTCTGCTCTGAGCAACTCGTCGTAGTCGAGGTATGTTCGCACGCTGGGCCATTCTCTCTTTGCGGCGTCGAGCTCGGCCTGCACGGGCGAGCTGACGGCGATGAGCTCGGCACGAGGAGTGAGGGTAGCGAAATGGCGAGCATGGCGCAGACCTAGTTGTCAATTGATTAAAATGATGGGTCAACAGCATCAACAGGAAGCTATATGCTTACCCATGCGACCTAAGCCGGCCACAGCCACCTGGAGCTTCTGAGACATTCTGGATATGGTGAAATGGAAGAAAGACAGCGAGAAAAAGAACTGATCACAACAGAGACTTGAGATATCGAAACAGGCACAATCAACGAGCGAGAGCTCCGGTTCATATAGCAGGCCACAGGCACAAGTGATCCGCAGTCAACACAGTCCAGCTGTCGAGATTTCTCCTGCAGGCACGGTAGCTCAATTCCGAAGCAGTCTCCAGTTTTCTGCGGGGTAACTCAATTACCAAATGCTGGGATTGCTCGTCGTTCTCCACTGATTCTGCTCGCGGTCCTTGGAGACAGTCGACGCATGCAGCTTAGCGTCGGGGCTTCTCCGCTTCTGCGCGGCGTCCCCAGCGCCCGGAAAGTGGTTTCCTGCTCAGCGACTCGGGGCGCCGCCGAGGGCTCGGAATTGCATGAAGTATACAGTTAAGATACGTCTTCACGGACTTGCTGCTGTCGAAACGCTTTTTTTTTCTTTCCAAACAGTGCCCAAGTCGGCACATCCTCGTCCTGGCTGGCGAGAAGCGGTGTGCGCGCTGCTAGCCCGATCAGGCAGGTTCTACGAGAATCGCAGGTTCTAGTTTTTAGATGGCTGATAGTTTGGTCGAGTCGAAAACTAGCTGGGAGCGGTACGATCAATTCATGCTGTATGACTATGCTCAAAAGTCAGGTGGTTCTTATTATTGACTGGTCACCGCAACAAGTATTCCGAACTGCGTCGGTGTTTTTTCCGGCAAGATTCGGCCATTCATTTTTCAGCGCATTGGCTCTTCCAATAATATTAGGAGTTGCACGTCTTTTTATATCGTTTAGCCATTCCTCAGCTTTTCCAGAACTACGCCTTATTTCCGCGCAGAAAAATGTCGATGGACAAGAAATAGGAAACTCGAATTGGAACGCTATTCTCACAATCCTTCTATAAAGTAGTCACCATTTATTCAAAGTTCAACATTCCTGTCGACAATGGACGTTTTTCTTTCAAAAAGTAAATAGATATATTAAAATTATATTCCCAAAGCCGATGCTCGAAATAGTATCAATATCTACAATCAACAAGCGAATGCCATGACATGATCGACAATTAAGCAATCCCCCTTTACCGTAGCTTTGGATTAGGGAAACTGTAAAAATAGCACCAAGACGGCAAGACAGGCCGACAAGCCTGCAACAGACGTATGCAGCTTGGAAGCCACCCCGGTGAACACTACGTTAGTGGCCGATGCTGTCGCGCTTCCAGATGCCGATTTCATGCTCCCACTAGACTGGCTGCTTGTGGAGAAGGTAGAAGCTGTTCCAGGCGAACTATTGGACACGGGGTTGTTTCTGGCGGGGACAGCGGTTGCTGTAGGCTGGGCGCCACCAGGAACACTTCCGGTCTCAGCGATTGGCGTGGAAGTGGCGGCAGTTGAAGTAGGGATGGGTTCAGATCCGCCTGTCTGGCCATTTTCTTGCCCCTCCGACTGCGATCCGCTTCCAGGCTGTACTGCTGATTCACCACCTGAAGATGAACTTCCAGACGCTGAGGATGTGGCTACTGGTAGAATTCTAGTCACCGCTGGAACCGTGACAGCAACAGGAGCTGTGAAACCCCAGCTTGTCGGGCAAGTTGTCGTGTAGGTTGTCATGGGAATTGTGGAGGGGACCGGTGTCTCGGTACAGCTACAGTGGGTTGTGGTCACGGTAACGGTCGAGGTCTGGAAGCCAGTCGAGCAGGGAACGACGTAGGTTTCTGTGAGAGTAATGGTCACAAGCTTGCTTGAGGCTGTAATCGGCACTAGTCTTGTAGTAGTTTGGGTTACAGGAGGGTTCGGTGCGGTTGTAAGCCCTGTTGCTGATCCCGAGCGTGAAAGGGAAGGAGCTGGGAGGCCAGTGGTACTTGCTGGGCCTGAAAGTGACTGGCCTTGCGATGCCGTAGTTGGCACCGTTGTTCTAGAGACAGTTCCAGTTGAAAGAGTGGAAATGCTTGACAAACCCGAGCTGGCTGAGACACCAAGAGCCGACGAAGTTGTACTAGCACTTGAAAGACTACCGACCGAAGTGCCGGTGCTAGAACTAGTGACGCCTGAAGGAATGGCACTGTTTGAAGCAATCGCAGTTCGTGAAGAAATTGCTGAGCGTGACTGGATTGCCCTAGACGAAGACCTAGAAAGGGGCGAAGAAACGGCACTACTCGGTATAATAGGGCTGCTCGATGGTATAGGTCTGCTAGACGGGACAACACTGCTTGATGGAACAACGCTGTTTGATGGAATAACGCTGCTAGATGCAACGGCGCTGCTAGAGCTCACTCTAGCCGTGGGCGTCGCTGTCCTTATTACGCTCAGGCTAGGGCTCCTGGTAGGAGTACTTGCCGGGAAAACCAGAGACAAAGTCGACAAAGACGCAGTTGTCGTAGCCAGAACCGAAGTAGGCGTATTGGTAACAGTCACAGTCACTGGCACAGAGCATAGAGTGCTAGTGGGATTTTCAGACAGGCAGCTACAAATGTTGCGTTCATAACTGAAATCTGAGGGCGAGTATCCTGGGCATTCAGCCATAGCAAAAAACTGGGCCTCCATCTCGAGGGCATTAATGTTTTCGCACTGAGCAGAAAAGTCACCGCTGCCGAAAACTGCGCTGGAAAAGCCGGCAAAGATGCCCTGGGGGCACGCAAATTCACTCGGGATAGAGGTACAGGCGGCACGGGCAGTGTTGGAGCAGCTCGTCTGAGAGAGGGTCGTGATAACAGAAACGTCAGGTGCAGACGTCGGTATAGCAGTGATTGTAGTGCTTACGCACTGCGTAGTAGAGATCACAACAGTGAGGGTTTCAACTCGCTTTTCAAGTCCCACAATCTTTGGTTTGAGAGACTGGTACAAGTAGAGATCGCGTCTTTTCACCGTCACTGTTGCCGGAGCTGTAGTGCACGACTCTACCACCGAGATAGTTCGCGGGACTGCCAGGACAGACTGCGCCCAAGCAGTCAAAATAACGAGCGACTTGACCAAAGATAGTCTCATTTTGGCGGGTGAAAAAAGAGCGTGGGGCCAGAGTCCAGAAAAAAATGAACGTATGCCCACTGCAAAATCGAGCACACCCAATGCTTTTATCTCCTTTCATTCTGAGCGTGGCAGCTGTCAGTCAATGTACGTCAATCACGGAGATATCCGAGGCGTGGTGAAAGATAGCGACCGGATGGACAAACCAGACGCTCTTGGCAAATGGAGACGATGAAAACAAACGGCACAGTACTATAATGACATAGCGGACACGCATCGAAAAAAATTCACGAATGGCACGACGCGCGTACCTGGCTGGTACCGGGGCTAGCGCTTGAGGCTGTCGCCATCGTCGGCTATCCTGACCAGCGCCGGCCCACGCGCCCACCGGAATGCATCGAGCCGGTCGATAATGGCTTCACGATCGTGGCTTGCAGGAATTTTGTAAGTGTTCCTAGTGAGAAGTCTGTAGACATTTTTTTTTTCTTAATAATGCCCGGTATTTGGTTCGTAAATTGTTCTCCATTCTCATAGCGATTTAGCTCCGTAGTTCTCTGTTTAGTCGGCTAGCAGAAATGCTAGCTCAGGCAAGCCAGTCACACACGTGGCCAGCCCTAACTGTGGCTCTGTTGCCTTGAACGCCTGTCGTCACATCGTCATCCTAAAGGCCGCTAGCGGATTGAAGTACTATCACAACATTCAAGGAATCATGCTGCCTCCAAGTGCGCCAAATGCTCGGCACGAAGCGCCTCTGGGTCGTTCATCTCAAACGCAAAATTCCAGATGCGTTCGGCGACACTACGCTGGTACTTGGAATTGGTATGAAAGTCGTCTCCTTTGGAGCTCTTGCTGCCCACATGCTGTACCAACGCGGGAGTCAGTGCCCACCGGAGCTCGTGGTTATCGTCGGCGTATTGTTCAGTCAGCATGTCAACGTAGCCGACGTGTCTCGACTCGTAGAATTGAATAAGATCAGGAACTCGCTCCTGTGGGAACACGAATCCTTGGGAGCAGCAGCCGAATCTGGGCATGTCGTGTACGCCATAAGCAATCGGGAGCATGGACACTCGACCGCAAGCGAAAAACAAACCAATTAGCAGCGGCGTGCAGACAAAGGTGATCACAGCAATGCTTTCATTGGACAGTAAACGCCTGGAAGAGTGAACGCGCTGCCGTATTCCCACAAGGCTGATCAAAACAACAGCCGTGGCGAGGACAGAGAAGAAAAGGTACGTTGGCCATTCTTCAGAGTTCCATCCGAGATATTCTTCGGTATAAAATATCCGCAGGTACAGGTCTAACACTGCCGTCAGTATTGGTCTACAATATGGGGTTTAAGAATACGCACACTCAGAGCGGCCCAGCGCAGCAGTCTGACTCTCGGCTTTATCCAGTGCCTGTCTGACGCGGTGTAGCCATCCATCCAAAGCAACAACGTCATCTTCCAATATCACCACATGAGAGGCGTTGGTGGCCTGGCATGCCTTGAGAAGATAGGTATAGTCAAAGAGTCCCTTCTCAATGCCGGACAATTTGTTCTTGGCCTGCTCCAACTCGGCAATCCGGTCCATATCGACCTTGTCGTGATCGTACAGTAGCACCGTGTCGGCAACGTCATGAAACCACTTTTCCGAGTATGCTGGGTGTAGGTTCGGATCGCTGTGGGCGACGAAGAGAATCAGATGTAGGCTCGCTCGCTCTGATTCGGACAGGCCCTCGAGGGCTGACCCAACTGCTGTTTTGAAGTATCTCGCGCCATTGCGGGCGATCGTTGCGAAGCCGAGGCAGATGTCTGCATCGTCGGACGAATGCGTCGGGACGAGCTCGGCGGAGTTGACTTGGTTGATGAAGGCGTCTGCCTGCTCAGAGCGCGTGTGCGAGTACTGCGGCAGGTAGCCTCTGTCGGGGTCGAAGAAAGCGGACGAGGGGTCTCGATAATACGTCGAGCGAGCGAGCTGCACCAGGACGAAGTAGAAGGCGAGGAAGAACAGGACGATTTTGGCCGGGACGGATCGCAGCAGAGCTGTCGCCGATGGGACCGAGTTGCAGATATGAGCACGCATCATCGACGGCTGGCCATTGGAGCCTGGGGGATGTTGACGAGATCAAGGGGCTAAATGCTGTGCAACCGCGTAACTGAAGCCGTTGGTTGTGTCGGCTTGAGTGTCGCGATTTCGACGTGACGGCAGATGCAGAGCTCCGAGCTAAAGTTCTTGGCGTCACGTTCTTCTACGGACTTTCTAATACTGCCATTATTATTTATTGGAGTTCACGGAGTAACGAATAAAGCAGCTCTCTGAAATGGGGGGGGAAAATGTTTCTTTTACTTTTGACTGGCAAAAATAAATGGTGAAAAAAACATACAACAGCGATAACTATGGTTGTGTTTACCGTCATTTAAAAGAGACGCTGCCACTTTAATACAGGCCATTCAGGCCACTTCAGGGCCGTCCAGGGACCGTGGTGCGAACAATCCGAATGCGTATCTGGAGCACACACCACGATTCACTGTCTACAATAACCAATTCCATGGATTGTGTCTCGGATAGACAACTATATAGGGAAGGAAAGTAGAGATTCTTATCGAAAGGTAACCACGACAACTATTTTGTCAGGGTTAAGGCGACTTGTTCGTTTGCGGTGCTCTTGCGATTCCGGTGTTTAGGTCTTTGCTATTCAGTGCAGTCGAAGGTTAGTTGAAGGTAGGCATGGAGCAAACGGAGGAGCAAGAAGTCATCGCCTGGCTTGAAGAGATCTCCACATGTGTCGAAGAGCGAGGTATGAAAAATACTGTGTGTAGCTAATACTCTGCTCGCTAGAGCAAGAAATAAATGCCATGTCTCAAATTAATTCATGCTCGCTGTCGGCCTCCTGAACTGAGCAATTCCAATTTTTCCGTTGAGGCATAACTTAGACCTCGCCGCCTAAGGTATCTTCTATAAATTGAATCTCTTCAAGTACAGAATTGTACTCCTCGTCCTCTTTTGTTTTTTGCTGCCACGATAGCTGTTCTGCTAAGAATGAATTCCAATGATTCTCTACGGGAGTAACTTGTTAAAAGGGCTGCATGTAGTGTTGTGCTGTTGTTGGATTGGTGTAATCGTCCAAGGCGAGGTTTCCAAGATATAGGATACCTAGTTCTTGTCTTGCTCTATAGAGAAAGAACGATTTTTCTTCTTTTGTTCCCCGTATATTAATCGTGTAGTCTGGATATATATTGGAGGTTTGCGGGTAGGTATCTATTCGTTAGATCAACTATGTGTAGTTTAAGGTGTAACTGTTTTCGATTCCTATCTTCAATCTGCGCACTGTAGGGATTTGAAAGAAATAAGAGATAGTTAACAGTTGATTGATAAATTGCTCCATCTTTGACATCTTGGATGATTTAGGATCTGAGGTCATGCCAAATCAATCGTAGTTTGAATTAAGCGAGGCTGAGACTCCGGGCAGTCAATACTCTCTAGGTGGCACGGCTTGAGAACGTAGTTGAATTGACGTTGTCCATTTCTACCCAAGAAAAAAACATGGCGATGGTTATATGGCTATATTTTCCAAATGGATTTTCTTAATCTGTGTAACCCGTTCAGTGGCTCCATTTTTACAGAGGAATATCGAGACCTACGACGAGCCTAAGAAGTCTCAGCAAAAAGTGAATCGTCTCTACCTGCTGATGTTGGTGAGTAAGCTCTGTTTATTTTCCAGTAAGCATGTATTTGCATGCTCCAAGGCAATAATAAAGTGATATTCTACTATTTAATAAGACTAGAAGAAATACTATCTCTGTCATCTCTGTGGAAGGTATGTTGCTAAAAATATATGTTTTGTTACTATTTTGTGTTACTATCCTTTATTTTTGCGAAATATTTCATCAGACTTAAATTAACTATGGTATATTAAGGTCTCTATTATGGATATATCTAATCAGATTTTATACATTTTCTTATAATATACTATGAATGCAAGCATTGATGACTCCAAGACATTTGAATGAATGTATTTATTAGCCGCAATTAATTTTCTTAGATTTATTTGATGTTCCTAGATCCTGCATCCTGATTATCTGATTGGCAGAGGTGGAAATTTTTATTGAGATATTAGCTACTAAGTTGAAGTATGTCTTCAATCTCTTTAGCAGTTTTGGAATTTCTGTAATATTATCTGCATACAATGGCATGGATGATATATCACCTGACTTGAAATAGAGCTTCTTTTATGATTGGTTCTCTGGATCATCTTCACCATCTCCATGCACTTGAAGGGTAATACAAGGCCTTTGAAGTCTACTACCTATTCCGCTTAAGTGATTCGTCTAGAGGTTGCGCTGTTGTCCGACTTTGCCAAGACTGTGTAGCGTACATGAAGTGTTATTCCCCGGAGTGTACTATTGATGATAGACCTGGGTTTCTCCAAGCGGCAGAGGAGTATCTATCGAAAATCCCAAGACCTATTCGATGGTGACGAAGCTCACTGTCAGATTGTTCGAGGTCATCAGATAATGCTGTTGATCCCCATAAAGCAGACATCAAATCAGTAACAATGCTCACTTCATAATATAGGGTATTTCTAGACCTTCTTCTCAGTGTTTCTTTACGTTGTGCTCTCTGAATACCTAGATCTCATTTTTTGCTCGCATCCAGTCATGTGTATCCAGTAGTTCACAGCCAGAGGCGCTTTCTAATCCTCGCCATTCCTGGGAAGGATATAGCCGCTGGGACTTTTAAGAACTGATACGATTGCGTTACCAACTTTGTTACTGGAGACGTCTCCTTCCAATATCCCATAATTAGGAAATAATGGTAGTCCGTTTTCGCAGTGACGGTGCGGCGGAGGTATAGAGATAGGCGCATTGTCAATTAACGGCACCTTGAGTTGAGCATCTCTATGCCCTTCCTGGGCAAGATCTTGACTCCGTTGCCTCTCAGATAGTTGCTAGCAGATAAATAACGTCGTGGAAGCGACGGCAATTCTATTGTTCATTATTGGTTGGTATCGAGTTTGATCAAGTATTTAGGCTCTAGATAGGACGCCCTAAGAGTAATGTCTAGCGTGACTCGGACTTGTTTTCTTTATATGCCCAAAGCCCACCTAAGGGAAGTATCAAACACTTGACCATGGACAAGGCTGAGTGATACCGTTGTATTCGCTTCCTTATTAGATGGTCTCTAGCACTATAGAAAGGGCTGGATAAAAGTTGTCCAATACCGAACTACGCAGCCTGTAGCTTTTCCAGTTTATTAAAAATAAAATGACTATCCAACGATACATGTTCTGAATATCTGCTCAGATAGTCATATAGATACCAGCCTTTGAGACATTATTTATACTCAGAGCACAAAGCAATGCTATTTTTACATAGCATGGGGCGTAGGGCGTGGGGCGTAAGGCGTGAGATGTGAGGCGTGAGGCGTGGGGCGTGAGGCGTGGGCGCCCTGCATCTCAGATCCAACAAGGCCATTGGGGTCAGCCCAATCCCTATTATCCTTCTTCCGAAAATAGTTCTTGGCCTGAGACGATTTATGCTCTCCAATTTTAGCGACTGGATGAAACTAAGTGGATTTGTATGAGGCTAAAAATACATTGTATTAATGGTAAGAAAGGATACCTTGGATAACTCCTACGAGAATGTTCTCATATAACTTGCCTTGTGGGCTTGATCTTGCCAAGACAAAGCAGGCTCTAGGCCTGAACGCTGCACAACGTGGAACCAGCCCATCCCGGAAAGCCACGTCAACTCTTGGTCAAATTTAGTGTAATGCAATGTGCCTAAAAGGAAGAAAGCCTATTTCAAAGCCTTTTCTTAAATACTCTCCGAGGAACCTGAGAGAGTAAAATTTGCAAACGGTGCTCTCAAACACACTTACCGCAATTTTCCCTAGGAGCATAACAATTAGTTACTTCATATAAGGCCCTGGAGTCAGAAATTCAAATCAAAATTGGAAGAACTGTCGCTCAAGACTCTACGATAATGAACTCGTCCGGCGCCAAACAAGATCAGAAAGCATGGACACGCCTCAAGGACACTTTGCGGTCGATGTATATTGATAAAAAAACTCACAGTCGACCAGATAAAGAAGGAGATGGAGACCCAGCATCACTTCTCGGCAACGTAAGTAAATTTTCAGTTCAAGATGTCTCATAATCAAATGCTGAGATCAGAAAAGGACATCCCAATATGGTAGGCAATTTAGAAAATGGGGTTGGAGGAGAAATATGAGCAGCGAAGAGTGGGTGGCAATTGGTCAAAAGATCGAAATCAGGAGAATAGGGAGAAAGAAAAGCTCGGTGTACATCGATGGGGAAGAGGTCGACACTAAGAAGGTTAAGAAGCGCGTAGCCCAGCATGCTACCATTTCAGACATTATGGAAGTCAGTTGGCAAGGTAACCACCCAGATTGTTACAATAGTTAGACAGCCGCTAAGGAAACAGTGTCATCGCCAAAAACACCCGAGGGTATCACTATTGAGATGCCTCCCTCAATACAGTCATCCTCGGCACTAGAAGGGTCCGAGACGCTATTTTTGAAGTCGCCACGGCTTCTCAGAACACATATTATTCCAGGTGATCCGGACCAACACTCGATAGAAGGCATATCTCACCTGGTCAGCTCCGTGACGATACAGAGGAATGCAGAGCTTCCCAGTGTAGCTGAACTTCCATTCTCCCAATTCATATCGTTTCTCTCTGGGTATGGTACGTGGCATGTCTGAAAGTGCTCTTTGTTTCAACTAAATGCTCTAAATCCCTCGAACTTGCTCTGCATCCCAACTCACACCTTAACCTCCAACATGGTTGGCAAACAATGGCTGATCTGGACGTTTAGGCTTCTTTGAACAAACCATCTCCGAAGCACAGATTTCCAAAGTAGAGGCACTAGCCCACAAATCTTGCTTTGCATATGTCAGCCAATCCAAAAATGGTGCGAAAATAGGTCACCAGCAACCATCCTTTGAAAACCTCGTCGAATCTTTGATGCCAAGAAGTACGTCTTCCACTGGTAATGAAGTTATGCCAAATATATCACAGAAGACAAAAGTACTGGGTCATAGATTTCTCGAGCTCACAATATACTTTGCTTCAAACAACTTCCTAGAATACAGAAGCCGTGCCTGTGCAAGACTATATAAATGGTTGCGATCCCGTTTAAACAAGGACTTACAGAGATATATCCTGTCTATCCGAAATCCTACGATCGAAGCTCTGGCGGAAATGCTCTTCAAACTTGCTGTCAATTCTAAAGACATTGACACAGTTAAAACTCTCATGGATTGTGGCAGAATAAATCCCAACGAGCAGGTTTTCAAAGGAACGTATCCCGATAAAACACCTCTTCAACGTGCATGTGAACTAGGCTGCAAGAATCTGGTGAAGACTTTAATAGACGCTGGAGCAGATGTCAATAAATACTACGCTAATACGGATCCCCCGCTTACGTTAACCATCCGGAGATTTTTTGACGTCTACTTTGACGACAATTATGATGGCTACTATGACGACGATGACGACGACGATGATTACGATGATTACTACGACATTGATGACTATAATAATGTTAATGACAACTCGGACTCCATAGATGTGGTTCAACTGCTTCTGGATGCAGGAGCAGAGGTGAATCCAACTAACGGAGATCCCCCACTATTGACGGCTGCGAGTCTCGGTGCCAGTCATATAGTTCCTTTGCTTATTCATGCAGGAGCTGATGTCAATGTAAAAGATTATTATGGCACCACCCCGCTCATGGCAGTCATGGAAGATGATGATATAGATGAATATGACATGCTGACAATTGCTGAGTACCTTTTGGGTGCTGGTGCGGATGTGGAATCAAGGAACTGGGCCCTGGAATCCGGTGACCATTGTGATTCAGTATTGGAGAAAGCCGTGAGGAGGAATAATATCGAGCTGATTGAACTTCTGTTAGAGAACGGAGCATACGCTTCGGCTGCTTCGTTAATTTATGCCACGAGAGGGAATATTGCACAGGAAAACATAATACGCTGTCTTCTGGAATCTGGAGCAGAAGTTACACCGGAAGTGACAGAGAATGCGGCAAGGAATGAGACGATTAATACGGTAATACACATTGTCGAACAGGCGGCAGATCATGCGAAAGCAAAATGTAGAGATGCTGCCATCGTCCAAGCAATATCCTCTTGCAGGATGGACCTAGTCGAAGCACTTCATGCTTCAGGTGCCAAAATTCATCCTGGGATGAAGTTGACTAAAGCCATCGAACAAGCCTCTCGCAATGGCAGTTGGTCAATATTCGGGTTTCTCCTCAACAATGCCAGCTGCCGATCGACCACGCTCAGTTGCCTCGGGAAGTCTCTATACTATGCTATCAAAAACGGTCACAGTCGCATTGTGGAAATACTTTTTGCTGCTGGTGCAGATGTAAATGGTCCCTCGGGCACTTGTGAGACACCACTTCTCGCTGCGATCGAAGGGAGGGATAAAACTATTATCCAGCACCTATTAAGGGCGGGTGCGGCTGTCAATTCAACGGACTACTCCTACATGAAAAGTCCACCATATGTCAGCACTTCAGTTCTTCCAGCAGCAGTAGATTGGGGGGATTACACACTGATTCTCGAAATAATTGATGCTGGAGCGGACGTGAATTCTCCTGCTAGGAGAGAAGGTAAAACAGCACTTGTTGTGGCAGCGGGCCGGGAAGATATTACTTTTACAAATTTCTTGATTGACTGGGGGGCCGACGTCAGTCCCCAAAACCCTTACGGGATGAAGTACTCTGCCCTTGCGGCAGCGGTACGAAGAAATAACATGCCTGTCGTCAAAACCCTTCTGTTCCATGGAGCGGATCCAGATGAAGTGGTCATTCAGGAAGCTATCCATGGCTCCCAGGAGCTCCTGCAGATACTTCTAGAGGCTCGTTTATCTCGTTACAGGTTTTTCTCTTGGGGATATGGCTGCTCGGCGCTTCAACTCGCTGTCAAACTGAATAAGAGTGATATGGTTCAGACATTGCTTGCCAGTGGGGTCAATCCAAATACGATAGTTCGGGGGGACCATATGTACAACCCTTAAGGATCTTCAGAAATTGTTTATGGAGAGTCAGCGTTTGGGATTGCTATATCGACTGTCACCAGCAGTGATTGTTCTATGGTTCATCAGCTCCTGATGAGTTGTGCAAATGCTAACGCTATTGTCACCGAAGACCCAAGATACTCTGCACTGCACAAAGCCATTGTCCATGGACGCCTATTGATTGTCAAGCAGCTCATAAATGCAGGAGCATCTGTTAATGGAGGCATTACTACCGCGATATCTCGTACTCCCTTACAACTGGCTGTCGAGAAAGGCCACTCTGACATTGTTCAATTACTTTTGGATCATGGCGCTGAAGTTAACGCTCCACCGTTTAGCAGGTGCGGAGCTACTGCCCTTCAACTTGCTGCTATTGGTGGGTACGCTGGAATAGCTCAGCTTCTTTTGGAGAAAGGAGCTGAGGTGAATGCACCAGCCGCCGAGATAGAAGGGAGAACTGCACTCGAGGCGGCTGCAGAACATGGCCGAATAGACATGCTGCAACTTCTCTTAAACCATGGAGCTGATATTACGGGACCGAGTTACAAGCAATACGACCGCACAAGAGAATTTGCTTCTAGTAACGGCCATAGTGCTGCGCGTCATCTTCTGGAATCATTGTTAGTCTAATTTGCTAGTATTAAATTGAAAGCGATGCAATGATGTAAACTTGTACCGCTTTATTTTTAAGGTTATTCAAACTGTAAATGCTCTATATACTTGACAACAAAGGATAAAAGATGATGTGGTATGAAATTGGCTTCCAAAAATTGGATTTGTATTCATCTTTTTTTTTGGTGTGATAAGAGCAAATTTCTATGAAAAAGTAGTACGGAAACACCTCGGTGCATTCGCTATGTCTTGCTATAGGACAGACAATTGTATTCTCATTGATTCGAAATTTATGGTTACCAAGGTAACAAATCAAGCCTCAAACCACGTTTTGCCTCTAAGAAAGAAAAGGAAACAGCCTCAGCGATTTTCAACTCAAAAGTAGTCTATCTGACATTCAATCAATTCCCACAAACGATGTTCAGCATAGAGTTCTTGCAGAAATCATGGAACTAGCTCAAAGTTTCTTACTCTAGAATTTGAACCCCCTCGGCATGTGAGGGACCTTCTGCCCTTTCACTGTTCGGCTATATTGTTAAAATATTCTAATACAAATAGTGAATATATACTACTAAATTATTCTTTCTACTGAATATTCTATCACACTTTATAGTTAGATAGATATATAAATAAAGGCATATATACACTGCTTTAATATACTAGATTAAATCTGCTTATCAACCAAAGGAATTATTATATTTACATCTCTCCTATTTATATTTATAGCTAACTGACTCGCTGTCACCTTGGCTCCTAAGTGCGTATTAAAAAAGGAACGGGAAAAACGAAAAGAAAAGGAAATGTTAACATAGGAGAGCAGAGAGGGCTAAACAAACCTATAGTCGAATGTTGCTTGGCCAAATATCCCCGGCTGAGTCGGATAGTTACCATGGGCTGGAAAAGACTTCGCGTTTATGAATGGAACTGAAGCAGCAACTTGCTCATTTCCCAGGGGTGATATCGCCAACGAAGTATTAGAAGGGATAGTGTCAGGAGCTAAATAAGTACCAAGGAAGCTAGAAATTCTGGTATCGCCTCCGCCAAAGTGGCTTTGATGAACATTAACAGCTCTCTGGCTGTTGGAATGACCCAATGTAAGCCCTTTATGAATAGAATTGTGCATATCGTAGAAACTCTGCGTTGTGCTTGTAGTATCTTGGGGCTCTGCCTCCGTTAAAGTGGTCGGGGCACAATTAGGAAACCAATGGGACTCGACAACGTCGTGAATCTCCATCATGTTGTCAGGTAGGGGCTGCAAGATGTGAGGAAACGTGTCCGACGGCGTTGCCGCACTTCCTGGGAAAGGAAGACTAAGGGCACCAGAGCCGTTTGGAGAAGCCATCTGTTGTATCTCGGTACTACTTTGCCAGTCAGGACATGAGCATGGTTGGTTTCAACGTGGAGGTAAGATTTCACTTAATAGCCCACTGGGAGACCATGCGGTTTCTGTATTTTAAGAGGAGCCAGAGCTTCACAACTTGTTGTCAGATAAGCGCTGCGGTGTGCTAAGTTAATTCAAACAAAAGTTGTATAATAAATCCTTGTAAAAGATATGAAAGTGGAAGAAGGTGCTCATATAAGCAATTAAGGTACCAGTGGTACGAGTTGTCTACCTTTAAACTGTCCATATTATGACTGTTCCTCGAAATTTCGGCATCGACCAATAATGATCATTGGCGACTTTGAGGAAAAGTGTGCTAGCATCAACATCTATGCTCCCTGTTTGTGACTCCCGTTGGATCCTGAACATTAGGAAAGCCAATAAGGCGCTATTGCAGGGTTGGGAGTCGAGCGCCACGCAAGCGACGCTTCAGGAAGATTGGCTTTAACAAATCGGCGACTGCCAAATGCTGCTGGATGTACGCAGGGCCGCCCCGCCCGCCATCGCCGCTGCGGTGCGTTCCTGTCCCCGGGTCCGCCTTTTGCTGTTAGCGCCAGAAACAGAAACCAAAAAAAAAAACACCCCCACGTAAATTGTAATAAATCGGTTACCGCGCTAGTCCCCCATCGGGCTCAGCGCCCCAATACCCACTAGGCCCGAAAGCACCTAACATGATGATTGCTACGGAGTACCGCGAGGTGCGGCGTACGCCTGCCGCTTGTGATTGGGATGCGAAAACTCACGTCCTCCGTAACCCGGGCCCACATTTTCTACGCAACAATACTATGCATTTCACACGCCGTGTGAAATGCATATATTTAGGCTCACTCCGGCCTCGTCCAGTCAAATCTTGAGAATCCTACGGAAAAGAGGCTCTTTTCCTTGTGAATCTATGTGATTGACCTGGCTCGCGATACGTCTGTCCACTGGAGTAAAACTAAGCTACATGCAGACGAATTCTAAGAATGCATGCAATAGGCGTCATGTCTTTTGCCCCATATTTCGCGTCAGTAAATAATTTCGGTGAACGGGCATGACCTCGCCCGATGGGTTTTGCCGCAAGTGAAGACACACCTGTCCTTGCTGTGGCCTGCTGCATAATGCACAAGAACGAATCAGGATTTAGGTAGTCCGAGCTTCATCAATGTCCATTACTTTTATGTAGACAAGCCAGACAAGCGGGGTTCCTCCAAGCACCCCAACACTTCAAACTCACTGGACGTTAATACTACGTACCCCCAATCCACCCGATTCCCGGGTGTTCCCGGAAGTCAGGCTTAGGGCGGCAACGAATTCCAGGCAGCAACGGCAGCAAAAAGGTATGCAGGAACGGGTGAGCAAAAACATACAACAGCAGGGATTCGCTGGTGGTCACCCACCCAACTACTAACCAGCCGGCGTGTGGCTTAAGTACGGCTGAGCGGACGGGAAGCCCTGTTTTCCACACCCTATGGTCGTATGTACAAGGCACAAGTATTTAATGGATTATATAGTGAGTACATACCATAATTTATTGTAATCAAAACATTGAACCCAGCAGACAAATGCTTGTATCCACTTTGAGAAATTGAAGGGTTAGATTTTTAGTATTTAAGTATTTATGAAAGTAACCAGTGCATGGTTGGTGAAATAGTACTGCAAATTATACAACTATACAACTACATGTGTTCCAACAGGCTCGGCTGCAAGAAACATTCGAATGAAAATAGACTCGTCCTTCACGGCGGCTTACATGTAGCATAGATTATTGAAGCCAATCAATGCATATAAGGTGCGTCAAGTTATTGCAAACTTGTAATCTGGGTCACATCTATTGACATGCCAACTTCTTCGATGCTATGTCGTTTTGATTTCATCGTTCCAATATATATATCAATGCGTTATGCATACTTGTGGATTTTAACAAGAACAGTCCCGATGTCAACTTGACCCAAATACCCTTTATTAAAACATCAATGAACCAGATGACCACAAAGCAGTGTCCAAAGTAAGGAACACCTATGAACAAAATACTCTGGCATACAAACTGTTCGAGCGTTGGATAGTCCCAACTAGAGGACATCCCACTATACCGGCTTCATCACCCAAGCCTGAAAAGTGATCGAAACATCCAAGGGTACACTCTAACCCAGGTTCCACCGCTGTGCAGACTTACCGTTCCAGCTCGACTGAATCAACGCAGCGCCATTGGTGCTGTTAGAACCTCCATCCAAGACCTTGCCGCTATCCTGGTTCGTGATTTTATAGGTGCCATCATCCTGCCGGTCAATAGACCAACGCTGGTTGGGATCCCGGCTGGAATCCCGTTGGCACATCTGAAGGTCTTCTTCATCGCTTCCATCTGGACATTCAAGAGCCAACCATGTTGCAACATTGACGATATTCCAAGAAGCGTCATCCGAATTCTGAGTAAGTATCCAACGCTGGTTTTGATTCCAGTCTAGCGCCCATTGAATGACACCGTTACCATTACCATAAATACCATTACTGTCGATTGCCAAGCCAGTCATATTATTTGTGATAACGTGACGACCTCCGACTTTACTGGGCTTGGTAGCAGGCGTGTGTTGAAGCCATACCATAGCGCCGACAGAATCACCTGGCTCAATTGTATCATCGTCATCCGGTGTGGGCTGATCCCACGAATACCATGTGATATTAAGATCGCTTCTTCGGTTCTTCAAAATAGTATCTGCGTTGTACACCATCCACGAGTAATATGTATCCCACAGCTGGTTATTTTGCACAAAATGCCCGACACCACGCCCATCCTCATCATCATCCAAAATACCATCATCGGTAATATTGTATCGTAAAAAGTCGATGCTCTTTATGGCATCATCGTAGTATTTTTCATCGCCCGTAATCATGTAGAGTAGATTTGCGTAGTCTAACCACGTGCCTTGACTGTAGGTTGCTGATGACTCATCCACGGTTCCATTTTCATAGACTCCAGTGTTGATCTGCCCGGTGTCCTCATTGTAGAGATTACTGCGGACCCAGTCATAAATTTGTACAGCTTTATCCAAATAATCCCCGTCATTTGTGCTTTGATAGATATAACAGGCGACCTTTCCCAGGCTGTCATTCGACAGAGCTTCCTTCTTCGGAGTACCTGGCGGGTCTTCCTGAGCCACAAATTCAGGATTCTCTTCCCAGATGCCTCCATCGTTATACTCTGTGTCCCAACCACGGTTAAACGCATAGTCGAAGCCAGATTTTGCTTGATCGAGATAGGTTTCGTTGAGCGTGATTTGGTAACCACGAACAAGTGCTAATGTGAACCAGCCAATGTCGTCATTCCACCCGTCCCAGTCCCATGGAGGTGGGCAGGTAGTTGTCAACCAAGTAGTTAGAAGACTGTTTATGAAATCTTTCACGTCCGGGTTGCCAGTCCGTTCGTAGACATCTGTGACTCCGAGGATATCGAGAGACGCTTGCCACGACTCGTCTGGATCTCCGTTGTTCAACGCTAACTTGTAATACACGTCGTCTCCAGATGTCATGAGAAAAGCGTCGTTGAAACCATTGTACATAACATCTGCGTCGCCCTCGTCCAGAGCGAGGACTATCTGTCCTATTGCAAACACCAGTATTTGTATTGTGGATAGCCACATGCTGGGTGATTAACGTCAGAGAAGAATATGACAAAAAAAAAATCCGAGTCCTGTTGGCCGATTACGAATCCCTTGTGCCCGGAGGAAAATCCAAAGCTTTGTTGATGATTTGGACGTCTTATATATAGAGTTAGATTAGCCTTTGATGATCCTTACTAGATTACGTTTGCATTAAGGTTAAAAGAAAAGACCCCACGTAACAGTGCGTTAGTACACCATGTGTAGGTACGTAGTCTTAGTGGGTGGCCTAATTAAAGTGACACTAAAAGCACTCCGTGCCAAGTAAAATCTTATTGTTTTGAATCCTCAACCCCTCTCCTAATATTTAAGGCTAGGAGGCTGGAAAGGGTTCGGTTTGCGTTGCCCCGTAAAGTTACAACAACAAACAGGTCTAGGAGGGGGTTAATCGCTGGAATTCTCGCTCAGAATCAATCATGGACATAACCCCAACATGAATTCGAAGCCAGATGTATACTCCCGCGTTAATGACCGAACAGGGTGCAGGGTGTTTAGAGCTTGAGATAGCTAAGCTTCCACGATAACATTGGCCCATTTACCGCGTGGCTTGCCTGGCCCAAGCATAGTTCAATTAGCCGCATACACGAACTGGAATATCTTCAGGGAGCGATTCACGGAGACTAAGGGCTAATTTGAAACGGAGTCAGTATTCTGCAACCAATTATACAGGAGAGTACAACGGATCATCGGTGCTGGCCGACAGAAAGATGGTTCCTAGCTAGGCAGACACGAAAATTTGTAAGCTACGCATTGGGGGGTTGGGGGAATTCACTTATTGAAAGCCTCGCAGAGTATTCAAGGATTGAGAACCCTGTCTTGTATCGGGCAGCCCGATGAAGACTCTTTGGGCGGAGACGCCGAGTCTTGCGAATATGAAGTAGTATACACCATTCCTAGTTGATCTGATGATCAAATTTGGGATAAACACAGTCTAGGGCCTTCACTCGACAAGATTTTGAGATCAATAAATCTGCCGATCAATTTGGACATCCATACATAGTCGGCTTCGAATATAATCGGGTCAGTTACGAAAACGAGGGGGCTGAAAACAGTGCGAGTACTTTCGAGGAAGATTTTTCCCAGCACCCAATAGTCCAAAGCTCCCCTGTCGCCGATACAGATTCTTATGTAGGCAAGATAAGGCACTTCACCAAAGATCACGAGATATACACTCTTGGTGTGACTTTAATCGAAATCGGTCTTTGATGACTGCCAGTCAAATTGTCGACAGCCTTTGAAAATAAGTATAATTACGCCCATACTCCTGACAATTTCGGTGACAAATCAATCAAACTCGTCCCCAAAGTTGCTTTTAGAATGGACCATATGTATACGCGGAGGCCACTTTAAGCTGTCTTTGCATGGGATTCTACACCTTGCCTGAAGAGGATAGTCGTGAAAGCTCTGTAACATTCTACAAGGACTTTGTCTTCCAGTTTGACCTAGGCAGTGCATAAATTTAATTTATGCATTATTTGGTTCGAAGTAGACGAGCAGTGAGGACTCATCTAGCGCAAGGATATCAAAAGAAAGATCAAATATTCTTGTCTTGACGAGTTTTGGATTAGAACTTCGGTTATAATTGCTTTTCTATCGAACTGATTGACCTCTCTTGCTTTTTCTGGTCATTTTACGAGGCATAAGAATGAATACTTCACTGTTGTTTCCTGGGTTGTACGCCTTTGAGTCAAGCTACTGGAGTATCTAGCGAGATGAATAACAATGCGTTTACTAAGTATTCGATGCGATGTACCTGTCAATCCAGATGTCAGTGTTATATGTAATTTATTAATATGAATAATGCAGCGACGGCCACATGCAGGTAAATGTAATTACAGTCTGGCTCTACCACAAACAACCAGTCCTAAAATTATTTGAATGTCAATTGAATGAAATAAATAATCTAGAAAAAAAAAAGTACTGGAATAACAATTCTAATATGATGTTCCCATCTCCTGAAATATACCGAGTATTCATACAATATTCACAACGGAAACCCCCGCTCGGCACGACCTGGTTAGATGCCGTGTGGATCGACTATTTACCCATGCATATATCGGCTCAAGTAAGTCAGCACCGAATCTTTCAAGCGGGCAAATCTGTATTGGTTAAAGTATTTGATTGGTAAGTAACCTGAAAGGAATTTGTGTGACTCATCCCGCATTGATAGCTACAGGCGAGAAACAGGAACAAAGAAAATTTCAACAATGGAGTTGACGTTAGTGGCAGTACAATAATTCCGACGGTGGTTGGGTTTTTCTTCACCTTTCTTCCTTTCACGTGCCTTTCCTTCCCTAGCCACGACACAACCTCATAATACCGATTATTTTCACATTCGACTAAGCCCCGCATCAACCCCAACCACAAACTTTAATGTCACTGTTCGAAATCTACCAAGTGGGATGGATTGGTAAGTTACTCGGCAAAGAAGCTCTTTACTTTCCAAACTAATTATGGCCAAGGCCTCGGCAGCATGGGGTTAGCCATGGCCACTCGAGTCCAGGATCATCTCCAAACCCAAGGCTTACCAGGGTTGCACTATTTTAATCGCACTGCGTCTCGCGGTCTGCAGATTCTGGAGCGGGGCGCAATCCAGTGTTGGTCAATTGATGAACTCGTGCAGAAAAGCAATGTCATCTGCATTTCTGTAAGGAGCCGAAATGGCCATCACAATTTCGTAGTGGCTAATACATTTTGTTTCTATACGCTCAGACGAGTGACGACAATGCCCTGAAAAGTATTACCCAGCAGATTTCCAGTACAGACAGCGACCTCTCGACAAAGACAATCGTGGATACGACAACAGTCCATCCCGACACGACCAAAGAAGTCGCGGCATTGCTGTCACAACGTGGAGCTTCATTTGTCGCAGCACCAGTATTTGGACCACCACCCAGCGCCAAAAAAGGCGAGTTGATGATGGCCCTAGCTGGGCCGAAAAGGGAATTTCTGGATGTGCTTGCGCAGGCATTTAGAGGTGTCATTGCGCAAGATGTTCTTATTGTGTCTGATTTGCCAGAAAAAGCAGTTTTGCTCAAGACACTAGGGTAAGGCTCCCTGGAAAGCAATGAGATAGTCGCTAAATCCTTTGCTGCTCTAGGAACTTTGTCGTTGCCGGGATCATGGAAATTGTCTCAGAAGCTCATGTGTTTGCTGAAAAATCAGGACTAGACTCTCAGCTAGTCGAGTCTTTTCTGGGAAAGAAATTCGGAGATCTTGTCCACTCGGACTCGAGTAGACTAACAACTGGCGTATACATTCCCGAGAAAGGTTTGATTGCACCGTTTCAAATTACACACAGCATTCTCTAATATAATGACCAGGCCAAAAAGCAATGTCTGATCTCCACCTCGCCATCAAGGACGTTCAGCACGGAATCGACTCAGCGGAAGCAGTAGGCACAAGGCTCAGAGTAGCTGAAATAGCCATGGAAAATCTCAAAAAAGCAAGGGATTACTCTGAAGCCCATGGTGGAAGAGCATTGGATTCGTCCAGTTTGTATGGGATTGTCAGGGAGGATGCTGGGTTGGATTTCCGAAACGACATCGTACGAGCAAGACCGGAAGAAAAAGACCAGTAGGCATATCCACATATTGAATCTTTCATTGAACCATAGTTTCAGGGTAAAGAGAATATTAATTACTACATCTACATGTAGTTGATGATACGTTGTGGAAAGAGAATAGTATTAGAGTTGACAGTTTGATGGGAACCAAACACTCCTGGATAGGCTCTTCTCCAACATGACAACAGAAATCACCCTCAATCGACACCTACTATAATTTAGAGCATAAAAGTAGCCTTGAAGTCCTATTCCATTTCTCTTTGCTTAGTTCATCGTCCCACGACGTCATTTAGAAACCCCGCGCCAGCTTACAAATCAACGAATCCCCAGGATTTTGTTGTCGAGTAGGAACATACCTACTCCAAAGCCTTGCAGCCGCAATTTCGATAGATAAGTCAGTCATGGAGCTGCTTGCAACAGAAAACGTTCTCATCCAGGGGCGACGTATTGCGTACGGAGTTTACGGTGCCGCTGATTCCCAGCACCCCGTCGTTTTCGTCCATGGAACGCCCTCGTCATCGCTCATCTGGCGCAATGTAATCCCAGGCCTTCTATCGTCCGGTATTAAGATCTATGTTTTCGATCTTCTCGGGTACGGGCTTTCGGAGCGGCCAATAGACCCGTCCGTGGACACGTCTATAACCGGCCAAGTACCGATTCTGGAAGCGTTACTGGCATATTGGGGACTTGATACGTTCCACTTAATAGCTCATGATATTGGCGGGGGTATCGCACAACGCTTCGCTATATTTTCACCAGAACGTGTGCGCTCGCTGACTCTAATCGACGTTGTGAGCTTTGACAGCTATCCTTCGAAACGCACTAAAGAGCAGATGAAGAATGGTCTGGATGTCTTGATCAAAGCAAAAGATGAAGATCACCGTGCCCACTTTAGAGCGTGGCTCTTGTCAGCAGTTCAAAATGTAGAAAAGCTAGCCGACAGTATTCTCGATGTATATCTCGACTACATCTCAGGTCCAATCGGGCAAGCCAGCCTGTTTCAACACCAGGTGAGACATTATGACCCAAAACATACCATGGAGGTCGCCAGTCGATACCCCGAACTCGGAAAACTGCCGGTGAAACTTATCTGGGGAGCACATGACGCCTGGCAGGTCGTGGACTGGGCTCGCAAGCTAAATGCCGCCATTCCGGGGTCAAGTCTAGACGTGATCGACAACTGTGGTCATTTTGCCCCAGAAGATCAACCCGAGGAAATATCTGCAATTCTGGCAAAATTTTTGAAGGACAATCTGTGAAATCTTGGTGGAACAGCTATCATACTTGAAATGTTGTTGAATTTTGAGCCAAGCATGGAAATAGCCAATAATCATGTAGTTAATTGATATCTACCAATGATGAGAGGACGCCTAATATTGAAGATTTTGATCCCGTTTTCTTGTCTCCATTATCTTTCTGAGAATCGCGATTGTAACAAGTCAAATAGGGAAAATAGCCGCTGGATTCTATCAGTCCAAGGGATATAAACTATATTTATAGCCCAGCAACTATCTAATCAGCGGCTTAGATGACGATGGAGTTGCAGACGAGATGCGATGTATGGCCGAGAGCTTGGAACAAGACCTGCTAGACATTTTGATCCAATTCATCGAACCCCACGGCTCTGACGTCCTCCTCTACTCACGGAGGATTTTACGATCCGAAATTTTGATCGTCAAGATCAGCGCGTACACAGTAGCCCTTACACAACAATGCCGGCTTGATTCGCTCGAAACACGCAGATTCAGACAAGATGGTGAAGGACAGGTTGGAAAACTGCGGTCTTGACAGCAGTTTGGTACGTAGTTGTCTTGGTGAGGCTGTACATTAGGTACATCACAGTGTTTCATATCAATAGCAACTAAACAAGTTTATATCGACCCTGTGAAAGTAGCGTCAAATAAACGGCGGTCAAACAATAATCGGAGAATTCAAATTCGCTGCTCCATGTAGTCCGATTCGAAGTTGTTTGGACACATCCGCAATGTTCCTTATGTACTGATTACATGGATCATGACCAACACAAAGTGACCTACTACTATTGTTGATTCTTGGCATAGTTGGAGACCAGTTTTCCATTTTCTTTCTTTCAGTTTCCCAATTGAATTAACATCTCATGATGACAAACTCCAAAGACCTAATTGGACAAATTGGCTAACAGGTGTAAGCCGAGATCGGATGTGTTCTCAGCAAGGAGCAGAGTGTGTAATTGGACAATAAAATGGACGATAAACAATGAAACGCTGAAGCTATCTGTCTGTCTCGATGTATGTGGCCTAAATGGTATATAGATCGTCCGCTAACGGAGTATTCTGAGTCATCAGAAGGACGGCCCCGCTGCTGTGCTCCGGCATCGGCTGGGAGGGATCTACAGATGGTTGCATACTTGGCATATAAAAACACAGGAAACACTTCCAGAAATTTGGAAATAGGAAATTATCAAAGATTTCAAGATACTTCCAACGATACTTCTCGTTTGAATCATGGCTTCGAAATCAGAATCGGCCACTTACACCCATGGACATCATCCATCGGTTGTTCGGGCTCACGGCTGGCGAACAGCTCTCAACTCGGCCGCATATCTACTTCCCCATCTCAAACCACATATGAAAATCCTCGACATTGGATGTGGGCCAGGCACGATTACTGTCGACCTTGCAAGCTACGTCCCAGAAGGACACGTGATTGGTCTTGAACGTGTCGGTGAGGTTATTCTTGGCCAGGCTCGCGCTTTGGCTCAGGAACGCGGCGTAAAGAACATAGATTTTGTCTCAGGAGACGCAAATGCGCTAGAATATGAAGATGGAAGTTTTGATGTTGTCATGTGTCATCAAGTTTTGCAGCACGTCGGCGATCCAGTGGGCATCCTCAAGGAAATGAAACGCGTTACCAAGTCAGGAGGTATTGTGGCTGCTCGTGAGGCAGACTACGGAGCCTTCCTGTGGTATCCTCAAAGTGACGACTTGGACGAGTGGCAGTCGCTCTATAGCAAAGTTGCTCGGCATAATGGAGGAGAGCCGGACGCTGGGCGCGTGCTTCACGTATGGGCTAAGCAGGCTGGGTTTGCCGATATCAAATGTAGCTCGAGCAACTGGTGTTACAGCTCTAAAGACGAAATCAAGTGGTGGGCCGATTCATGGGTAGAGCGGTCGGTGGCATCCGCGTTTGCAAAAACTGCTCTAGATGGGAAGCTGGCCACGACTGAGGATCTGGAAAGAGTGTCCAGCGCCTGGCGAGCCTGGGGTACGCATGAGGACGCTTGGATTTCTATTCTGAGTGCGGAGGTTATCTGTCAGAAGGAGTAGTTTTAGTCGGCCATATTTTAACTTTAAGTCATCTATGTTTCCTCCATACCATCCACTTTCACTAGTGAACATATATGCATAACACAAACTTTCAACTTGTAGATAAATAAACTTGAGAACTTCCATAGTTCTATGTAGCTAGTAGTTGACAACAAATTTACTCCCACTTCTCCCGATTCTTCTCCACAAAGTCTTTCCACTCCGTTGGCTTTCCCTCGAGCAGGTCCAGGCTTTCGGTAAGATCGGCCCCAGCGTAGTATCCAAACTCCTGGATCATCATCATCATCTCGTATATCTCCTCCCTCTTGTTTTCCGGAAGGAAAGATTTGAACAATTCTTCGGGAACTTTCATAAAGACGGCAGGTTTCCCAGTCACGCTAGAGAACTCATTCGCGATCTGCTCAAAGGTGTAGTATGCAGCGGAGGCGTAGATTTGTTTTCCGAGGAGCTTGTCCCGGTTTTTGATAGCCGCCTTTACAAATAGACCTATATCAAGTGGGTTTTTACATCAGTAGCTTTTCCTCATTTGAAAATAAAATCAAAAGTAGAAAGGTTACTTACCTGTATCAGCTTGGATATCAATAAAAGGAATTTTAGTATTGCCTTCAAGTGGCAATGCAATAACGTAATTGTCACCCTGCTTTCGTAGCATGTCCACAGCCTCACCCATGAACGTGCCAGGGAGAAAAAAAGTCGCCGGGATTGCAGACTCTCGGATGTAGCGCTCGATTTCGGCCTTTCCATCAAAATGATGGATATTGGCCCAAACTCCCTTGCTTACCTCTGAGGCGTCAATCATGCTAGAGAAGATGAGGTGCTGGATACCGGCAGCTTTGCAGGCGTCGGTGGCAGTTTTGCCTTGAGAAACCTCGGTCGCGCGTGACGAATCTTCCCAAAAGTTTGTCACTAGGAAAACAGTGTGAGCACCGGAGACGGCTGCTGTCACTGATTCGTACGAGGACAGATCTCCCTAAGAAGATGGGTTAGGGATTAGGGTTATCCGTCAATTTCAAGAGTCCAGCCATACCTGCACCACTTCCACACCCATGGTAGCCAGCTCTTGTGCCGCGGCAGACGTAACATTTCGAGTGACAGCACGTATTATGAACAGCGAAGAAAGTTCCGTGTCCTCCTGAATGGCTCGAATAACAGAGCCTCCCTGGTTGCCAGTGGCGCCAAAAACGGTAATGATTTGCGACATGGTGATTTTTTTTTTAAAAAAAGAGAAATATTAAAAGTCTGTAGAGGTTGATGCTGAAATTCTATTTATAAAAATATAAGAAACAACGTTTTCACTCTTTATTTATATCTTTGTACAGGCGTATAGCAAGAATAAGTGCATGTCTGGAGTTGTGCCGAATCTGGTGTGTTGGTTCCCGTGTCGGGGCAAATATTCGCCCGAGCCCTGGAGGGTTGGCCCAGCACCCGCTGTCTCGGCCAAACGTTGTCTACATTTTCTACAATTCTTTCTACGTGAGAGGAAATGCGAGTAATGAGTCATAATTATTGTCAAATATGAAGATGGCCGCGTTCTGGTGGACTCCAATTAATTCAGCAGCGTATGTATATCAAAATTTGCCCCTTTTATAATTCCTGTTCTTCCAGGTAACATGGACAAGTTTAATCTTCTCTGGTAGAAAGAATAACCTATTTTAGAATCTAATACTTCAATTTAGAGGATATCATCCTCTTAAATTCTTTTAACATTTTCCTCTGTTAATCATCCCACACACCACCAAAAATAGTCATCAATAAAGTCAGTTATCCCCCCTTACCAATCCATACAATCAAACACGTCTCAATGAAAAAGGATAAACAAAATGGGCGTGAGTGCAGATCCCTATACTAGACCTTTATTTCCTCTAGCCTCATTATCTATTAACTCCTCTATAACTACCTTGAGCAGTGGAATATTTCTATACCAATTGACAGCACTTGAGTTGTAAACTTTTATATATATTGCTGTTTCCTATAGGTCAACCGGTAGCCTCTGCCAGCTATATCAAGGAAGGTTCTCCAATAATCTCCTTTGGTGTTTAGGATCGTCTTGATCCACTTGCAGCATCTCCAGCACATGTCTTTAAACAACTAAAGTCTTGGTTCTGAGATAATAAAACGACATGTCGGATCCGTGGGATACCGTATGTAGGGACTTATACTCGACTGGTACATACTATAAATTTAGTGCTTGGGGCTAAAAATGAGAAATTGAACAGTATGCACTAGTACTGGAATGAGCCAATGTGGTTATTATACAGAACTTCACATGTCTATATCTATATAACTATGAGGACAAACGATAAAATATCTTCAAGCGTTCAATATGTTGATTCAGCATAAATGCTGAACCTATCACCAAAATGTGATAAACCGTATTAGGAAATGACTTACAGAAAAATAACCACTAGAAATGCACCCTGCTATATTTAGTGCAGACTGGAGCGATGGCTCCGTTTGATTCGGCGGCTACAATGGCCAGGTAATAATGCGTAAAATACAACAGCTTTCAGCCTCGTTGCCCCTCAACTGCTGTCACAAATTTCGTTCGCCCTACTTCGCACTCAGGGACTCCACCTCCCCAGATCTTTACTGGCAGAGTTAATTCTGGAGTCGTTATGACTTAAATTAGAACCAAGACATTTCTCCGAGTTATTTCCGAGAGTCACTTCTAAACGAGAGTGGCTCGGAGCCTTGCAATGTCCATTCCTGAGGGCAAATATAAACCACCGTTATTTCGTCGCGATTTTCACGTCGCGATCATTTGTGCGCTACCTCTCGAATACGATGCCGCCTGTCTTCTTGTAGACGAGTTTTGGGACGAAGATGGCAAACAGTACGGTCGCACCACCGGTGATCCCAACACATATAGGAACGGACGGATTGGGAGACACAATGTCGTGCTTATGTTACTCCCAAACATGGGGAAAGTCACAGGCGCTGGATCAGCAGGGAGCTTACGCACAAGCTATACCAGGATAAATCTTGTGTTTCTTGTCGGCGTATGTGGTGGAGTACCTGCACATGACATGGTTCTTGGGGATGTTGTTGTTAGTGATGATTTGGTTCAATACGATTTTGGCAAACAATACCCCGGCCAATTTACCACCCCGGACACAATTCAGGTCTACCCACGCACTCAGCCCAAAGATATCCGCAGCATCCTTGCTTATTTCAAAACCGAATCCGGCAAAAATGACTTACGAGTGGATACTGCTAAGCATATGAGCGCTCTACAAGATGCAGCAGTCTCCAAAGGCTATACATGTAGCTATCAATATCCAGGGCCTACGGAGGACAAATTGTTTGAAGCTACATATCGTCATAAGCATAGAGAGCCGTCTACTTGCAATCTATGTTGTGGAGAGGTAGAGGTGTTTTGCGACGAGGCTGCTACAGCGCCTTGTGCCGAGCTTGGCTGTGACGAAGCCTTCTTGGTTTCTAGACCACGTTTGGCAAACCATCGAGGTAAAGAAAGCCAACAAAACCAGCGGCCCGAGGTTTTCATTGGACGCATCGCCTCAGCAGACAGAGTTATGAAGTCTGGGGAGCACCGTGATCAAGTTGCAAAACAGTACAACGTCATTGCCTTTGAAATGGAGGGAGCTGGATTATGGGATGAGATTCCAACCATTGTTGTCAAAGGAATTTGCGATTATGCCGATAGTCACAAGAACAAGTCATGGCAGCCATTTGCGGCCGCGACTGCAGCAGGCGTCGCAAAGTCTATACTGAACCGGTATCACGTTGCTGACGGCGCTGAATCGGTATTGAGTACCATTGGTATGTTTCCTAGCATAAGATCTCCTATGATATTAACAATAACCCAGATTACAAAACCCACAATCAAAGCGATTCGCCATTCCCAGATACAGAGGGCTTGAAAAGTGTGGTTTCATCAAGGACTAAAACCCCTTCTACGGGAAATCAGTGGAAGTCGCTGCAGGATGCAATAGATAACTTTCAACAGGCTCTGGACGCTCAACAATGCAAAACGCTACGAAATATACAGGCAGTTCCAAATGCTACTGCAGTCCTCGTCTTTACTGCCCAGCTTGACTCTCGTAACAGAGACAGGAAGGGATCTAGCATTGCCAGTAGATTTCATTCTATTCTGCAATCTGTTCGTGACTTTTCTGCCGTGATTCAAGACTCTACGGGATGCCCACCGGAACTTTCGATTAATCTTTGGGGTAGCGTGAAACTAACAATAATTGTGAGATTCCAATCATAATTTTAGGCTGTGATCGTGAACTAATGATATCAGGTAATATTCGGTCTCGTCTCACACTATGAGACTCTCTCGAAAGTCTTCATGAACCTTGGCAAGCTTTGTCCACAACTAGCAGAATACAATGCGGTATTTTCAACTTCAGTGCAGCTTCAAAGATCCCTCGCAAACTTTTACGCCTCCGTCATTCGTTGCTGCAAGGATGTCATTAAGATCGCCCAGCGTCCATGTATGTTGATATTTTGACTTTCCAAAACCGATGTCTTATCTAACAAGCGCATAACGTCTGCAGGGCACGAACAAATGCTTGAGACCCTTTGGGACTCTTTGGAACATGATTTCGAACCCCATACGAATGAGGTCCGGAGATATAGTGAAAATGTCGACTATGCGCTATCACACGCAAAAACATACCTGAAAGATCGCATGGCTGCTGATCAGAGAAACAATTCAGGGGACCGACAGGAGACGACCAGTATCTTCTCACAGCCAAGAAAAAAATCCGGTAAACATGACAATTGGCAGGTGGATGTGAATGAGTGGCGAGCCAAGGAACGAAAGAAACAGCTCCTTGATTCACTTTCAACTCATGATTACCTGACTCCACTTAAGCAAAACCGTCGAAAACGACAGAATGGCACAGCAGAGTGGCTTTTTAAAACCCAGGAATTTGACAATTGGAGCAATGCTCCCGGATCCAGACTTTTCTGGTGTTCCGGAAAAAGTATTAAACCTCCTATTCTATGATGACACTGAACTAACTGTTTTTCTGTGTAGTTGGTTCAGGAAAAACAATACTTACGTGAGTATATAACTGGGCAGGGTCTCATTAAGTGTACACTAATGAAGAGGTCAACGGTATAGGGCGAGCGTACTTGATAAAGTTTTGACTGAGAAGCAGGATCCGGATATTTGCGTTTCTTTCTTCTTTGTCAGATTCGATGATGAAGAGTCATGGAAAACCGAAGTCATTCTCAAGTCGATCTTAAGGCAGATTCTAGACACGACAGGCTTCCCCGATCGAATGGCAACTTCGCTGGAGGAATCACAGGGCAACTCACCGTGTGACCCAGAATATCTTTCTAGGATGCTAAATTTGGCAACTAGACAACTTAAAGGGCTTTATATCATAATTGATGGGTTAGATGAGTGCATGAAGGGAGATCGTGATGGGCTCCTCTGGGCACTTGACTCACTTTGCTCGTCCGGGCAGAATATTAAGGTATTTATTTCGGGTCGTGAGAGTGTCTCTAGGGAAGTCTATAGGAGGTTCTCTCATGCTGAACGCATATCTATGAGCCACCAATATAGCCAGTACGACATCGCTACTTACATAGACAACGCCGTGGAAGAAAGATTACAGAGAGAAGACTTAATTGTTGGCGATCAGACTCTTATCGAAGAAATTAAAGACGCTTTGAAAAAGGGTGCCGATGGAATGTAAGTCTCTTAGACCAGGCGGCCTATTCTTGACATATTTGCTGATCTTTCTAGGTTCCTTTGGGTTGTATTCCAGATCAATAGCCTCTGTTCACAGCATTGCGACGACGATATTCGTCAAGCTATTCGTGACTTGCCTAAAGATTTAACAGAGACCTTCAAACGTGCCCTTCGGCGAATTACCGCACGACATAATGCTGATGTTGCCCTGAAGAGCTTCCGATGGGTTGCCGCTGCAAAGAGACCTCTTTCTCTTGATGAGCTAAGAGAAGCTATCTTCATTGAGATTGGCCAGGAATATTCCAGACCAGAGCGATTCCCAAACGACATTCACAACATAGGATCCTGGTGCGAGAATCTCATTACCCTTGACGAAGAGAAAAATATAGTTCAATTCGTGCATCACACGGTTCGACAATTTTTGGTTTCCAAGGATTCTGACCCTGAACTGGAAAAATTCCATTTCGAGGCTGACGAGGCCAGTCATTATCTTGGCGAGATATGTGTGACGTACCTCGGCTTCAATGATTTCAAAACAACTCTTGCTCGACGACCTCGACCACCGCCTCAAATCCTTCCTGCCGAAATAGTTCAACAAGCTCTGCGAAACGAAAAAAGGTCAACAGATCTGCTCCAAACTATGGCAAGATTTGCGTCAGGGGCTAGCAGAAAGCCAGGAACCGCAAATGTTGTGGATGTTATATCCAGCTTGACATCAAAGAACACGATGTTAGACACGAAACCATCCGGACATCCTTTCTTGAGTTATGCGTCGAAGTACATGATACTTCACACCAAAGGCTTTCAAGAAGGGAGATCTGTCATGTGGATACACTGGAAAGAAATGATGATTTATGGGAGCGATCTCATCGATACCCCTTATGGCGTCAAAAGTCTGAAGGAGAATGACCTCCCTATCTTGTATTGGAGTCTCCCAGCTCGTCATTATGCTCTCCTACGGCTCATCTACCTCGGACTTGGATCGTCGAGCAGTGAAGATCGAGGCTTCGCATTATTGTGGGCTGCTTATGGTGGGCAATTGGATGCTGTGAAAGTACTCCTGGATGCCGGGGCGAATGTGGATTCTTCGAAAGAGCGTGTGGCTGCTTTACGGGCAGCTATTAGTAATTGTCATTTAGATGTCGTCGACACACTCCTTCCTGCAGGGGCTGAGGTGAATATTCTGGACCGCGATGGTCAAACAGCACTGCATGCGGCTGTTAAATGTGGATATCTGGGTATCGTGGAGAAACTCCTGGATTTAGGGGCTGAGGTGAATATTCTGGACCGCGATGGTCAAACAGCACTGCATGAGGCGACGGTTCGCCAAAATTTGGATATTGTGGATAAGCTTCTGACTGCGGGAGCTGATGTGAATCTGCCAGGATGCCGTGGTCAGACAGCACTGCACCAGGCGACGGATCACCGGAATTTGGATATTGTGGATAAGCTTCTGACTGCGGGAGCTGATGTGGACATTCGAGGGTTCCAAGGTCAAACAGCACTCTTTCAAGCTGTCATGTTTGGAAGCGTTGAGGTCGTTAAGAGACTTTTAGCTGCGGGGGCCGATGTGAATATACAGGCAGAGAATGGTGAAACAGCCCTAAGTCGTGCTTCCAGTTGTAAAGACCTGGGCATGGTGAAGATACTACTAGCTGCAGGGGCCGATGTGAAAATTCGGTAATGGAATGGCGAAACAACACTACATTGCACATCCGAGTTCGGAAATCTGGGTATTCTGGAGAGGGTTCTAGTTGCGGGGGCTGACTTGAATGTCCCAACGTGGGATGGCGAAACAGCACTGTATCGCACTGTCAAGCATGGAAATCTGGCTATTGTGCAAAGGCTCATAGAAGCAGGGGCAGATGTGAATGCTCTCCCTGATCCTTCAACAATTGGACCAAGCTCGACTGCATTAAAGATAGCCATTGCTCGTGAGTATCATGATGTAGCTGAGACAATGAAAAGGGCGGGGGGGAGGGAGCATTAATGTCTATTTTAAGGAGTACTAGCAGAGAAAACAGTTATCCCTCATTGAGTTTACGATATCTCATTTTCCTAGTTCAATCATATGTACATGACATCTTTAGGCACTCTTGAGTTTGTGCAGCTTCCAATTCAATACCCCCCGTCTTGTGATCCGAGCTAAGAGCTTAATTCCGGGCCCACACTTTGCACCTTGCTTCATAATCTGGCTTTGCCAGTTTACAGAGACGAAACGAGGTTGTCGCCGAAATCCTTGATGCTGGCGGCAAAGTCCTCGTACGAGGAGGCAGACCAGTCGGCAGAGGTTCCAGGAACGGCATCATCGCCCTTGAAAGCAATGTACAAGACATCAGTGTCTTCGTGGCCGTTGTCGCCGTTGATGCTATCCCCAAAGCAAGCAGTGCCGACGGCAAGCGAGGCCTCGCCGATCAGTGGGTTGCCATCGTCGCCGTTGGTGTCTCCCCAAATACCATAGATGAGCTTGTTGTTGCAGACCACGGCAACAAGACTCAGCGGCTTGACGCCGTGTTCCCTTGGGTCAAAAGTTGGGTCGTAGTCGCCTTCGTTGCCCAGCACGACGTAAGGGTGGATGTCGGCGCGCAGGTCCGGAATTCCGTAGTCGTCGTGGACCTGATCTTTGAAAGCAGTCTCGGACTGGGTGTCGCCAGACGAATCGCAGCGCGAGTCGATGCCGTCCTGGTTGCCGTCACAGTCGATGTCCATGTCGGCCAGTTCTGAGCCAGAACCCTTGAGGTAGAAGCCCTTGCCGGTGAAGTACTTTTGGCAGTAGCCATAGTCTTGAGAGCCGTCATCCTCGGCGTAAAATCCGCCCTGGAGCAGGTCCGAGCCGGAGCAGTCGCCTCCCTTCTTGACCTTGTTGTAGAAAGCTTGCACGTTGTCAGGGATATCGTAGGCAAGGGCTGGCGCTGCCAGGGCCGCAACGGCGAGGCTGGTGATGGCGGCTGTCTTCATTTTGTTCAGTTTTTGAATTGTATTGGTATGTTTTCAGAATATGGTTATTTGATGTCCAGAAACAATCCTCATCACCAGCAGAGAAGGCCAATTTATAGAAAATAGTTTATATGGCAGTTCTCTCGGGTTACAATAAGCTTAGACCCCAACCCGGTAATCTGTCAGTAAGCCCGAAAATGCCGAAGCGAGGCTCATTGTTAAACAAGCTTGTTCTCGTGTTTGAGCTTAGCTAGTTTAGCAATTTCTAAATCCGGAAGGGGGATCGCCCCCAGATTTTAGCTTTGGCGATCGACAGAAGCTTCCATTATTCTATTATTTTTCACCCCGTTATTCCTAACTAAATGCCGTTGATTGATAGCTCGCTTGAATAAACCATCATTTTTGCGTCTAAATAACTACTATCAATGGCCTAGCAATTAATACTTGCTCGCAATCAAGACTTATACCGATTTGCAAATCTCTTGGGATCGACTAATTAAGCTTTAACTTATTCGAATCCGAGTCAAAGTCGGCCCCTGCCAAGACCGCGCTGATGGATTGTGGAGGTGAGACAATATTAAAATGAGTATGGCCTCTATGGACCCTAGTACAGAGCTGTCTCGACTCTCCAGCACTTGAGAGTCCAATCAGCCAGGCCGGTGGTGCCAGCATGTTGATCGACACGATATTCTGTCTGACCTGTGGCTGCACTAGGCATGTCTATCTTATTTTTAGACGTTACACTTGGCTCAGGATTGATTAATATTGGTATCTTCTTAATGGATTTGATAGGTTATGAGTAATGCCAAGTCTCTATATCGATCGATCAAATGTCATTCACATGGGATGATCGCCATGCGAACGCCGTACTTTGCCGGGTCACCGTGTTTTGCCGGAGTCATAAACTTGAGTAAGACAACAGTAAGAGTAACGATATGCTTCTATTACCCATGCTGACAGTCTTTCTGACACTACTGGCATGTGTCAGGTGAGAAGAATGCCTCGATCTGAGGTCAAATAGTGTTGTAAAGGTCCTTTGGTGTATACGCAACCAGGCTAATTCAGAACAGGGTCCAGTGGCATAAGCACTTTCAGTCTGGCAATGCAACTGACCAAAGGAAATATTTACCTAACGGTCATGTTAAATTCATGCAAAATGTGACATTCTTCTACGCTATCACTAACTGAATAGCCTCAACACCACAACTTCCCCATCTCCCCGCACAACCATCCACCGGAACACAGTCCCAAGCCAAATCCAACCAGATTAACCATATCAAGCAGATTAAACTTACCAAGCTTTCTAACGGAACCCGAATTCCGGCGCATTTCTCCTCGATCGCATCATCGGCCGAGACTTTTGCCGACCCCGCATCGCCCGGCGATTGCTTTTGAGCGATGCGGTCCCCGCACAACGTGAGATTTCCGAGTATATCATCGACTGTTGTCCACTATCGCGTGTTGAAATAGACAGAAGAAACAATCGAGATACAATGATTACCGGAATCCACCACGTTAACCTGCTCGTGCCCGAGGGCACGCTCGACGACGCCTTTGCGTTTTATGGCGAGACGCTGGGCTTGCACTCGACGCCGGTGCCACAGCTGCAACGGGGGACGATTGCTTGGTATGCTGGTTCTCTCCTGGTAGAATCCTAGAATCCCTCAGGCATTCTTGCTGATTCATGTCCTCTACAGGTTCAACATCGGAGAAGCTAGCGGCCAGCAGATTCATATTGCCTTTGGCAAGAACGATCCCAGCGCGTCGCGCCATCCCTGTTTCCGGATCGGATCGCTGCAGGACCTGCAGGCACTACAAAAACGGATTTGGGATCATCACAAGCGTGGTGGCAGCTCAGCGCCCATGGCAGCAGATCAGCCCGGGGAGCAGAATTCAGGTGCGTAAACATTATCGTACGATGATCGGTTAAATGTGGACTAACAGAGTTTGCTACAGGAGCACAAGGAGTCGAATATCCGAGCAGGTTTTTTGCAAGAGACTACGCAGGGAATAGGCTGGAGTTTACCATATAGCCAGTAACTGTTTAATTTAACTTTGATATACTTTCTGCAAGTAACCTGCATTAGTCGGTAAATAAACCTAATAAGCATACAACTTCATCCCGTCTTGTCTCCTCCGGTTCATGAGCACGTAGTAAAGCTGCAGCAAGATACAGCCCACACAGACAAAAAGCAGCAAAGCGGCGTTCGTCCAGTGACCTGTTGGATACCCCCGAGCCGCTTCGTTGGCTTTGTAGATCCAAACACCGGCGATCTGTCCTGGCGCTCCAAACGAGACGTTCAGCGCGATAGCGAGACCGGCTGCTGCAGTGGAGTCGAGATTGGACGATAGCCAGCCAAGCAGTGGTGGGATGCAAGAAAAGGCGCCGCTTGTGGCGACGATGAGACAGCCATACCGGTGCTAGGTATCGTTAGCGATGTAGACGGTAAGAAAGTAGAGAAACGTACTAGGTATGCATCAGCTGGAAGGACAGCAGATGCAAGAAATCCCATTGCGCCGATGAAGGAGAAAATTGCCGAATGAATTCCGCGACTACGTAACAAAGTAAGCAAGTATTTCACAGTAAACCTCAAAACTCTTACGCATTAAAGTAGTCAGCCGAGCCTGCAACAGCAACAGTCACAACATAGGCCACTGCATACGGCGGCACAGTCATGAGCTGGGCTTTCAAATTCTCATACCCCAAACCGGCCGTGATGGACGGCGTAAAGAGAGACAAGCTGGAGAAGGGGGTCGAAATGCCAAAGTAGATCTACCGTGAATTAGCACATTCACCCACTCCATTTGGGCCTTGAATACTCACCGCATAATGCGCGTATAGTCTCCAATCGATCAAGACGCTCTTTGCCTCGGCCCAGCTTAGCGATTTGGCGCTGCCCTTGGAGCCCTCTACCTCCAGCCGGCGTCTCGCAAGCTCCTTCTCGTCGCTGTTCAGCCAGCCAGATGTCTCGGGGTAGTCGGGCAGAATGAAGAACACAAGAAGCGCAGATGCGCATGAGGGAGCTCCTTCGATTATGAACAGCCAGCGCCAAGCCGAGAGTCCATGTGTCTGATTCATATATCCCACTCCATACGCAATCGCTCCGCCGAAGGCACCCGCCAATGTCGCCGATGCCAGAATCAGGGCAACTCGAATAGATCGCTCGGATACGCGATACCAAAAGGTCAGGTAGTAGACTAGACCGGGGAAGAGGCCGGCTTCAATGACGCCCAGCAAGAAGCGAATTCCGGTGACTTGGCCAAAGTTCTTTGAACCGCCGAGTCCCATAGTGATGGCGCCCCAGGACAGCATGAGGAATGCGATCCATCTCTGTTGATATTTTTAGTGGAAATGACTTGGTCTCTGTAGACTTCAACTAACGCTTGGCTTCAGCTTTTTCAAAAGGTAGTTGGACGGCACTTCGAAAATGGCATAGGCGATCAGAAATACCATCAATGCGATTCTAGCATATGTTAATTCAATCATTGATTCGCATAAGACACATGCAAACCTACGTATACTCATAGTTTGTCATGTGTGTATCCGACAGGAGATCGTCGTCGGTATCGGCGTTTAACACTTTGGCATTTCCTATGCTTCATTAGACCAACCCCAAACACCAGCGGCATGGACATACCAATATTTGACCGATCCAAATAGCAGAGCAGGTAAATAAATGCCGACAGCGGCACAATGCGCAGATCCTGTTTCCAAATGAGGCTTTTGACAGCTTCCGGATTCTCGACATCCTGCATCTCGATCAGAGCCGAACAAAAAAAAATCGTACCTGGGAAATTTGCGCATACTTGAAAAACAGCCCCCTCGGCGTCTTCAACCTTCCTGCTGGGAGTCTTTGGGTCCTCCATGATTGCGGTCGTTGAGGGTAAACAAAAAAGAAAATGTTGGAGAAGCGGTCAACAATCGCGGGGGTTGAGTTCTTGCTAACTAAATATAGGTATAGTAACACGAACGAACCCCTAAGTGGATCAACTATCACCAATTGTGGCGCTGCTAATTGGGTATCACTGTTCACTGTTCACAGACTCGGACTTGCGCTACGGCATTGAGGCCGATGATTCAAAACTTGTCGGGCCTAACTGCTGCTAGCTAGATAATTATTCGCTGGTTATAATATTAGCCGGTATCTTTGGGTTGTAAGTGGGCCCTTGGTTAGCTCTTACTGAAGGATTTTAGTGCACATGTGCATGTGGTTCATAGCTTCATTCAGATATTAATTCCGAGCATCTATCTATAGAATACATTATATGTACAGTGGAATAACCAGGAACGAAATTCAACGCTCACGATCAATATGAATCTCCGTCGTCATCTGTATGCGATATCCCTTATTCCAGCCCTCCGCATTTTCCAAAGGTATATTCTCTCCCCTCTCGAGATGTGCTGGGGGCGGCATGACCATGTCCTGCGGCGAAAAAATGCGCTCTTCACTGGCGCTGCGCGTGACTCCAGCCACGTTTTCAATATTATCATGTGCCGACACCGTCGAGATGACCTGATGCTCAGGGTTCGGCTGGAACGGATTGGTGCTAATCTCCAGACTCTTCGTGCTATACAGGTATTTCCTCCTTGACACAGAGCTCTTGCGCGAACTCGAAAACGGGTTTCGGATATGGCCGGAAGTCGTCATGTGTAGGCTGTGCATGGACCGGCGGAAAAAGGACCAGATGTAGGGTAGGTTGGTAATGTAGACGGCGACGGAGGACTCGCGCATGTACCAGAACTGGTACGAGGCGTCGTAGATGTCGCGGAAGGTGAAGCATTTGGACACGATGGCGCAGATTATCTAACCCGTTAGACTCTTTGTGTTCCAGATGGAAGTTTAAAAAATGACATACCAGGAAGAATCCCAGGGAAAAGATGAACAGCACCGGCACCTTTTCCTTCGTCGACATGCTCATGCGCGACAGCGTCGGTATGATGACGAGCAGGATGGCCAGGTCAGAGGAGATATTGAAGACGGCCTGAATTATTTCGAAGCGAAAATATGTAGCGCATTCTTCTTGCGGCGGAGGAAGCGTCCAGTATCCGGAGAAAGGACGACAGTTGAGAAACATAGTCAGCTGGACGGCGACAAAGCCGGCCAAGGTGTATGCAGCGCAGACTTTGACCCAGAATTGCCGGTTCAGATTGGTCCTAGAGCAATCGTTGTCAGTGGTAGTCTTGATATATGTAATCGAAAGCTCACGTCATGCGGTGGTAGAGTATAAGCATGCACGCTTTCATCGTCCAGATGACATTGACCATGCACTAATTATTATAAGCCCTTGTCCCGGCTCAGCCAGAAGAGTATTACCTGTTCCGACGCAAACTCCACCTTGGCAAACTGCACTCTCGATGCGATATCGTCGGGTGTAAAGGTTTCAAACTGTCCGGGCTTATAGAGTGAGCCGCCGCCCCCTTTGGCGAGCTGGAGATTGGTCACTACAAAGGCCGTGTACCAGAGCTGTTTTGTTAGCTGCATCTTCAATAAAGCAAAGAGTTCTACTTACCATTCCCGAAAACATGACAAAGTCTTCGGTCTGCCATAGCCAGCCCATACGCTGAAAACGAGCATATCTGCCGTGGATTAGATCAATGCCAGCAGAAAACACAAAGGAAAAAGGGGAATGCATACATGCGAAGCAAGTACAAAAAAGCGCCTATCCCATACATAATCCATGACTGCAGCACCAGGTCGTGCAGCGACCCCCCGCCATCTGCGGCCATGTTGGGTCGACGCAATCAAGGCATGTATAGCAGCAGTAGTATAGTTCCGGAGGAGGCTTTTTAAAGTACAAAACTAAAAATCGAACGAACACCCCCCTCATATATAAGAACACATGGGCAGAGTGCTCGAGCCCCTAGATGCCCACTTTTTTACCTGTGACTTGTGTCATGCCATGTCCGATTGCGATAAGTAGCGTCATGGTACGAGGCTGTAGTCCCTGTACGACTAACGGGCAAATCGACGGCCGATGGGTCCCACTGACTCGCACAGGGACGCAACCGGCGTGCCGATTTGGGCCAATGTCAGAAATTAGGGGCGAACTCTGTTTGCTCGTCCAATTTGCGCAATTGCCACAGGGGATTGATGCGTACACCCCCTACCCCCTCCTAACTAGATCTGTCGTAGGCCCGCAATTATATTTCTTAATAAATTACTAGTGTTTTTGATTCTTAATTCACCAGTCTTTATAGAAATTCTCACTTTAACATTGATTTTGTTTATTCTAGGGAACCCTAGCTTTTCCCTAACTCTAACTACTTTACCTATAATCCAAGCCTACCAACCCCTTAACTCGGAGTAGATGGGTATTTATTAAGGTTAGAAGTTAGTAGGTTATGGTTAAGGTGATTAGAGTTGGAGAAAGACTAACATTCCTTGGAATATTCTTGAGTGTTTTTAAAGTAGAGATTAATAATCAAAATTACTGAGTCTACTTAAAAATCTAATTTCAAGTACAGTAGCTAGGTAGAGGAAGTAAAAATCCCCTTGCCACATGCAATTCATTAATCATTGTTATGTTAACAGCGATCACACGTCGCCATGCAGGCTCGGATGCTGGGGCCTGATAGGCCGCAAATTGCTCATGTCCATTCGCGTTGTCTGAGGTCTCAGAGCTGCTAGCAAGGGCTGATAACCAATGGGCTGGCTATTGGCAGCGCTCCCCGGCTAGTGTCCTGAGCAACGCGTGGCAGGGAGCTGTCTCGAGTCTCTGCTAGCACTCATCGACCCTAGCTGGCTGCTCAAGTGGGACTTCGAGAACCAGGGAGCCTCTCCACTGCCTGGCATTCTATTTGCTGCGTATTTTTTTCATGCCCTTGGCGAAATGCGGCGCTGCTGCGACTTCATGCAGGGAAGGAATCTAGGACAGTGTCGCATTTTTCCAAATTATTTAATTATGGTCCCTGTTTGTTTTCTCTTTGTTCCCTTTTCTTTTTTTTTCTTTCTTTTCCTCTGTGCAATACGTAATTAGCCCAGGGGAAAGAAAAACAACCAACATGGAGAAAACCAACGCGACAGGCCCGGATCCCGCGGCCGCTGAAAGCCAATGCTCCAGCTCCACCAAGTCGACAACGGTTTTGGGCAGGCTCAATGCGAGAATCAGCGCAATCAGATTCCTCGAAGCGCGTGGCATCGAGCGAGTACCCGAGTCAGACCGACATGATGTGAACACGGCCGACTACATGCAGATGACCCTGTTGTGGTTCAGCACCAACATCACGGCCAACAACATTGCCCTTGGCATGCTCGGCCCTCTCTCGTATAACCTGGGTTTTGTCGATGCTGCGCTGTGTGCGACGTTTGGCTCGCTGCTGGGCGCTGCTGGGGCTGCGTATATGGGCACCTGGGGCCCTGTCAGTGGGAATCGTACCATGGTATGTTCAAGACAATATATTCAATGTTTTATCTCCGGTTTTAGCTCAATGTTATTTCAACGTGGTTTCTGATGTTCGATAGGTGATTGCAAGGTACTTCATGGGCTACTGGCCCAGCAAGATCTGTGCCCTACTCAACATTGTAATCATGCTGGGCTACGGAATGATCGACTGTCTCATCGGCGGCCAGATCCTGTCTGCAGTGGCGGGCGGAAACATGAGCGTTGTAGTTGGCACCATCATCGTGGCGATCATAACCTGGGTAGTCGTAGTGTTTGGCATGTCACTGTTCCACATCTACGAGCGCTGGGCCTGGATCCCCCAGATGTTCGCGCTTTTGGTGCTGGTGGGATGCGCCGGCCCCAAGTTCGACACATTCATCTCGTCGAGCGGTGACTCGCGCACGATTACTGGGAGCCGGCTCTCATTCTTCTCGCTGTGTCTGTCTGGCGCTGTCGCCTGGGCCCCGGCTGGCGCGGACTACTACGTGTACTATCCGCCCAGCACGAAGAAGTGGAAGACCTTCATCATGACCTTTTTGGGGATCGGGCTCGCCCTGGTATTTGCTACGCTTCTCGGCGTCGGTCTCGCATCTGGCACTTTTTCGAATGCCGACTGGAAGGCTGCCAACGAGGTCTCGCCCGGCACGCTGATCTTGCAAGGATACAACGGACTCGGTGGTTTTGGCAAGTTTCTCTGCGTGCTGGTCGCGTTGGGCCCGATCGCAAACAATATCCCCGGCACATACTCTGCCTCACTCGGTTTCCAGGTTCTTGGTCGATACGGGGCTCTTTTGCCGCGCTGGTTCTGGTCCTGTGTCAGCGTTGTCATATATACTGCCTGCGCCCTGGGCGGCCGGAACCATCTGTACGACATTTTCGAAAACTTTCTCGCCCTGATGGGCTACTGGGTGACCATCTTCCTGACCATTGCGATCGAAGAACACCTCTTGTTCCGCCGCAGCCGCGGATTCGACTGGTCGGCCTGGTCTGATGCCAGAAAACTGCCCCTGGGACTGGCAGCGTTCACTGCGTTTGTGATCGGCTGGGTTGGTAGTATTATGTGCATGTTTCAGATCTACTACGTTGGGCCGATTGCCAAACTGGCCAGTCCCGAGGGCGCTGACTTGGGCATCTGGGTGGGCTGCTCGTGGGCTATGCTTGTGTTTCCGCCGCTACGATTCCTGGAATTGAAGCAATTTGGCCGTTAGTCTTGACGGTTCACGTGATCATGAATTGATGTGTGATGTTTTGTGATGAGCGAAACGGATGATATCAAAAGACGAAATAGATCAGCGCTAAATCTGCATATATGTACATGACAAATGTGAATATCGTAACGAATATGAAGAGAACAATTAAAATAGTAGATATAACAATATTAAAACAGTAAAATCAACCATTTTTGTTCTGGTGCCAACTGCCCGAAAAGTGATGTTTGAGGAAGATAGGCCCGTAGCCTTGCTCGCCCGAGTGACTGTGCTGCTGGTTGCTGCCAAACGCATTGATGGGCATGAAAAGCACGTCGTCGACCAGCTTTGGTTCTCGCAGCCCGGTCACGTTGTACCATTCAAAGGGTGCTCGTAGGTGGTATCGTAGAGTATCGTATAGGGCCCAGGTGACGGCAACTGGGCCAGTAGTTCGCATGACCTGGCAGGTCGTTAGGTTATTTTTCAATTAATTGAAAAAAAAAAAAAACACTCACATCGCCGACACTCATCTTCTTGCCAATCTCCCCAATGCTAATATTCTTCTCCTCGGCATACTTGTGCAGGTTGGCGACGACGTGCTCGACCAGCTTGACCATGTACTTGGCCGAGGGCTTGGACAAAAACGTCCACTGGACAATCTCAGACCGGCGGTTCTCCTCGGGCTTGTCGGGTATGTCTGCGACAATTCCAATGACCAGCGACGTCGCCTCAACGTACTCTACCGGAATCCAGCGATCAATGGGGACGAGACACTCGGTGTCGATATCGGTATAAACGCCGCCGTCAGCCCACATGCACAACAGACGCAGCAGGTCGGCGCGCAGAATCACATCGTCGAGATCGGTGTAGAGCGCGACGATATCCGGATGATATTCGCTGAATCGGTCGGTAACATACCGCATGGCGGCATCATCATCGAGAAAGGTGTATTCGTGTCCTGGGTTGAGCCTCTCCCAGGTGTTCATCAGCGTGGCGAGACCTGGGTCTAAGCGTTCTCTCGGTGGGCCGGTTTGCCATATTTTCTGGGGAAATTTCAGGCCCGGGATCATCGATCGGTTGAATGAATTCTCGGCTGACACATTTGGGTCCGAGTAGCCGTAGTATAAGCTTCGCGACGACAGCGTGAAGGCGAGGCCGAGGAGGAGGAGAACAGCGGTGCCGACAACGACCACGTATCGGGTGTGCGAGACGGCGAGGAGCGACATCACCGACATGGCCGTGGCTAAAGCGTTATTTTCCGTCTGTGTGCAGTGCCAGGAACAGCTCAAGCATCGTGGTGAAACTGCATAGTTGGCTATTGTTGATTGCAAGTGTCGTGTGTTTTTTTGCCTCGACAGGTCGAAACCCGAGAGTTGACGCTGGGCCGGAAAAGTGTTAGTTAGCTACGATTGCTCCGTATTTAGGGGGGCTGAAACTGGCTGGAGGTCGTTTTCCATTTGCCAAGGGGCCAGCAACGTTAAAAATTCAAAATCGGCGTTGATTGGACTGATATGAATAGGCCAGGCCAAAACGGGCAAAGTCGAGGCTGTTATCAAATGACTCGGGCCTCGGGTGTCTTGAATATCGTGCTGACGGTGCTGAATTGCAACTTATAATACTGTGTTCTCCGCACTCAGTAGTCTTGAGACAAAGTACCGGCCAGGGCCATTGTTCGCGGCCGAAATAAATCCTCAGAAATCTTCACAAAATGTTCAACAGTAAACTGCTGCTGGAGGCTCAGATCGACACGCAAACTGCGGGTTTGTCCGTTTAGCCCCTTGGGAGCGCCACCATTATTTCTCCCTTGTTGCCAAGGTCCGCATCAGGCAATGCCTTACAGCTCCATGCCAGACCAGGCAGACACGATAAAAATCGGGAAATATGAAGGGAAGATGGTTTGTTCTCCGGAGCTTATTTTGTCGAATCACGGACACGTTACGTGCATGTGTTCATTGTATTGGAGAGAGTTTGTAGTCCCACATGTTCCTTATTAATTCAATGTTGGAACTGGAAACGATATGCGTACTACATAGGTAGCCTTCACAAGGTACAAGCAGCAACAAATTGAAGAGAACAGAATGAAAAGGCAGGTGAACAATTACTACGACCCCGGGTTGTCTAGGTTGCCCCCATTATCCGGATTATCCAACCAAGCCCGAATCTTCCCCAGCGCAAAGATATCATGCTTTGCCTCTGACGTGGTATAATCTTCAATCCCCCCCTCAATCCACCCCTTTGTTCCCCGGATATACTTCAGCTCTGTGCCGAACTTTTGACACCCGTCAAAGTCAATCAGAACCGGTGCACCGAATTCGCTAACCAAGATATTCCCCGGGGTTAGATCGTTGTGCGCCCAGCCGAAATTGTGTAGATGCTGGATTACAGACTCGAGCGCGCCCATGAATCGGGATTTGTTGATTGACTTGTGTCCGTTTTTTATATAAGTTTGCAGATCGTGGGGGTGTTTGTCGAGCACGAGGCCAGTGATATGGCCGCGCACAACCCGGCAGCCGTGGTAGCCGATCAGGTTTGGGTGAGGACGCTGCGATAGCTCTTCCAGCACCTGCGCCTCTGCTACTACCGATGTGTAAAGCTGTTTCTCAATGCTGAGCTTCCGAAGCATCTCATACAATTCTATTGGTGCACGTTTGACAAAAACATCCGGACCCAATGTGTCCGGCGCCTTGCGAAGTTTTGTCTCCGGCCATGCGGGGAAGATAGTATCGTCCGGAACAGGTTTCAATGCAGACATGAGCTGATCGAGCGAAATTTCAGTCTTGCGGATGGGTAGCTGGCCATAGTAGAGAGTCTCATTCTCGTCCAAAAGGCCGAATGATGTGTACTGGAATGCATTCGAGTCGGAGTCTACCTCCTCTTGCACAAATGCTAGCTCGTCCCAGCTGGTGATTCGAGGGGTCATAATTAGAGCTTGTAATAAAGATGAGTCAACGTATACTCTAATTAGTAGATTTAATCAACATTTAAAAGTAAAGCCCGTAGATTGCGATGTGTTGGCACTTGGTGCACATATAAAGCGGGGGACCACACAGGCAGAACAATATGTACTTCAAACATTGAATGTTCGAGGGGTCATCGGTTACTGCTGCCTGCTTATCGATAAATTCAACATTTCAATGTTGATTCAGGGAATTTAACTAGTGTAACATGTCTCAAGAATCCTGGGCACAGCATTCAATTGATTCTTTTTTCGAAAACCGGAAATCCCCAACTCAAGCAGAATGTAACCAACTGGCCAGGTCACTATCCGATGCATCTAAAGTTCGCCCAGTTGATATTCCCGGATCTCTCAGTTACACGGTCATTGGCACAGGTCGTCCGAATAAAGGCTTGGACGTGATAATCTCTTTTCGGGAAGAGAATTCATGTATTGACCCTACTATTATCGCACTGGTACGGTCAATTCACGGTTGCCTTGTCCCGGAAGCCACCTACCATGGCCAAATGCTCGGTGCTCACCCACCTCTCCATATTTACACCATGACTCATCTTTCTGGCATACCTTCTCTCGAAGTACTCAGCACCAAAACTGAGTTGACATTGGAAGCCGAGGCAACTCATACTTGCTACGTCAAACATCTGGCTAGGTAGTGCCTACATTGCGTTGTGCTAGAAGCGGAACTGACTTGACAGATACTTTGCTCGATGCTGGTTGACACCGCAGCCTGTGAATTTTCAACAGCTGGAGAAACACCGCGCTGGGATTAATCGCCGACTGGAAAATCTCAGAAATACATCCCCACGTATTCTTTCAAACGAGACAATCAACGAACTGGAAAGCAGTCTACCAGCCCTGTTCAATCACGAATATCCCCAGGTGCTCACTCACAACGACATATCGAAGACAAATATTCTGGTCAATGAAAAGACATTAGAAATCACAGGCATCGTCGATTGGTCTTTGGCTAGTGTGTTACCCTTTGGGCTGGAGTTGTTCTCTCTATCCCTGATGACTGGGTATATGGGCATTGATGGCTGGCACAGCTATACATGTCGCGATAAACTGCACGCCACTTTCTGGGATGAATTTTCGTCTAGGTGTGGAATAAATGATGATAGTCTGCGCCGGAAGGACGTTTGTGATGCGGCGCGGAGGGCCGCTAGACTTGGGGCAGTCCTACATTATGCATTTCAACGAAACGCGGATGGGTCTCCCTCTGAAGAGGTGGCTACGTCAAAGTGGATGTTGATGTTTCTTCCAGTTTTACTGAGAGACTAATCGTTTTTCATTGGCACAGATTTCCAGAGCCAGTTGACTTGAAGGAACTTGCAGTATTTTACGAGAACGAACTGGGAAATTTTCTACAAGTAGATACTTGTATTCAAATAGTTCAAGAAGGCAAAACCTACGTGGAACATATTTCCTCAACGTCATTTCTTCAAAGAGCTACTTAATTTCACAGTTTAGCTGTCGTGAATCCCATTGGCACAACCACCAAGCTATTCAATCCACTGATCTCACATAGATACTAAACCCAGCTGAGCGTCTTCCAGTAATCCGCAATAGGCTTTGGTCCCCAAGTAATCTTGTCCGGAACCCCCGCCACAACCTTGGCCTTTACGTAGTTGACACCACTAAAGAAATACGTCTCTCCATTTCCACCAGGCACAGGGAAAGCAGCATCCACAACATCAAATCCAGCCGACGTCAAGCCTGGCCACTCAGTAACCAGTTTCGCCGGCCCATAAACAATCTTGTCATCAAACACGTGCACGCGCACGTAGTTTTCACCTCGGAAGAAATACGCCTCGCCGTCCTTTCCGGGAACAGGAATGACGGCGTCAACAGTGTCGAAGCCGGCTTTGGCGAGAGTTGTCCATTTGTCTGTGATCTTGTAGGGCCCAAACACAATTTCGTCGTCGGATGTCTCAGGGACGACTTTGATGCGCACATAGCGTGTGCCGCGGAAAACGTAGATTTGGCCAGGTACGCCGGGTACCTCTAGAATTGCATCGACGGTGCCGAAGCCGGCCTTTACGAGAGAGGGCCAGTAGTCGGTGACGGTTTTGGGGCCCCAGGTAATCTCCTCGTCGCCGGTGGCTGGTGTGAACTTGATGCGAGCATAGCGAGTGCCTCCGAAGAAGTACGCTTGCTGGATGTCTTCGTTGAAGTAGACGGCGTCGACCATTGTTACTGACTTGGGATTCAAATAATCTGAATGTTTTGGTGGTTGAGATGATGGTCTGAGGAAGGGCTACCGTGGTGAATTTATAACCAGATCTTGATACCTTTCATCATGTGATGGCTCACACTCAACACGTCATTTCCTACAAAAGGTATATTCATGCACGAAGATGTTGTATGCATGTAGAAAAATGTCATCCGTATTCGTGATGCACGCATACGTACTCTGCATCCATCGAGTCGATCACGATCCGCCCAAAAACACTCATGACGTCGAAACGTCAAGTATTAAGCAAGTCGTGAGGATCTGAGTTGCGTCAAGTTTTCAATCGGCCTGTAGACAAAGCTAGACCTATGAATATCACATTGGATATGTTTTCCGTTAACACGTGAGTGGTATTCAACGCAAGGGGTTGAGAAATGTCGATAGTATGACTCCTACTTCATATACGGAATAAACTCGGGGATAGCAATTGACAATAGTAGTTAAAACCAGTAATAAAGTAGTATAATGACCTGAAAATCAAGTGGCGATCGCAAGGCATGAAATGGCGCAAATCTGTTGTGTTACATGAGGTGTATCAATTTGGAGGAAATATTCCCGGTCTGCACCTGCTCCTAAAATTTATTTCAGTGCCAAGGTCACCGAGTCGATGAATCTCTGACACATACATTGCTATTGAAGCCTTTCTTATTCGTCTATATGCAACGCATGGCATGATACAAAAGAAATATCCGATTACTGTTGACTCATATACAAAACCGTGGTCCGATTGGGTTAAACAGCATCTCAAGGTTTATAGTGCATATGCATCGAGATGGCTGGCTGAACAGGCCGGTATGCATGCGAGTACCCTAGTGCCCGGCGCATAACGGAATGCCAGACTATATGGACCGTGGCAAAAAGACTGACGTGTTCTCGTCTTGAGGTCTAGATCGCGATTGCGTGAAATCTAAATTCAGCCAGCCAGGTGTTGTCAATCAAGTTCTCATGACTGCTCCTTACCGTCCATGGCTTGAAAGATTCAGGAAACTTTTTCTTTCACGTCAATTATTCAACATTGAATCATCATGTCATCAAATATCTCATATATACATGCATCACCTAGCAACTCCCCTTTAACCCCTCAATCGCAGTCATGTAAAAATCTCCCAATCCCCACTTTTGCGACGCCATGCGAATCGTATCACCGTACATTTCAGCCAGCCGCGACGTGTTGCACGCGCATATCAGTGTGTTGCCAATAAAAGTCGCACTCTTCTGACTCTCGTCCGCTTCTGCGTGAAGCCAGATGTTGTACTGGTCAGAATGTCTGGGTAAGCGGGTTAATTCAACTCGATCGACGGAACCAGGGCAACGGTCCACTATTCGGCCGCGCAGCGAGTCCAGACGTGTGCAGCTCTGCAGACTAAAGTCCTTGGATGTAGTTGTGGTGGAGGAGAGTAGAGGGGCGCAGAGCGAGCATGATAATCTCGATCGGCAAAAGGCCCAGGATACAAGAGCTGCGCGGTATAGACACTCGATAATGACTGGGTTTAGAACAATGATCTTCTGTGCAAATAGAGAAGGGATGTATTGCGTAGCCAGGTCGAGGATTTGCGCAGCGTGCCAAAGTGCATCGCAGGCGGTGCTGGACCGTGCCCATTGCTGAACTCGGATTTCGTATTGCCTCATGAAAAAGTGTCCATTTCCTCCCTGAGGGCTGCTTGTACAGCCTTTGGCTAGTCGGTTCAAGAAGGACAGATCGGCGTATACGCGAAGCATGGAGGAATGGTACATCATCATCCCAGTCAAGTACGCCATTTGCTCGCTGCTGTTTTCACAATAGGGCTTGCTTTCTGGCCTAAATCGGTCCATCATGACTCGCCATATGTCCAGTAACACTGGCCAGCCCTGGCCATAGCCGTGCAGACTTCCAATGTGAGAATCTTGGGAATCGCCTATACCCGGACGCTGGGATGTCGGTTGCTGTTTCGTCTCGACCCACAGACGTGATTGCATTGCACACATCTCCAGTTCGAAATCAGCAGCGGTGAAGAATCCGGCCAAGTTTAATCGGTCCGATGGCGCGAGTTGCGATAGAGTTAGCGAACAAAGCGTGCTGAAAGCGGCACAGGCTCGCCCTGGGGGTTCATTTGCGATTGCTTGCTCCCATTGCTGGCTCGTGCATGCATTCCATGCACCGTCGGTTGTCATTAATGGCAACTCGAGTTCTTGGAAACGGATCGATGGCGGCAAGTCGTGCAAGAAATTCAGTTGACTTTCAAGACGAAAGGTAGCAAACACGAGTCTGAGCATTGTGGTTAGAAAGCTTCATAAAAATGAATGGTAAGTAGTACCTTGTTTTTTGTTCACGCAGTATCCAGCGTGACCACTCTGTCCCGGAAAGGTCATCCTGTGCCGCGATTGTCTCGATATTGAAAAACCCAATGTACCTCACCCAGCTGACAAGTGTTGCCATATGGCCTAAGGCTGCCGAGAGTAGCTGTTTTTCCTGTAACCGTCATTAATGCGATTTACTTTATTGTATATTTGTGAAGTACTTACTCCCACATATATTTCAAACAATATGGCTAGCAGAAGGGCCTTTGCCAACTCCAGATGTAACCGGCCGGTCGGGTCCGGGATAGGATTTTCATATTGCTGCGTTCAGTTTAGCAAAAGCAGTAGAAAAATAACTAGTAGACAAACCCGTGTAATCTTTTCCTGTACTTTCATCAAGACAGTCTGGTGCAAAGCCTTCAGAGGTGGTAGGTCTGTGGGAGAATCGTCCAGCAATGCCCCCAGCAAAGCGATGGAATATCGAACTTCGGCCGATGCCAAACAGCGACGAAACGTTTCGTGATGGAGGATCGGCCACTGCGGATGCAGAGACCCAAAATAGCTCTGGTAGCTTTCGTCTCTCATGATATTGTCGATGGTGCTGCGGTGGACCAGGTACAGCGGGTCTTGCTCCTGTTCAGCAATAGCATAGTATAATTCGTGTGTTGTCTGCTCTTCCTCTGTTGGATAACTCGGGTTTTGGGTGTCTATAGACTGTCCGGGAGAATAATTTGTTGATGCCACCGGGTCTATGAGTGCCGAATTGACAAAAGACTGAGTTGGCACATCACCGGCCTCTAGCGGATTGAGCTTTATGGGCGAGATGATGTCGAAATTGTCGTCCACCGCCGGATTGAAGTTGACATCGTTCGAAGTCGACGGGGTTGGCAGAGCGATATCCTCCACGTGCTGCTGCGCCGTGGTGGTCATGGGAGAGCCCTCTGTCGGAGTCATGGCCGGGAGTTCGTGATCGGCCGCAACAGCAGCAGCATTACTCCGGCGACAGCTTGCGTTGTATTTCAGACACGGGCGACATGGCGTCTTGTTGTCGCATCGCACTTTGCGTTTGTGGCAGCGGTCGCACGCGAAAAAGGTCTTTTCTTGGGCGCCTACATCGGCCTTGCGCTGGTGAAATCGGACATGGCGGATCAAGGCGTCGCTGTGTATCATTTAGCAAAAATATCGCAGGATTAAAAGGGGTTTCCTACTGTCTCGCAAACGATCGACTGCATACATGACAGGCATGTGGCCGGGCCTGGGCGTGCTTGTTATCCTGGTGTCTGGTCAAGTGGTATTTGCGTCGGAACGAGAGGTGACAGTCGGCCTCTGGACATGTCCATTTTGCTGAAGACATAATAATTTTTTTTTCAAGTCGCACACAGGAATATGCCCAAGAGATAAGGATTTTCGTCGATGAGAATTTTGCCAAAACCTTGTCTCTCCTCACCCCTCACCCCTCACTGTGAGTTAGCTACCCCTCACGCCACGATAAGAGTGGGTTTTATTCTTAGCAGTACGTAGTAGTAGAATAACCTGCAATTATCATTAACATTGAGCTAGCCAAGTTAATAAAAAATACAACAGTACATGTAAACCATCAAGTATGAATTCTAAAAAATCCATGCATAACAATATTCTCAATAAGCTCAAAAATAAGAATCAGCCAGAACAGTCGTTAATTTTACTTTATTTCCATGATACTACGTACTGTAGTTCCGGTTTGTACTCCTAGTTCCAGTCCGTGGCTTGTTGGTTGTTGGTCACTTTAGTCTGCTGCACTGTGACCACTGACCAGGTTCGCAGCATAAATTTACGAGTGTGCGTTCTTGTTGGTGCTTGTATTAAGCTTAATTAGCATTTATTATTCGTACGCCTTCCTTTTTCTAGTGTCATTTGCGAATATTTGCACCTGGTCCAAATCCACCGGTATGAGACACCAGTATCCAACATGCGGATATTGATACTCAGAGTCGCATTAAAATTATGCATCGCACAATACCATGGGTCGCACACGCAGGATTTATGTGTTCGCTTCTCGAAACAAAAATTCGGAGCACTTCGCTTCAACCCCAGAATCCGGAGGACCGGAGCCATCAGTAATCAGTATCTAGGCACACGTTCCGAATCTTCCGACAGCCTTGTCAGGTAGGATCAGATTACGGATTTATTGTTTGCACGTACGTAGGAGTCGTTACTTTAATTGACCAAAAATAACATTTGGCGAGAATTATCACAGCGAATCCTGAGCCCCGTCTGACCCTGGCTAGTCCCGTTTCACGCTGGTGAGGGTCAGCAACGCTGCCTGGATCGGAGCTGCAGGATTACCCCCATGTGTGGTCTTCGAATTTTCCGGGCCTTCTAGCTTATTCCAGGTCATAGTTGATGGAAATGGCCCAAAGGGGCTTGGTGTGGATGACATATTTTTGCTTGGCTGCCCACTGTAGTATATCTAGCTTGTCATCAGAGTACCACTGGGGATATACGTTCGTTCCTCGCTTGCGAGAAGCACATTGTTGGCCAAATTGTACGTAACAAGAGTGTGCTTTAATGTTACATCAAACAGTTCTCTACTCTCTATAAATATGACGATCTCCCCCCAGTTCATAGAGTAAAACAACAAGCAAACAACTCTAAATCAACAATCATCGACCAACTCCACAGTCCTTTCATATTTTACCAAACCAACCTCCAAACAAAACCATCAAAATGCGTTTCTCCATCGCTGCTGCTGCCTCCATCCTGGCCTTTGCCGCCTCTTCCTCGGCTGCTCCTACCCAACAGTCCTACCTTCAGGCCGGCCCCGACGAGTACCTGTCCGCTTCGATTGCCATTGATGGCTTCACCCACTACGCCCTCTTGACTGACGCCAAGTCAGCCCTGCCTGCTATCGTCACTGGCACTGGCGGTAATTTGCAGGTCGACCTCAGCACGCTCAGCGGCCAAGGTGTTACTGGCCTGCTGACTCTGCAGAACGAGAACGGCTACTCTGGCCTCAAGCACGCTGTTTTCGGCGACCCAGCTGTCCTGCGCGCCTCCAGGGGCTTCAACTTGGAGGGCCCTGCTAGCAACGAGACCCTGACCATCGAATACACCGAGTTCCACGGCTGGTTCGCTTGCACTGCTGGTGTGGGTGTTAAGCAGCTGTACTGGTCCAACTGGGCCGAGTACAACGGAACCGGTCCTACCAACTGCGAGCGCGTCACTTTGACCCGTGTCTGGATGTAAATGTGAAGATGCTTAGGCATTGAACACACATTTTCTCCAAGCTAGCGACCTCGTGCATACGAGTATCGACGATGCAGCATTCGTTTACAACTCTCTTTCCAGACTGTATATAGTTCTCTCTGCCTACAGGCTTGTATATAGACTTCGCCTTCAATGTTTCATATGTTGATATAAAGTGAATTGAAAATCTCCAAAAAAAAATCCTCGATCTCATGAATATAGTGTAAAGTATGGTTTCAATTGAATTAAACAAAAGCCAGAAAAGGACTTGCTTGCTTTCATAAATATACTCTTTAAATGTGTATTATATATACAGGATTTAAGCTTTATAAATCTAAATCATTAATGCGACATCCAAACATCTAGATGCTTGCGTAATATTTGAAAATCTATATCTTTAATATTATCTAAGAGTCTTCTTTAAATATTCCCCTCCGCCTATAACCTTATATTTAAACTTGAACTTCAAATATTAATATCATTAATAAAGTAAATGAAATAAACGTTGAAAAAACTCTACTTATATCGCATCCATTTAAAAATCAAATATTCAGAGTTGACGAAGGACACACCATTGAATATTTAGAAAGGCTTTCTTTCCGAGGCCCATACGTCTCGCGGGCCCACCATCATCGAGACTGGTGACCTCGACTGTCTAGCATCGATGAAAGTGAACGGTCGAGAGGCAAGTCTTTTGACGATTTCATGATTGACCTGTACTAACCATTCTATCAAACAGATCAAAAACCTAACCTCCATCGCCCAAGCCTTAGCTTCACGCAAGAACACGCAGGTGACATTCAAGCACATCAAAAGGGCGTCGAAAGCGAACAACCAATTCGTCGAAGATTACCACAATTCCGACCGAATGGACAGGTTATACGCATAGTGGACCTTGCTTTTACATCTCCTTTTACGTGAAATCATTTGAACGTTCCTTCACGACGAATGCTTTCAATACGCCATAGATATATGTATAATCTGCAAACGATTGTGTTCAAAGAATTTGGACAATGAATTCACTCGGGATCGTAGCCAGGCGCCAGTTGGAAATTTTTGCGGCGAAGCTATTACTACATCTACTAGGCGAGGGTTTACTGGCTAGTCATTATCAATATAATGTAGTGAATTATTATTTCGTATTCCCACTCGATCTTTGTTCTAGAAGCATCAGATGTCTTTCTTCTCGTAGCCTCTGCTGTTCGTCCCACGCCTTCTGCTCGGCTGTTACTTTATCCTCCTGTACTTTTTGTTTAGCTAATGCTAATTCTTGTTGTAACTTCTGCTCCTCTAATTGCTGCTGCAAGAACTGAATCATATTTTGTAGCCCTGGTTAGAGGGGGGCTGATTATATGAAGACCGTTCCTGAGACACCACTTGTGACTGGGAATTATTATCGATATCGGCATCGAGGTTGAATGACATAGCTTGTGGGTCGGGAATGCCTTCAGCAAGTGTAATAATCGGTTGGTATGGATTGGGAGGAAGACACGATCGACAGCAGTTCAATTGGCCGAACGTAGATGAGGTTATACTCAATATAAATAGAAGCCATCAAAATCAAATTATATAAACTCTAGAGTACACTAGGTACCTGATTCTCAGAGATCAAACATTGCTGATGAAGTTTAGCACCTCCCTCGTAAATCCCTCAGGGTTTTCCTCCGCCAAATAATGGCCACTATTTTCCACAATCCCAACATTCACATCTTCATACATCTCGCTAGCCATAGCCCCAGAGCCATCAGCAGTCCAGCTTCCATCACCGGAGAGAACCATATTCGGCACTGAGACTTTGCCATTCTTCTCTCGCCACGCCTTATTCTGCTCCGCGTCCAACTCAAACGCACTATATGTCAGAAATGCACACCTCAAGGCATCAGGCATTGAATACTGCAACGTATAAAACTCGAGCACCTTCGGGTCCGAGAATGCTGCTTGATTCTGCGTCAAGCGATCAAAGAAATGCTTCAGATACATCTTCTCTTTCCCCGTGACGAGCGCAACCGCGATTTCAGGGTTGTGTCCTTGGAAATCAAAATGCCAGTGCGTGCGTGAGTGTTTCACACTGTCGTAGTACGTTGTGCCCGGAAGAGGGCATTCACCCCATATAATGCTCTCGACATGCTCGGGGAATTGGGCTACGTAGGCGTGCGCAATCATTCCGCCGATGTCGTGGCCGACGACATGGATTTTGCAGTTGATTTTTAGCTTATCTGTCAACAGAATGTGGAGATCTTGTGCCAGTACTTTCTTCGTGAATTGGGTGACGTCTAGAAGGGGATGAGACGAGAACCCATGTCCTCGATAGTCGGGGGCAATGACATGATACCCGGCCGCAGCGAGCGGTTCAATAACATGTCGGAATTGATATGATGTCTGAGGGAAGCCGTGTATTAAGAGAACAGTCCCTTTTCTGGTATTGTTCAAGGGTAATGCCTCAATATAGTGGATGCGGATTTCTGTGGTATCTTGTTGAAGTCATGTTTGGCGGTGGAATTTGTGCACTGTGTCTGGGGACATGGTGAATCTGATAATTCAGAATATGTCTTGATTTATGAAATAATGGCGTGAGACCTACAATGTCCATGCTTATTTGAACATGCGAACCCTTAAATACCTGAAAATCGGGCGCGTTGTATACATCGCGGAATGACGCTGTATGACGCTCAGCCGCGCTGATTTATAATCCAACGAAGATCGACTGGAATGCAAAAAGCTGATTCGACTTTCGGATTCCAGTATCCCGTTAGAAACTTGCTTTGGAAATCATTTCGCGACTTCTGTTTGAATACATGAAATTAACTGCGCTGGCCTTGCGGTGACAAGCGGTGCCGCCAACCAGAACGCATGAGAGATGTCTATTTCGAGGTTCCAGATTACAATTCAATGCGGCGTCTCTAGGAGGTATTACTGGTTAAAAGTACTCTGATCTTGTAGAACCTCTAATTTGTTTATTATTACAGTACTACATGAAGTTTGCTAGAAATACTAAAGACATAAGACACAATAATACTTTTTCGAGCTGGCTCGCTAGGAGCTATGTATGTACCTGACTAATGCCAAACATACTATATATGCCTCAAGTGTAGTAGTCATATTAATTGAAAGCTAGTTTCACTTATCATCACTATTCTCGTCATCCTCCTCCTCGCTTTCCACTTCAGAAAATGCGTCTTTGTCATTGATATTGTCGAGCTCTTTCTGTCGCTGCTTCTCTTCCTCTACTCTGCCTTGCTCAAGAATGGCCGCTTTCTCCTCGCGCAACTTGCGTTGCGTCTTAACGAACACGCCAAGAGGGATGGACTCCCATTCCGTAAAAAGTTTTCGACATCTGCCCTGTCCCTAGGAGCAAAGCTGACCTTAGCCCCGACGCTCTTCAATCCATCGCGAATGGTGGGTGGTTGATCTCTATTCAGACAGGAAAATGCACGTGCAGGAATGATCCAAACAAATTAACTCATCTTCTGCAGATATAGGCGAAGACCTAAAACTCACATTAGTTAAGGAGTATTCTAACGAGAAGCCGCCCAATAACAGAGAGATGTACCACAAAATTCGACAGTATGCCAGTGACGGGAATATCCATAGCGAGTTGCACTAAAGAGCCCGGCTCTCTGCGAACAATCTAACCCGGTTTGAGGCTGTCTCTCGAAATACTCGCCTCCGATATGCTTTTGACGGTGTTTTGGGAATACCTGGATATTGGAGTGCCATGCGAATAAGTATGCTCTATCGCGTAGTCGCCGTCCGATGCGATGAGGTTTGTATCCCATCGACTTGATGAATTCTCAACGCTAAATATGCACAGGAAATGATCTGTTATCTTAACTACGTGAGGGACTTTTGGTACTCTCTTGTCAACCATGATGTTGCATCCGTTGCGAAGATCGACCAGGCCACGGTGGAACAGATCCAAATGATGGCGCCTCGCATCGAAACTCCAGTTGTACAGGGTTTAGTACTCAGCGGTCAAGTGTTTTCAGACTTTACGGATCACGAGAAGGCCGAGATCTGGGAGAGGCTGCAGTCGCTTGATGGGCTGGTCCCACATTCTTTGAAGACTTCAAGTGTTTTGAGAGCTGGATGCACTGTTTGTCACGACTCTTCCTAGGAGGGAAACAGACGATGCGCGAGATATGGCCTGTTTTGCACAGTGACTGGGATTCATATTGGATGAAATTGCGGGTCTAGCTAATCGATCTCTTGACTGATTGATTGTGCGCGAGGCGCTTCTTCGGGCTTGTAAGTCAGATTAATTCCAGTATGATGAGTCGATCTTTGACTTGTTTGTGGATTGGATTGTTAGTTGTTTTGCGACTGCTATTTGTAGAAATATCAATAATGTCTAGCTGATTCTGGTAAGTCTATTGGTTAAGAAAAAAGCTTGGTGTGGATATCTGATTGTGTGCGCTTTTGTAGAGGACGCTCTCTTTCTTTTTCTAGATTATATGTATACTACAGTTGTTTTGGGTTGGGTAACCTCGTTTTTTGTGTCTACTTAGCATTCTTTGGGCGATTGGTGGCGACAGGAGAAGCTTCAACATCTGGTGCCACTGGCCATCCACCCCGTGGACCCACCTCACCTCTCTTCGTACCAGTGAGTGATTAACCGTAGGTCCGGGGCTACCACATATCGAAGATGGAGAACGGATCCCCCAAGGAGAAATGTCAGTCGGCCATGCACTGGTGGAAGGTACACTTCCTGAAGAGGCGGATACGGCTGCAGCCTTATATTGATCTCTACTAAAGGAAAGTCGCAGCCGCCGAGATCCTGCAACTAAGAAGCGGCAGGGTATCATCCGAGGGAGATCCCGGGACGAGCCCGTCGAGGGCGGAGACGATGTCCATGTCAGCGAACAAGAAAATAAGATTATTTAGTATATTAGTATTAGATTGGTTTAAAATATATAATAATTCACTACTGTAATTATATGACATTCGATTTTGTCAGTGTAATTACATGGTAAACCCACAATCTACATATATGTAAGAACTCTCTTCTTCCCCTCTGCCTACATGCACAGGCTTATACATAAACTTAAACTTCAAATGTTAATATTATTGATAAAGTAAATTAAATAAACGCTAAAAAAACCCTGCTTGCTCTCATGAATATAGTCGTAAAATATTTATTATATACACAGGACCCCAGCACTACGGATCCAAATCCTCAATGCGATGCTCACACAAAGACCCATGCCTCGTCCGAGAATCCTCTTCTTCCGCTGCTAGCCACCCATTCATCTCCCATTCTCTGAGACCGTGTGTCTGTCCAGGAAGTTGTAGTGGAACCGATATCGCCATTTGCGTTGCTACCGCCGACGCTGGGGAATGCCCGACAGTGTCGGTTTCAGTACTGCTGTCGCTGCTGGAACCAGGAGTGTTGTAGGGTTCTTGTTTGGGAAATACAAAACTCATTGCTTTGGGCATGCTGTTCTGAGGATGGATTTGCGATAGCCGTTCTTGGAGGATGCTGAAGCGTGGAGACTGCTTGCCTCCTACTGTGAGCAGCAGGTTTTCGATGGCGGCGACGGCATCGAGAGGACCGCAGTAGCACAACTGGCGTTGTTGCGGATCTGGCACGCAGGCGATAACGTCGAGCATTGAGTTTGCTATTTGCAATAGCTTTATTTCCTGTGAAATTTAAATTAGCACTGTGAATATTCATGAGGACCAAAAAACATACCATCCCGTAGCCATGAGGCTTGATCGACTCAATTGAAATCCCCGACATAGACTGCAAAAAGTCTCGCGCAATGACAAATGGGTAGTCGAGCGACAAGGGCTCGTTTTTTGTTGCTGACGAGAGCATGAAATGCGCGGCAGAGTATTGCCACAGGAGTGAGCGAAGCCAGGCGGAGGTGGTGAGAATGTCGACACACTGGCTCTCCGATACTCGGTTTGGTTTGACGGAAGACGGCTCGATCTGGTGTTGCACGTCTAGGATTTGTGTGGGCGAGTACGCAGCTGGTGGCATTTCTAGCATGGTCGAGTGGATTTGTAGCAGAGGAGTTTGGATGTGAACGAATAAGCTGGCGAGAAGATATAGGGCCGCATGTTTTTCAATGTTGCCGTCTCCTTCTCGCGTAGTAGGGATGAATGCTGTTTTCTGGAGCGTGAGGGGTAGACCATGTTGCATGCAATATGTCCTGCAGTCTGTTAGAAACGAAGGTAATAGGAATAGCGCAAGTCGTACCGTTCGGTGACGAACAAAATCCAATATATCCGTGAGCGCAGCTCTCGTTCTGCTTGGTCGTATTTGTCCAATGTCGTGTCCGTAGACAGATTGGTGAGATCCGCATAGGCAATGGCTTCTCGCAACGACAAAGTCGCCGCCGTAGTATGCCCTGTGTTGGCATAAAACATGTGTAGGAAGATCGACGTATTAAGCGAAGCCAGCGTCGGCTCCGGGCAGCTCGAAATCTTACTTCGAATCATCAAGCACTCTTTGGCAAACTCTTCGCTCGAGACCGGTCTCAGGTTCTCGTTGAAGCCGGCATGTGGCACTTTCAGCTGCGCCAAAGTGGCGGCACATGTCGCCGCAGCCAGGGCGTGTGAAGAAGGATCAGGGTCTGTATCCGACGAAGCCATCTGGGTTTTGAGCTCGTCGGTCGAGATGATCGGCCAGACGCTGTAGAGTCTCGCCTTGAACAGATCCAACGTGGCATAGTACGCAGCCAAGGGAATCCTCGGACTGCTGGCCAGGCTGGCCGGCTCACCACTAGTCGGAGCCAGGGGTGGCAGATGCTGCGGCGCCGTATACATTTGCTGAGTCTGCGTTGGTGATGTCTGTTGAAAGTATTGCTCTTGGTGTTGGGGCTGCTGCTGCTGCATCTTCTGCAGGTCTCGTATCTTGTCACTCGTCATCAAGCGCGGCCCCTTCGGACCGGGCTTCTTGCGGACTTTGAAGTATGTGCATAGCTGCGAGCGCGACTTGCACGCCTTGCAGGGCGACTGGCGATCGCACTTGACTCTCCGAATCGAGCAGCTGTCGCATGGGTTATTCCACCGCCCAGCGGTGGGCTTCTTCTCATCGTCGGCGGTCATTATGGGGGTTTCTGAGCTGGAGTCGTCTGGAGCTGACCCCGGCCAGTGGCACTATGCCATCGAACAGGCCTGAGGTCCAGTATGGCGAGGATGAAGAATTGAGGATATTCCGGAGGTGGTCGGCTGGGGGTCGGCGCGCAATCGAAGATGACGATCGTTCGCTCTGGGAGGGCTTATACGGGCAGACGATGCCCGGAAAATGATGAGCAGGGCTTCTACAGGCGCGCAGCAAGTGGTTTGATCGCAACAAGCGCATTCCTGTGGGCAGGACGCACGCAAGAAATACAAATCACAGCCAGGAATCGCCAGGAACACGACGAAGCCGGGAGAAAGATTCAATACGGATCGACCGTACCCGGCGGGGCGGATACGGTACGTTACAGAGTTACACGCGGCGATGGCACCCTACACGCAAACGTGGAATCTTGATTTCCGGGGCTGGTCGAAGACTGCTGATCCTGGCCTCTTAGTGTCTCGTTTTGAGTGCTGCCCGGGGATTCGAGAATGCGTGAGGCTGCATCTAGGCTCGTCGTTTTTGTGCTTCTTATCGCCATGGGGGCTGTTAACTGACCTGGACATCAGAGTACAGAGTATACAACTAAGCGAATACTCAAGTTGAAGGATTACACCTATTTGAGTATAGAAGCCGAGACTGTCAGCGTATCTCTACGTGTTGGACTGTTGGTGACTACGAATAAGATGCATCAGTACTACTCCCCGCACCCCGGAGACATTTGGAGCTGTCACACAGCAGCACACGCGAATACGCTGCGAGTGCTCTGTTGCAGTGCCAATGCAGCAGCGATCAACAGAAGCGAGCTCGCAGCCCAATCAGCGTGATTGGTGCAAGAGTTGTAGCGATTATCGCGGCGAGCAGCCGATCCCCCGCTTCTTCGATGGCACGATGCTAGATACTACTCTCTGCACAGAGAGCTGTGTGCTTTCTTTCTTCAAATCTCGACAGAGCTGGGTTGTGTGTTTTTTTTTATGAAGAAAAATTGCCCTCGCAGGCTCGAGAGCTCATTATTTAAAGACCTTTTGCATTGACGAAGCCCGAAGCCACAATGCACCGCTACGAGTTCGCCCACGAGCCTCGTGCTAGCCCCGAAGCTATTGTCGGTGGACGACCGACTGACAGCTATCGCTTCACCGTGTTGGCTGACGGACTGCTGCGATACGAATGGGCCACTGATGGCCAGTTCGAGGACCGCGCCTCGGTCTTTGCCATCAATCGCAATCTGCCAGTGCCCGAGTTTCGCGTCAAGGAGACCGACGAGAATCTGCAGATCATCACCAGTCGCTTCCATTTGACCTACAACAAGGAGGCATTTTCGTCGAGCGGACTGCATGTCGTCGTCAAGGGCTACTTCCACTGCCACGGCAGTCTCTGGCGATACGGAGAGACATATGCGGATCTGGGAGGCACAGCGCGCACGCTGGATGAAGCAAATGGCCGGGTTCCCCTGGAGCCTGGAATCATGGCCCGCGGTGGCTTTTCCAGTCTGGACGACTCGGAGTCGATGCTGTTTGACGAGGACCGGTGGGTCACTGTTCGACGGCCAGGCGGCGATCGAGTAGATGGCTACCTCTTCGCCTACGGCCATGACTTTCGCGACGCCATCAAGGCCTTTTACGCCCTCTCTGGTCCACAGCCGCTGCTCCCACGATGGGCGATGGGCAACTGGTGGAGTCGGTACTATGCATACACCGCAGACGAATACCTGCAGCTCATGGACCGTTTTCGGTCAAAGGGGATTCCGCTATCTGTTGCTGTGATCGATATGGACTGGCATTTGGTCGACGATCCTCGCATTGCTGCCACTGGCGTCACCGGCTGGACGGGGTATACCTGGAACAAAAAGCTGTTTCCAGACCCGCCGGCCTTTCTCGCAGAGCTTCACAAGCGCGGTCTGCGCACGTCTTTGAACGATCATCCAGCTGATGGCGTGCAGAACTTTGAGGAGCCGTATGAAGAGATGGCCAAGGCCTTGAACCACGACACCTCACTCGGCGACCCGATTTCTTTCGACATCACCGACCGCGCCTTTGCCGACGCATACTTTGACATCCTCCACCGCCGGTTCGAGAACGAGGGCATGGATCTTTGGTGGGTAGACTGGCAACAAGGAAAACACTCGCGCATCCCAGGCGTGGATCCGCTGTGGGTGTTGAACCACTTTCACTTTCTAGATAGCAAGTTCAACGGACAGCTGCCACTCGCCTTCTCACGGTATGCCGGTCCTGGCAGCCACAGATACCCCGTGGGCTTCTCCGGAGACACGTATGTGACGTGGGACTCGCTGCAGTTTCAGCCGGAATACACCGCATCTTCATCTAATATTGGTTTTGGATGGTGGAGTCACGATATCGGCGGCCACATGCATGGCGTCAAGGACAACGAGCTTCTCGTGCGCTGGGTGCAGTATGGCACGTTCTCGCCAATTCTGCGTCTGCATTCGACCAATAACCCGTGGAATATCAAAGAGCCGTGGAACCTGCCCGTTCAGTTTGAAGGCGTCATGTCGGAGTTCCTGCAGCTCAGACATCGCCTCGTGCCGTATTTGTACACGATGAATGTCCGCGCTGCAGAGCAAGGGCTGCCCCTGGTCCAGCCTATGTACTGGGCACATCCGGAGCGCGATGAGGCATACGAGTACCAGAACCAGTACCTCTTTGGGTCTGAGCTGGTCGTCGTGCCGGTCACAACGCCGGAGAACTCCAAGTCCAAACAAGCCCTGACGCGTGCCTGGCTGCCTCCTGGCCGTCGTCTGGCTGATATCATGACTGGAATTGTGTATGACAGCGACCGATCGCTCTGGATTAGCCGGAAACTGTCTGAATACCCGGTGTTTGCTCCAGAGGGCTCTATAATTCCACTTGACGCGGAATCAAGTCCCAACAACGACTGTGGTAACCCGGACAACATCGAGATTATCCTCGTGGTCGGAGCAGATGCGTCTTTTGAGCTGGTAGAAGACAATGGCGTTGGTCAAACAGTTTCTGATGTCCGATTTACGCGAACTCCCATCAAGTTTGAGCAGGGTGCGGGCCGGTTAACCATTGGTCCAAGCGTCTCTGCGGCAGATGCTCCGGAGAAGAGCACCAGGGGGTGGAGTATTCGAGTAATTGGAAGCTACTCGCTCAAGCCCGAAGTCTCCATTGGGCAGGGCGAAGCGAAACAGGTGTTCGCAGAAGTTACCCACAATGGATCCGTTATCAAACTTGGCACACACGGTACTTCGGAAGCCGTTGTTGTGAGTTTGGGTACTGCCGATCCCCAGCTCGACATATTCAACCCCCACGAGCGAATTATGCAATTCCTGCGAGAGGCGTACATTGAACTAGACCTGAAAGCAAAGATAACTGCGATATTGGAGCGTAAGACGCCTCTCGGTGTGATTGTTGGAGACTTGCATTCTCTCGGATTAGATGACGCTGTGCTATACCCGTTGCTAGAATGTCTTTTGGCGGACTCGCGTTCTACTTATTAGAGCGAGCGATATAAAGCCGCTACTTTATGTCTAGAGCAAAGCTAGATACGATTTCTGATGAGTCGAATGTCAACAAACGCCTTTCTTACCCCTTCTGTTCTATTCTCTGCATTTCACATCAATTGATCCCACGGCTCTAGTACGTAGTTCACTAGCAAAATCAATTGGCGTCAATTTACGCAAACTCGCCAATACCAATCACAATCACATGTGTCCCACTGTGCCTGGATCATCGCCACGTCAAGTGATGACCTTATCCAGCGAAATGGAAATACCAATACGTATCTCAGTACAATAAATTCAATAATGCCTCCCCCAACTCTAATTCCCGGTCATCCTTAGTGGGCCCTGGCCCTACTCCATTAAACTAGCCGATCAATTGCCGAGTCCGGCGTTAGTAGCGTTGCATTGGGGCTTCTGGCTTCGGATTACGAACTTACGGCCGATGCCATAGGCACCGTTATTATTTTATTGGAGAACATTCCAGGGCGTCTCCAGGAGGCAAAAAAGCAAAAAAAGGCAAGAAAGTCGGTAAAGGGCAAGATTGACATGCACTCACGTCGTGCCGACCCTCCCAGCTGTGGAGTGATAGCCAGGACAAGCGACTATCACCCTGTAGAATGTTCTACCCCTCTCTCTGGTCTCTCTGCTACGTACTAGTATAGAGTTCGCCCTCCGTATTTTACTATTTACTGAGTAGCGAGTACTGACCCTTTCTGAGATGGGGCTGTTTGACCTTATCTGAGGCGGAAATTAAACCACGCGATAGATCAGTTTGTCCGCGTTTCCCCATAACGCCGGACCCTGGAGTTGACGTGGGCCCTTGTTAAAATCTTCTGTAATCGTCATCACAAGGATTGTCACCGTCTTTATTAAGTTATTACACATTTATCGTCTCAAACTAACGCCAGCTCGTTGGCCCAGCTGTCCGTCTAGCGGGGCGTGATGGAATATCAAAATCCAGATGGACCCGCAAGTCTGCAGAGTTCTGGGGATGCTTGCTTCCCAAGTTCATCTTTCTCCAGAAATGGCTCGACCTCCTGACGCCTGCACTGCGCAGTCAGGGTTTAATTACGATAAAATACGCTGGGCGCCCCAGAAAATTATTGAAACGCGCTAGTGTCGAAACTCAAAAAAAAAAGCGCGTTAAGGCTCATCTCATCATTCTCAACAAACTTCCTGCAGGTCAGCTTGCCACCCCTCTGCATCAAGCGAGCAACAATTGGTCGCTGCCTGTGTTTAAAACTCAGCATTTGATCAACACATCGACTCTTCGAGTGCAAACTGCAAAGAGCTGATGCCAAGCAAACTGTAATCCCCGCAGCGATTGATGAGTCAAGGCCGCGTGGCCGACAGAAAAAAGCTTCCTAACTATTACCCCTTAGCCACCTCTAATAGCCTGGAACCTGGTCTATATACAGTCTACTTATACGAATAAAGCCGGGCATGGTTGTTATCGAGAAATGCGGCTGGTAGATATGCCTCCACACAAGCCAGACCTTATACAATCTCATGGTCTTTACAAAGTGAAAGAATCGCAGCTTCAGCAGTCTGTCGCGCTAGATCTTTAGTGTTTAGTGTGAATGATGATTGAAAAATCACACGCGATGCACGCTGAGCAAGAGCTCGCGTCATCCCCCTCGCTGGATGGCAGCACCATCGGCTTCGATGATGACCATCTCATTCGCATGTCCGAAATAATCCCTGATTTTCCGGACATGATCAAAAAGGCTCGACGAGCCGCCCTCTTCGAGCATCAAATCTCTAATATAACCGCCTTGAAACTATATGCCAAGGCGATTTTCTTTTCGTTTATTCTGTCGCTGGCTATTGTCATGGAAGGATACGATACATCGCTACTGGCTTCATTTTATGCATATCCCGAATTCCAGCAGCGGTTTGGAGAGGAGCTGCCAGGTGGGAAGTACTCGGTCACATCGTCCTGGCAGTCTGGTTTGCAAAATGGAACGCAAGCCGGTCAAATCATAGGGCTGATGATCGCCGGCGCTATAGCCGACCGATTTGGCTACAAAAAGACCATGCTTACGGCGCTTGGTCTTGTCATCGCATTTGTGTTCGTTCTTTTCTTTGCGTCCAATATCAGAATGCTTTTTGCTGGTGAATTTCTTTGCGGGTTGCCTTGGGGTATGTTCCAAACCATTACGACGACATATGCTGCCGAGGTTAGCCCTGTTGTTCTCAAGCCATACTTGACCACGTATGTCAATCTATGCTGGGTAACTGGTCAGTTTATATCAGCAGGCGTTCTCCGGGGCCTGCTTGGCCGCTCCGACCAGTGGGCGTGGAGAATCCCCTATGCGATTCAATGGGTATATCCGGTTCCTATCATCATCGGTGTGTTGTTTGCCCCGGAGTCGCCATGGTGGCTGGTCCGCCACGGCCGCAGAGAAGATGCGCGTCGTTCACTCCTTCGACTGTCGTCTTCGCGTGGCAGAGTCGAGACTGGTTATGATATTGACGATGCCATCGCGCTGATGACACTCACCAATGCCCAAGAAAAGCTCGTTCGCAATGGAACGTCGTATTTCGACTGCTTTAAAGGTGTTGACCTTCGCCGGACAGAGATCACTTGCTGCGCGTGGATGATTCAGGTCCTCAGCGGCATGTCCTTTGCTGGTAATACCACATACTTCTTGCAACAGGTTGGACTGGACAATGACCAATCATTCTCCTTCAACCTAGGAGTCAACGGGATTGCCTGGGTAGGCACAGTCTGTTCGTGGTTCGTGATGCAGCGTGTCGGCCGACGCTCACTTTACGTTTATGGTTTGGGGGTGATGGTCCTTATACTGCTGCTATTCGGATTTTTCGCCATCCCTACCCAAACATCATCCATCAACTATGCGTATGTAGCTCTGATGATGATCTACACATTTACATACGACATCACTATCGGCCCTGTGGGATACTGCCTCGTGTCGGAGATCCCATCAACGCGGCTGCGCATAAAGACAACTGCGCTCGCTCGCAATGCATATAATATAGTTTTCATCGCGGTAAACTTTCTCAATCCGCAAATCATGAACCCGACCGCGTGGAACCTTAAAGGGAAGGGCGGCTTCATTTGGGCAGGGCTGTGTTCTCTGTGTTTTTTGTGGAGCTATTTCCGTCTTCCAGAGCCCAAGGGCCGGACTCCAGCGGAAATTGACGTCTTGTTTGATCGAGAGGTCGGCGCGAGGAAATTTGCTAGTGTTTCTGTTGAACCGTTTCACTGTGCTAGTAACTATTCGACAGTTGAGCGGTCAGCATCGGGGGAATCGTCGTCAAATTGATGTATTTTACTCGTGATTTTAAGCACTTGCTGAAAGCATTTTTATGGTAATTATGTTTATGACTACATATATCAATTTCCTCAAACCGGAGTGTTCTACCTTCAAGGTCGCATGTCTATATCGCCATTAACCACACACCCACAGGTAATGTCGTCGAAACTTCAATGTTGCTGTCACATCTGGGCTGTATCGTCATGCTTGTGTTTTTCCTCACTACTGTATCAACCCACCGCATTAAATACATCGGGGAATCACCGGAAATAATAATTTGGAATTCTAAATAATTTGCCACTATTTCTGTAACCGACGTGGTGCTCGCTCGAGGGTTACAGTCAAGGGACCATAGCGGGTGATCTGGGGGAGGTTACATTGGGATCGAAAGAACAAGAACCACAGTCGTACAAAAAAGCCTCTGTGAATAATACGCCGACTAGTAACTTTGCTCCACTGGCGCATGCTTTGACCGCTTCTTAAAAAGTGGATGGCTTTTGGTATGGCTTTCTGTTGAACAGGCGGAGAGGTGATGTTTAAACGAGAACTCGGATTCGGTGGCGTTTTTTCATATCCCGACTTCCAAGATATTGACCAACTTTGTTCCGGATAGCAACGCCCAGGTGTCATGATATTGGGAATGACTTTGAACTAACTGTCGCCGCCGCCTGGCGTATATGTACCTTGGACGTCGCCAGAGGATTTGTTGGTTGGTGGCTGAACGGCGTCTTGCTGTCGAAAAGCAAAACAACATGGGAATATACCATGTGTTTACGCGCCCCTTTTAATATATTAATAAAGCAGAATCTGCACATCATCCACCTCGTAAAACCATAATTGAACTACATAACAAAATGGTCGCTTCCTGCGTAGTTTTGTCTCTTCTCTTCGCCAACCCCATACTTGCAGGGATTACCAGCAAATCAACGGTGCAGCAAGGATGGTCCTTGGAGTCTGCCACATGTCCAGCAGACAGCACATCCTGTGGTGGTGATGCCTGCTGTCCGTCATCTCTACATTGTAATCCTCACGCGAATGGTGAAGTTGTTGCGTGTTGTTCCAGTCGTAAGTAATCGATCCGGCAACTCAATTTCAATCCCCGAATGTTAAAAGAAATAATGTGACAGAAAGCGATTGTCGAGGCTCAGTTGAAGCCAGCCCTAAATGCGCCGACTCAAGTTGGTCGCTTTGGAAAGGCCTTTATGGAAATGGGTTTTGCTGTCTTGTCGGGCAAACTGGGGTGTATGACTCAACGAAGACGGTTGCTGGAACTTGTGTCGCGAGTGGGCAAGCCGGGAGTTTGACGAGTGCTATATTGGTAAATATCAGCGTGTTTCGGATGTTTCAAAACCGACTGACTGGGGTAGGTGTCGACAGGGATAGGGTCTACGACCACGGCAATATCCACAACCACTACTTCACCCAGTACATGTAAGATTGGTGGCGTAATTTAACTTCTAACTCTAACATGAATATAGCCACGACATCTACTACCACTGCGGTCACGACCACGGCAATAGCTACAGCCACTACTTCTCCTAGTAAGAATGACAGCATTTTAGTTTCTAAATCTAACATGAATATAGCCATGACAACTACTACAACTGCGGTCACGACTACTTCGACGCCTGGTGGTAAAGGGTAAGTCTGACTGAAATCGCTTGTTGCAGTCGCTAACAAAATACAGGACGCGATATGCGTTTGCTCATTACATGGTATCTGATATCTCCATTATCTGTGGCTTTGTTTTAATAATAATTGTATACTACAGGTAGGATCAATGACCGCCAGCGAGGCCATGACGGATGTTCAAGACGCCCTGAATGCGGGCTTTGACGGTTTTGCCCTAAACACGCATACTATCAGCTCTAGCGACACATGGAATACCGACGCTCTCGAATATCTTTTCTCTGCTGCATCCGGCACAAACTTCAAACTGTTTATTTCTTTTGATATGTCTTGGGGCTTGAACGTTGCCGATATACCTGCGTTTCTCGCTCCCTACGTCCAGGAAGATGCATATTTTCAGATCGACGGTAAGCCGTTCGTCAGTACATATTCAGGCGGAAATATCGATAATAACACCTGGGACACCAATTTTCGACAGCCCCTGATCGCTAAGTATGGCATCACGCCATACTTTGTACCGGACTTTGACAACTGGTCCGGCTATCCCAGTGGATTCTTCACAGCGTATCCGGTTATTGACGGGGCGTTTACCTGGGAAAGTGCCTGGCCGGCGCCAGGACAGACTGTGACTAGTGTCAGCGATACGGTTGATCAAAATGTAATATCGCAGGCTAAGGCGGCTGGAAAAACCTATATGATGCGTGCGTTACTCTCCTACATTCCATGCTTCACTCGGGACTAATATCGCAATCGAACAGCTATAAGCACATTGCAATTCAAATACACATCCGATGGAAACCACTGGTACCGTGTTGGCGAGAGTAACCTTCCTGATCGAATGCAACAGATTCTGTCCCTGCAACCGGACTTTGTCGAATTCATCACCTGGAATGATGCCGGTGAGAGTCATTACATTGGCAACAGTTGGCCAGAGGCTATTTCGGGGTCGCCTGATATCCAAGCCTACTCCAATGGGTTCAACCATAAAGGATGGCTTCAAGTGATCTCGCCATTTATTTCCGCGTACAAAACTGGCGTAACCGATGTCTCCAAAATATCATCCGGCTCAGCCATAAGCGGGTCAATATGGTATCGGACGTTGCTTACTTCTGCGAGCTGTTCCAGTGGAATCCAGAATTACCAACAAGCTCAAGATGCTATAAATTTTGCAATCATCCTTCCACAGGAGAACGCCACGACGTATACAATCACCGTGCATTCAAATGGTCAACAGATTGGGTCGTTGGCAGGCAAGCCTGGTTTGAATTGGCAGACAGTTTTGGGACTGCAGGCTGGAAATGCAAAGTCTCAAATGGTACAGGTTGTCGACGGTTCAGGGAATACAGTAGTCTCCGCTGTTGGTACGAAGGACGTGCTTTCGCAGAGCAGTGACTCGTCGCTGTGTAACTGGAACTATGAAGTTGTCGGACTCTCTTGATTGAGACATCTTTCAGTTGCACCTAGTCGAATCTCGGGGCATCTAATCTGATCTGAAAGATGATCTATCATCAACGCATGCACCTCAAGATATGGCAGCCTGGTTTAATTGCATTTCTTACCTCATGGGTTCAAGCTATAGATTCCGGTACTTCATGTCAATTGAATTAGAAAATCACACTAGAGCTTTATAGAAACCAGCTTAGGCTATTCCAACAAGTGTAGGACTGCTGTTAATGACTTACATTATTGCTCCCGGTTTGTCCTTCATCCGAGGACTCGGAAATTGGGAGTCTTGAAGAACAACTTTCAATTCTCAAAACAGCCCACATAACTCATTTCAACCAATAATCATCACCAAAAGTAAGTTAAGAATAGTCCTCCCCGGTGCCCTCGCGTCGGGGTTGTTGGCTGGTGGAGCTGTTAGCTGCCCTCGAGCCGGGCATCTCGGCAAACGCTCCGGCTGGGGTTCTTCGCAACAGAGACACTCCTAGTCTTCCCCGCGCAGCCAGCAAATAATCCTCTGCAAACGTCACGATGTAGAACTTGGCAGTGGAAATTATTCTTGGTGTACTGCGGACCGGATTTAGTCCGAAAGAAAAAAGACCCCTCTGTGACAAATAAGTAGACGCGGGGTCTCTTTTTTCTGATTGCTTTTTCAAATCATTTCGCTTCACCCTGGGATCTGAAGATACTTTGTGTACAGATGCGTATTCTTTGTCAACAATACATTGATATTCTACGTTTTAGGAATCAATCCGTATCATGTCTTCCACTGACGCTGCTACCGGCGCTGTCCCTGTCAACACTAACCCCACTCCCCAAACGCAGGTGACACTGGGTGGTAAAGTTCTCGCAAGTCAGTATTTTACCCGTCTCTTTCTCCATGTCAATGAATCATTGATTTTTTTTTTTTCTACAGTCACCGGTGCCAACCGCGGAATTGGCCTAGGTATCGCCGAATGCTGCCTCGACAATGGTGCGGCCAAGGTTTACTCCATCGACATCGGCGAGCCCGGCGAGGAGTTCACTGCCGTGAGTAATAGGTACCCCGGCCGTGTTTTTGCTCTCAAGGCCGATGTCACCAAGGAAGATAGCATCACCGCTGCAGTGGACAAGATTGTCACCGAGGCCGGCGCTATTCATGGTATCGTCGTGAATGCCGGAAGAACCAACCATAAAGCTGCTCTCGACTTCACCGAAGAAGAAATTCATGCTCTGTTCAATGTCAACGTGAGTTATCTTTTAACCTCTCGGGATTTGCTTCTGTGTTGATTTAAAATAGCTATTCGGTGCTTTCTTCACAGCCAGAGCCGCCGCTCGAGCCTTTATCAAGCTTGGTATCAAGGGATCCGTCGTGTTCACAGCCTCGATGGCTTCATACCGTCCTAACAAGGTCCGTATCACCCCACGAACTTACATAAAGTTTGTATCCGTAGCTGATAGTATCATAGCGTGTCCCCTCTACCCCTTACGGTGCCTCCAAGGCCGGCGTGCGCAACATGACCCATACACTGGCCATGGAATGGGCCAAATACGGGATCCGAGTAAACAGTGTGTCGCCTGGTCTAGTCAAGACAGCCATGACCTACTGGGTCCCGCAACAGCCCGACTGGGAGCAACAATTGAAGTATTATGGAGGTATTCCGCGCCTGGCAGAGGTGCAAGAACTGGGCGGTGCATACGTATACTTGCTTAGTGATGCTGCGAGCTACACAACGAGTATTGACATTCCTGTCAATGGAGTCATCGGAAGTGAGTTTACTCTAAATAGCATTTTCTTAAATTTTCTTTTTCTAACACGTGTTGCAGTTTGCTGAGGCACAGGACATGCTATGTTTCGGGTAGCTCGACGGTTGAAGGAACACCCATGCACGACAGCATGAATTGTTTACAGTTTGATAGAACTCTTATTTTGTGTATATTTGTTCCAAATTTATGACATTTTCTTGAGAAAAATAAAGCTATAGATATTCTCTCATACGGGTTTACAAGCGGCTTAGCGCAAATCTTGACACTCGCAATACGAGCATTTTGCCGAATGCGGACAAGGCTTTGCTGGTTCTCGTATTCAGCCTTATGAGCACCTGATGACTTTGCAGTCGCGTGTGTCTATTTAAACCCAGATTTCTTTCATAATTAATTCAAAATCATTATACTATCAACATCAACACAAAACAGGTGTCTCATCAAGCTTCTAATCCAATGGTTTATTGTTGTCGCTTCAATAACAAGCGGATCTTGCCAGTCTGTGATTGATCAGCGACAAAACTCAATCCGATATGATATCTGATGTGACTGGCTACATCGAACACCCTACCAAAGGGGTGTCGGCTGTCTTCGCCGTCCTTTTTGCAATTTCGGGTATTCTTCATACCTGGCAGACCATGTACGTTTCTCGGATGTGAAGCACCTCGGAACTCGTGTCTAACTGTTTCGCGATACAGAAAATATAAAACATGGCTTTACACGTGGGTTGTGCCGCCGGCATGTATCATCTTCATCGCCGGGTTTGTATGCCGAGAGTACGCAGCGGATCATGCCGGAAGCGACATCTATACTGCAATGCAGGGGCTACTTTATAGTGCAGTGTAAGAATTCCCAAAGGTTAAGAAAGAGAAGCAAATCTGACGCTCGATAGACCGATTTTATCCACTACATCATACATATATCTGCCACAGCTGCTTCCAGTCTGCTCCATCATCCGCCCTGAGACGCTATTTGCAATTCTCATTTCACTCACATTTTCAACATTGATCTCTCTCACAGCACAGGGAACTTCATCTTTTTTTAGCCAAGATTCCACGTCCGGGGAAATCAAATCCGGACTGGCCTTACTCAAAGCCAGTCTTATTCTCCAACTAGCTTTCCTTGTTATAGTCGTGTTGGTAGTTCTTATTTCCCATAATCGAGCACAGGCCCAGGGTATTTCACAGCTTGGCTTTGAACCGAAGATACGAAATTTCGCGGTATTTTTTGTTCTCCTTTTCATTCGCGATATTTTCCGAACAGTACAGATATTCATGCCGTCGAACTCCATAATATGGACGCAAGAAGCGTTTTTCTGGGTATTCGATGCTCTTCCGATGTTGGCATACACTCTTCTACTGAATTTGTTGCATCCCGGGAAGCATTTTTTGGATGTGATGCAGGATGAGCGAAGGGCAGCGGCAGCAAGTCCTCCCCCAGAGCCTTTTGATGATGTCGAGGTGGGCGCTGGGGGCAGGATGAACAAGCCCACTGCAATCAAACTTCGTCCATTTTCTAGAGAATCGTCCTAGCTAAGGCCAGATAGCTGCGTGCGAAAAATTGCCTAATTGGAAAAACTTAATAAACTCAGGTTCTTTTACTCCATATCCTTGACCCTTCCACATGAATTTCAAAGCGAGCAGAGTGAAATTCTCATAATGACTGTTTCTTCTACTATCAGAGTAAATAGCGTATTAATTGTGTGCAAACCTGACATTCTGACCACAACTCAACATCCAAAAAATGTGTCGTCATAGTTCGGTTGAAAACTTCCGGATCGCCCGATTTACCGTCTCTTCAATATTCCGTAACCTTAAATGTATGCTGCGTCCAAATCGAGCGAATCCTCCTCTACAGCCATCTCGCTGGCCCTTCAGTGCCTGGCTTTTTCTAGTATGGCACAAAGCTTATGTTAGCAGTGCCGACTCTGATTAGCGGATCAGTAACCCTAGAACAGTCGATATTAACGGATAACGATGCAATTGGCATACCCGCTTTTGGGCGGCGGTGTTTGTGCCGGGATTTGATGGAGACCTCATCTGTATTGGAGAGAATGGATTGGATGCTTTGTGGAGCTGTTCCATGGAAGGAAGCACGTCAATGTCTCAAACTAGGACTCCTTTTTGGCAACTCTAGATGGCGAGTATCGCGGGTTGATATCGGTGCACTGAAGAGCAACAGAGTAGCTAGCAGCAAGTATTGAACTGTGAATGTCAAGCAATAAGCAACCAATTCGTTCATAAAGAAGAAGTCATGCAAATGCAAGCGGTTTAACATAGTCTCAGTGTCTCGTCTCCTTACTTTACAATGGGTTTGACTCGCCGGTTGTGCCGGGTCAAGTCGAGTGCCCAGTTCCCTGGGTTCTCGCCTGGATGTCTCGGAAGGGAGCAACGACCGTCAATGACGTCTAGCATGATCGACTGATCCGAGGCTTCCACTGTCTTTGTTTATAAATATTTGGCTTCCGGCCATCCTCGCGCATGGAGACTTGGTTCTAATGTTAATTTAAGGACAGGAGGAATAGCACACAAGCACAACTATCAATCAGCCGCTAACGTCGTACTCGTTTCCCGATATGAAGAACTTGGCAATAGTAGCAGCCCTGGCTGCAGGTTCCAATGCCCATGCCCTCTCCGCTCGCACCGTCGGCTGCTGCTTTGAGCTCACTGCCTGTGGTGGCGCTTCCGGCCCTGTCGGCGAGTTTATTGATGGCCAGGTCCGAATCGGGGGTGGACTTCCCCCAGTTAAATTCTGTATCGATAAGGATGGAGAAATCATGGATGACAGTAATCGTCCCTGCATTCTGACTCGTAAGATGACCACCATTCACATACTTTTTTGTTCGAACTAATATAATCTCTCCGTTCAGCACCTACATCCCAGTTACAATGCGACAAGGGGGCTATTGGCACTCCCGGTTTCTCAATCTCCTCTGATGGAGAGTTCAAGTTCAAGGGGAATATCGAGTTTCTGGCCTGCCAGTCTGGAGACCACGGTGCATTCAACATCTACACTAATCCGCCCCCCAAGGATGTTTCTGGCTGTGTTGATATCACCTTGGAGGCGGACCAATGCAAGAGTTTGCCCTCTCCGTCTCCTCCTCCTCCTCCTTCGACCACAGGAGCACCTTGTCCTCCAGCAGTGACTTCTGTCAAAGTAGTCACTGTCACCGAGACAGCCTGCGGACCCTCGCCAACTGGTGCTCCACCGAGTATCCAACCATCGTGCCCCACGACACTGAACGAGGGCAGTTTTGAATTCCCTCACTTGATAGTCCCGGTCGATTCCACTGAGCCAGATACTCCTTTGGGTACTCAGTACAACGGGCAGATAAGTTCGACGGTCTCGACTATATTCAACTTTGACATTCCGCCGAGTGACGCCGGGAAGACCTGCTCGCTGGTATTCCTCTTCCCCGAAAAGTCACAGCTGCAGACTTCGTCTTTCAACTTTACTGGAGACGGCAGGGTCGATTTTGCCCAGATGAGTGCTCCGGCGACGCAGAAGACGACTTTCCACAGCATTCCGTCTATCAAAAAGGACTTTGGTGTATCCACCCTCGCGCCGGGAAATTCGTTCGTCATTGCTACATTCCCGTGCCCTGCAGGAGAGACGATTGCGTTTGACATGGAGAATTCTGGTTCGACCGAGCTGACATTTTTTGAGGATTTTAATCCTGCTCCGTAAGCTTCTCCCTTTCTGCCTCATTGGTGATCTTAAGTCATACTGATCAATGAATGACAGAATTGGTCTGTTTATCACTACTTGCTAGTGTCAGATCACCATCTTCTAAATATTTTTCACGTGGAACAATTATTAATCGACCCTGGCTATGGCCAAGGAAAAAGCGTAGTCGTATATGATTTGAAATTCATGCTTGGCCTTGAGCTGTACTATACATCCGACGATGACATCGGACCGGATTACAGAATGTCAAATAGTGCACATGTGGTTGGCGAGACGTAATAACTAGTGCGATTATATATTTAATTCTGAATTTTAATCAGACACTGTTGCAGTCTAGAGAAATAATAGAAGTTACCGGATTCAATGTTCGGTAGCTTAGGGAGAAACATTTGAAAACTTAGTGTATCAAATTGATAGACAATATCAATAATCATAACCGGTATACATGCCGTACATAAAAATGGGTCCGCTAAATGCCCACAATTCATCTAAATTCTATACCCAAAAATATGAAGGAAATTTTTTTAAGAAAAATATTACATGATCAAGCGTGGTTTTCAGGGATAAGACGGTTGTCCAAGGAGATCTTGCTGTAGGCGTCGTCATCACTACCACCACGGCTGGTGCGGACGTGCCACACTGCTTCGTTCCACTGTCCCTTCCAGACCCACCCGGGATGGAAGACAGTGATAGAAATAACGGCGATGGAAATCATGGCACCCTCGAGAACCATAAAGGTGATTTCATCGTTGGCAAGGGGGCCATCGAAGCCACCAGACAGCTCGGCGCAACGGAAGACAGATCGAATAATGATGGTGACGGTGGCAGCGACGAGGGCCAGCAGCCAGTAGTGGAACGACTTGTTTCGGCGAAGGGTATCGAATTGGCTGTTGAGGCGGTAGTTGGGGGACTTGCGAACACGAAGAGCAAAGTCGGTGCACAGGGCGACGAAAAGAGCCAAGCTGGCGACTTGCCAGGACACACCGGCCACCATGATGTCAATACCGATGTCAGAGAGGTGCTTGGTGTCGGCGCTCGAGGCGATACCACCACCGGCGGCCTGGAGCAGGAGAGCGACAAAGTCACAGGTAATAAATAGCGTGGTGTATGTACGGGCTCTGAATCGAGAGACTTGCTCGCCGTAAGCAACGACGATACGCGAGAGGCAGAGATAGACAGCCGCAGAGAGAAAGGCGGGAGCAATGGTAAGGCAGACGAGGTACCTGCATTGATCGATTAGCTAGTCGTCCAGAACGTAGAAAGACGTGATACTCACATAAGGAACGGGTCCGACTTGAACGGATTGTAGTGCATTTGCACGCGAGCGACATATCCGATGATCTCCAGAAGTAACCCTCCGGTCATGGCAATGAGATAACTCCATGTTTTGTAGCGGATGCCGATACCCAGCTGGGCGATCAGGACGAGGCCAAAGACAGCAATAAATATCAAATTGCCACCCAAGGATGGCACATAGTCGATGTTGGCCAGATCCAGCGGGCAAGTATCGAGAGTGCAGAGATCGGGGTCCGCGATGAGGGTTGCATTTGTCGTTGCGTTAACCATTGTGACGGTGTTGTTGAGCGGTAGTTTTTTCTTTTTTTTTTTCCAAAAGTAAATAGTATAGCCAAGCAAGAAAAGAGTTATATACAAGCTTCGAATAAGCTTGGCGGGTCAAGTGAGTGGCTCTTGGTTGATTGTTGTTGTTGATTGTTGTTGGTGTAGTAGTTGAAGGAGAGGACGTCAGGTTATATACACCTCTCTGTCTTTGCACAACACGGTCTATACCAGTGGACCATGATAGAAGCACTAACAGGGTCAGCTCACAGCCCCGTCAGGCATCTCCATTGTTATTCTTAACGACGAACGGCCTCAGCCCCAACTCACAAGTTAAAACTGACTCCGATGAGAGCGGCTCTTCGTGCAATTGGTCAACTTTAAATAAAACTGATCCGAGCGGGCCAATAAGCACGCGCAATTTCAGCCACGCACAGAGTTCCCAAAACGGCAAGGTGATCGGAGCCCGAAGTGGTTCGGCCCCAGAACACGGTCGGGCACGGAAATGGAAGCAGCGGAGTACGGAGTCTCCACCCCGCAGGCCCTTACTGGCTGTAATTCTTGAAGAGACGTCTTGGCGCACGCGGCCGCAGTGGGGCGGGGACTTAACGTACCTTCTGGGTCACTATTAATAGCCGAGCTGAAGCTGCGGAACAAGTGGTTGGGCTTCTAGATCGAACAATTACCCTGCAACGGCCTATCAATCCGCCCTACCTGTTGGTTCTTTAAATTACTTATCTCCCTCAGTGACCCGCACTCGTACATGGAAATTGAAATAAGCACTAAACATCCGTTGTGTCAATTGAATGACTGGATATGTGAAATTCCGAATTGACTACTTACATCAATTGATCGCGCGAAGGAGTTAGGGATAGTGCTTGCCAGGCTTGTCTAGCACGTAGCTACCTAGTAGGGGCACATCTTATTTGTCTTACCGATGGACCTGACCTCTTGTTCATCGTTTATTTTTATCATATAAAAAGCGTCTGCCTGGCTAAGCCGCAGCATAAATGAACGACAGGTTTTCGGTAAATATAGAATATGACTACTACCGAACCTTACAACCGCTGGCCGCCCGGCTACTGAGCACTTGAGTCATACGCGACTTGGAACATTGAAGCTTTTTATCCGTCCCATGTCGAGACTCATGGCTGAGTTGTCAGTGGTCACCATGCGGCCCACCGGAGCGGAAATTGTTCAAATAGCACGCCGTACTGCGTTGCTCGTTGATCGTTCAGAAACGAGACATCGCAGCGCACCACCTTTCTCGGCCTTATAAGCACAGACTGCGTGACGCCAAGACTCCGCAACCTCCTCCTTACGCTTCGAGGCAAAAATGCCCCTTAAGGCGTCATTTTTATTGTCGTTAATGGCTCTTGGCGACGTTTCAGGTTTGAGGCTGATTTCAGGTCGCGCACGGGCACGGCACCTTTGAGAGACCGCTTCTGACTGATTACCAACAGAATTTTGAGGATGTCAACACGGAGCCCTCAGACTATTTGTTTTTTTTTTCTTTCTTGCAAAGAGCATAAGATGCTCTTATTATGATTAACTGAGGTCAATTTTTTTACAATTGACAATGAAGATTCCAGCTATGCAATTTGGCTAGTTTTTTTAATCCAGAATGCCGGTACCGGCTAAGTTACCCGGCACCGGTAATGTTTTCAGTACTATCTCTACAATTTAAAAGTCGCCATAATGAAGAGTGAAACATTTCAAAAGGATGGATTCTGGTTTCAGCCGGTACAGGGATTCGAAGGAAACATATATCCTTGTTTTACTGTCGCAGGAACGCTGCAATGAGTGCACCTTCGCCGTTGGCAAATAGCCAAGAACCGGACATCAAAACTCCTTCGGAAGACAATCAAAACGATGTGAACCAAGCATCAGACGAGACGAAAAAAAGGGAGAGCCCTCAAACACAAGATGATGCCCCATACTGCGTTCTGCCAGAACGGCAAAAAGTTTCCTTGATGTTACTTGCTTCTTTCGCGGCTATTATCTCGCCATTATCAAGCAGCATCTACTTTCCCGCCATCAATGATATTGCTAAAGATTTGAATGTTTCTATCAACCTGGTCAACTTGACTATTACAACCTACTTGGTGAGAGAATATTTGATATCAACTTTGATTACAACAATCAGCTGATTAAGCCGGTTAGATCTTCCAAGGACTTGCGCCGTCCATTATCGCAAACGTTTCGGACATCCATGGCAGACGACCAGCATACTTGATCTGCTTCACACTCTATCTCGCTGCAAACATTGGACTGGCTGTTCAAACATCCTATCCAGCTCTAATGGTGCTTCGCTGCCTGCAGAGTTCGGGAAGCAGTGGAACAATCGCGCTGGGAAGTGCAACCGTGTCTGATTTATCAACCAGGGCGGAGCGAGGAAAATATATCGGCTATGCTAGCATGGGCGTTACTCTGGGACCAGCATTGGGACCTGTCATTGGCGGATTGCTGGATCATTTCCTGGGCTGGCGATGGATATTTTGGTTCCTGGTTATTCTCTCCGCTACTTTCGGGACAATAATCGCAGTATTCTATCCGGAGACTTGTCGTACAGTAGTCGGAAACGGCTCAGTGCCAGCAGCCAAGTGGAATCGTTCGATAGCCCAGATCATAGGGAGCAAGTTGTGGCCCAATCGGTCACCAGCACAAAATCCCAACTATGCTACATTGCAAAATCAAAGAAAACGCCGCGCTAATCCTCTAGCATCAGCCTTGATCGCGACAGAAAAGGAAGCTTTCATGATCCTGGTGTATGGATCGCTATTATACGCCGGTTTGATGTCCGTCATGAGCACTCTGACAACCGAATTGTCAACTCGGTTCGGGTTCAACTCAATCCAGATCGGTTTATGCTATCTTCCACTGGGTGTCGGCAGTTTGACTTCGCGATGGACTGTTGGGTCTCTGCTCGATTGGAACTTTAAGCGAGAAGCCGCCCGTCAGGGACTCCCTATCGTCAAAAACCGACAACAGGAGATTGAGAAATTCAACATTGAGGTCGCTCGGTTAACTATTGCCCTTCCGCTGGTTTACTTCGGCGCCCTTTGTCTAATCGCATACGGATGGGTTATGCAGTACAAAACCGCACTAGCAGGGCCCATGGTGATGCTGTTCTTCATGGGCCATGCTACCAGCGGCGCTTTCAGTTCATTGAACACGCTTGTCGTTGATACACATCGCCAGAGCCCAGCTACCGCTGTCGCTGCAAATAACCTGTGGAGGTGTCTAGTTGGCGCTGGGGCAATTGCTGCAGCTAACCCGCTAATTGACCGTATCGGTATTGGCTGGACGGGGTCGTTTATTGCTTTCCTATGGATTCTTTTCAGCCCAATCCTGTGGGCTGTGTATAAATGGGGACATGGATGGCGGGAGGCTTCACGAATAAAGGAGGCAGATGCGGCGGCGTTGAAGAATATTGAAAAAGGCACCGGTCAATGAGCGAAATTGGTACTGTGCTCCTACTATTTCGACACAGAACTGTTATTAATGCATGCACGTACGAAATTAACCATCGGGAATACCTCCGTAGTCACTAATCAACAGCCGTGCGGGGTATATTGACCCGGGAATTAGTGTCCGAGACTTCTGCGGGAAGCCGATAGATATATCGAGTATAAATTGATTGATGCTTATCTACTCTCACGGCTACATGTTAACTAAAAAATAACGAAATTCCGCTTTTGTTGAGCAAAGCTTTCTCAAACCCATCGCCATATCCCATACTAATAGAGTCATAGACCAAGTATCTTTTATATTAATTTTCAATGGCCAACCCGCAGCAAAAGCTCAACGTTGGAGTTGTAGGGCTAGGACGGATGGGCCAACGACATGCGCTAAACGTCCTACACCGGGTCCCAAGGGCTCGCCTACACAGCGTCTGTTCACCAGCGCCACATGAATTGGAATGGGCCAAAAATAAACTGGAGCCGGAAGGAGTCAAGGTGTTTGCAGACTTTGATGAAATGATCAACACGCCAGACTTAGCTGCGATAATTGTTGCTTCTCTTACGGAACAGCATATCGAACACACGCTTGCTGCGGTTCAACGTGGAATTTATGTGTTATGTGAAAAGCCACTGACGAAAGACCTATCAAAAGTAAGTAAAGCAAGCTTTGAGCCATATTTAACCCCAACATGTTGCAGGTTGTTGACGGCCTATTTTTTTCATCAGCTCGGTCAACTGATGCAGGATCTTGGGGAAGAAGAAAGCTCAAAAATAATGGTTGGATTCGTCCGTCGATTTGACGAGCAATACCAAGAAGCTCTAAAAGTCATCCAGAAAGGAAAAATTGGCACGCCGATTATTGTACGTTCCCAGGGATCCGAAAAGCTAGACAAAAGCGGGTTTTTCATCGAATACGCTCGCCATAGCGGCGGCATTTTCATTGATACTGTAGTCCATGACATCGACTTGACACTTTCTTTCCTGGGGGAAGACTGCAAGCCCAAGGCGCTCTGGGCAACGGGGCTCATCGCCCATCACCACGAGATGAGCGAGTTCAACGATGTCGATAATTCTGTGGGCGTGATTGAATTCTGGGGAGGCAAGATTGCATATTATTATCACTCACGCACCACGTTCCATGGCTATGACAACTGTACCGAGATTATCGGCAATAACGGCAAAATATCCATCAATCTAATTCCGCATGCCAACCGAGTCCAAGTGTCGAATCTTGCTGGCATCCAGCAGGATGCTACGCCGGGCTGGATTGAACGGTACCAGGATGCCTTTGTCACAGAACTAGATGAGTTTGTGGGTGCAGTGTTGGATGGGAAACCGCTACCTCTGAAGCTGTCGTCAGCATACACAGGCATGAAGTTGGCATTCGCGCTTCAGGAGAGCTTGGTCACCGGGAAGAAGATTGAATTTGACGAAAACGGCGACCGAAAACCTGAAGGGTTAAAGTCTTTGCTGTAACTTAACCTTTTGGTTACATTCTTAATGCCTAGCATCAATAAATAGATAACCACCCTGGCTTTGTTTATTTCGTTTGCAACTCGTTTTCAATCCCGTAGATAAACAGTAAGGGGCTTTTATAAATGAACTCCTTGAAACCCTTGGGGTCAAAAAAGTCAATCGATGCGATGTCTCCTGATCTTGTGTCTTATTAGAGCTTATTTGACACAACTAAAGTGCTCCTAATAATAAACAAGGTTTCAATGTTCTTTAAGATCGCCCAATGCTATGCCCAGAAAGGCGCCATATCCCGCGACTACGGCCACTAAGAAAGTACTGTCAGACACAAATCTCCACTAGCATAAATTGTTCAACGATTCAAGATCGGGTCACATCATCATTGGAACAGCGAGTGATCGATGGCACAAGTTAAAGGCCAAGTCTCTCGTTTATTTCTGAGGAAAAGAAGAGAAGCAGATGATACATGACAAGACTGCTAGGAGCCGCAAGTGAAATAAACTACCTGGTATTCCAATCAAGATGGGTATAGTCTAACAGCCCCCACACCCGCGGCTGAACGGAGCATCGTGGATCAGCAAATATCTACTACTGTCTTCGGATGCCGAGCCTGTCAGCAATGGAATGCGGTTGGGCAATATGGTCACATCTCGCGCGATAAAATCGGAGATTGATTCGATGCTCCCTACTTCACTGATTATAAGCACCAAGCTGATTGAGGTATAAAGTTGCTCCAAATCCCGTCGTAGGATGATTCAGAAGTATCAAAATCTGTTTATTTAGAAAAAAATACAACGAACTCAAACGAAAATGGTTCGGTCTACCTCTTTCCTCACCACCCTCCTGTATAGTGGAGCATCTGCTCATATCTTCCGGGTTCTGGACTCCAGTTTCCCCGATCCGTCTGTCGTCTATACAGGCAGTGAATACTATGCATTTGCAACCACTGGCGGCGGCGTGCACGCGCAGGTAGCCACTTCACCGGATTTCACCAGCTGGACCCTTCTTAAAGACTACGATGCTCTCCCCGGACCCTACCCAGACTGGGTGAACAGTAAATCGGTTGTCTTGTGGGCTCCCGATGTGATCAAGAAGGTATGTTTTACTGGGTTAGCCTGCAACAAGTAGAATAACGAACTAATGACGAGGGAAAAGTCCGATGGTACTTATGTCATGTACTACTCGGCCAAAGAGAAAACTTCAGGAAAGCACTGCGTCGGTGTGGCTACCTCGGAAACCGCGCAGGGCCCATATAACGCCACTGTTTCCAACGACTCTATCGCATGCCCAACCTCCAAGGGCGGCGCCATTGATCCAGATGGCTTCATTGATACCGACGGAACCATCTACGTGACATACAAAATCGATGGCAACAGTCTCGACAGCGATGGCACCACGCACTCGACACCAATCATGCTGCAGAAAATGCATTCCGACGGAGTTCAAGCGGATGGTGACCCAGTCCAGCTTCTTGACCGCGACGATAATGATGGACCGCTTATCGAAGCGCCAAGTATGTTGTACCACGACGGTATTTACTACCTCAGCTTCTCGTCAAACTACTACAACACGGAGAAGTATGATACCTCGTATGGGTATGCGACTTCCATCAAGGGTCCGTGGAAAAAACAGCATGCTCCCCATGCACCGCTTCTTGTGACAGGAACCGGGTCCAAGAATGCCGGCAAGTTGAGCGCTCCTGGAGGATCAGATTTCTCGGCCGATGGTAACAAGGTTGTATTCCATGCCAACCTGAACGGAAAGGATGGTTCAGATGGACGAGCAATGTTTGTCTCTAATGTCACTGTTAAGGATAACATTATTTCTTTGGCATGATTTTGAGTGGTTGACACCAGTCGTCCATAACATTGAAGGATTTTGAATTTCCAGATGAATTGTATATAGAACGAAAAATTTTAACTATCTACCTAATGTACGTGTAAGCCAATGTTATTTACGTTGTAAAAATTTTCATAGTTCAACATTGTCAAATATTACGACTGTCGAGTATCAACTGATATATAATTTATACAGTCGATGTTGGTTCTCAAATGCATAGTCCATCAATTGATATATACAGCCAGTTCTTCTGCGTAACTTGTATACAGCTATGAATTGACCAATTTTCGTGTAATAAATTAATGGGCCATATTACCCAATACGCCGGACACCAATGTTTTGACACGAGAAGGAAGAAACGGTGACATCACTCACAGCTAAGACGGAAAAGAAACGGACTTGGTTACGTCATGCGGGAATTACGATATGATTGGCCAGTGGGACCCACTTCAAGACACGATCCATGGAAGCTTCAATCAATGTAGTTCACGGAGAATATGTAAGTTATCCACAGTCTGGCATCTTATTGTAAGATTATCAATTGATCTGGGTCGGGGCTTGGGGCGTCGGAACAAAGAAAAGCGTTCAGGGAAACATCAGATCGCGCCGACACACTACTACTATTGACCATCCATTGCTCCTATTTGAAATTCAATTCCCGAACCCACGAATAATAATGGCAACAGGATCCGGTTCTCCAAGACTGTGTAACAGTGGGGAGCAGCCCCGATTTTCTGATTTCGATTCCGAGGACGTGCGTGGAGTGTCTGGATTTTTGCTGCCTTACGTTTAGAATTTGGGATCCTTTTGCCCTCTCCTACGTGCGAGCGATGGCTGCTGGTCTTTCTACATACACAAAGACATAGCAAGCGATGGCCTGGATCCTCCGTTGGTATTATGCCGCAGTGCCCGCCGTTTCGTTCGTCGTGATCCTATGGTCTCTCTTGAACACGCCTAGCTGGACCGGTATTCTTCCAGTCGAAGACGGCTGGTCCTCGGGCCCAGCAGCCGACGAGCCACACAGATTGTCTGGAGAAAGCGGCCTTGATTGCGAAGACTTTCCACATCATCGGTTGGACGATATTCAAGTCGTTCTGAGAGTTGGCTCGACCCAGCCCCTCGACCAAGTATTGTCGCACGTCAACAATGTTACGAACTGCATTTCGAACCTGATCATCGTCTCCGACAAAGAGGAACAACTTGGCGATACACATCATCGTACCCATGACATCATTGCTGACTTGCCGGAAGTATACTGGAACGACGAAAGTTCCGATCTGCAGGCTCATGGAAGAATCAATAATCCCGACAGCAAAGATGAGCCTGTCACCGGTAGAGACGGATGGCTATTAGATCGATTCAAGTTCCTGCCCATGGTGGAGTACGCATATGAACAGAACGAAAAGGCAAAGTGGTTTTATTTCGTCGAGGCAGATACGTACATTGTTTGGGACACGCTTTTCCGACTGCTGGATCGGTATGATGCGAGGAAAGAATGGTACATGGGCTCGCCGTCGCCCGGCCGAAAAATGGAGAATGACAAGAAAACGTACTTTGCATACGGTGGAACGGGAATTCTGCTTAGCAGGCCGGCGATCAAGAAACTTCTACATAGGAGAAGCGACAGCACGCGTGAGAAGTCCATCGAGCTGCCTCTTACGGAGAAATGGGCACAATTAGTGAAGGATGACTGCTGCGGCGATTCGGTGCTTGGGTTTGCACTGGCAAACAAAGGCATTTTTCTGTCGGGCCTGTACCCCATATTCAATCCACATCCACTGCATGGTATCCCGTTCGGATCCAGTGCAAAGCCGTACTGGTGTCAGCCTGTATTGAGTCTGCACAAAAGCTCGCCGAGCGATATACCAATGCTGTCGAAATTTCTTCATCGACGACCAAAAGATGTTTGTCTTTATCCCATCCTTACCTCAAGTTTGAATCACTGCTAATCAACTGACCGTGTACAGCTACCCTGGCTTTATGCTGATGTCCTTGATTATCTCCACATAGGAGACATGACAGATATACATCAGCATTGGCAAAATTCGGACTGGAATGGTTTTGATGAAGAGCCCGATTCGCCCGTCCACAAAAGCATCGAAGCTTGTGCTGCGGGCTGTCGCACTCATGGCGAGTGTTTTCAATGGACATATTATTCTAAGGAATCATGGGGCCAGGAGCCGTCGGAGAAAAAGTGTTCATTCGTTCGCTCCATTCGATTGGGAAGCCCGAAAGAGCCCGAGATGACTCCGACGACGCGGTCGACTTGGATCAGTGGATGGGACACGGCCAGAGTCAAAAAGTGGGTCAACGAGATGGAATGTGCAGACCCAGAGTGGGTTCAGCCTAGTCTACAACGAATTTACTGAGCGGCTTGTCTACTGTCGTCGAGACCATGGAGCAATTGGTTAGTTTTCATACACGGGTACATTGGGTGGCGTTACATATGGAGTGTCTACATAAGTCAGCAAACGAGTTGTATGTATGAATTGATATTATGAAATGTCTATACCTGCAATGTCGCATCACACTCTCGATCTCAATAACTCCGTCACAGTGACAATGCGATATCCTCTCCGTCTCAGCTCTGGAAGAACAATCTTGAGCATTGGCGGCGTCCAGCGCCGTCCGTCATGACAGATGATTATCCCACCGGGTCGGGCCATGCTCAACACATGGATAGCATTGACTTTTGAGAAAGGAATTTGCGGATCATGTGGATATATTCCCCCTAAAACGAGGGTATATCCCAGCTCCTGGAGGAGTTTTCGCATCCGGGTGGTGAAAAAGCCAGATCCAGGGCGGAAGTACCTGGGACCCCTCTCTGGCGAACGAGAACTCAGATGATAAGTGCTGTCAATGACTTGTTCGACCGCTCTTATTTGTGACGCAAGTTCAACGTTATCAAGCTTGTACGAGGGTTCGTCATTCATCGCGTGGTTGGCGAGCTCATTGCCGTTGTGGATCAGGTCCTGAAGGACATCTTTGTGGCTACCAACCGCATTGGACCCGATCACAAAGAAGGTAGCGGTAGCATTGTGCTCTTTGAGAATATCCAGGATCTCGTGTGTGTAAATCGATGGGCCATCGTCGATTGTCAACGCGATGACTTTGTCGGATGTGGGAACGTGCCAAAGGACATCTGGCCAACGGCGCTGAAAGTACTGGATCAGCTTAAAGGAAGGACGATAGACAAGCCACAGAGCGATAAGAGACAATAGTAATATTGATAGGAGAAGAAGTAGCAATTGCAGCATGGTCACGCTTTGATGGTGTTTGTTGTTGTAATGCTCACATTGATGCGGAGTGTAAGGGTGATTGGCCCGACTTCCCCACACAAGCTATCTGCAGTGCGCACAGTGGAGAGAATTGAGTGCACACGGACGTGATCGAGTGTGGACGCACTGGATCTCCACAGAGCAAGCACAGGTATAAGAAGAGGTTGAAGTCGAGTGGACCCGCAACGTAAACACACCTGGTGGGTCGCGGTACGGAAACTCGGCGATGCTCCGAAGGCTCCGCTTCTACAAATCTAGACCATCTGTTTATCCAATACAAAACAGTCAAGGTTACTACTTTCTTGACGTAACCAGGCAAGTAGCTTTGCGATGGAAATTAGATAGCACGTTGAAAGTAGGCGCCTTCGGACGTTTATATATAGATTACTTCATGAGTGTTGGGTAGGAAATCACCCGATCATTGTTGTGTTTAACATATTCAATGTTTCGGTTGCAATGGATAAATTAAATATCTTTTACTCAGTATATGTGTATTAAAACGATGATTATACGTCAGGTCTTGATCAAGAAAGGAAAAAGTTACACAACATCTGATTATCGACCCCCAGGGCGACTAGAATCAGGCTGATCTGCCGGATCCGCATCAAGATGGATGGGCCTGCTCCCTGGTAACTCTGGGATCTCTGGCTCGGTATTCTCATCCTCAACAGTGCTTGTCAATGTCACCGCCAGAACAGTGGGAAGAACCAGGACTAGAGCCCCCATACACAATCCCCAGTTCATAGCAAACTGAGTCATAGGAGCAACTTTGAGCGCATCAATCCGCCACGCCATCGCCGCACCAACAGCTTGAAACGTCTTGTACCCACCAACCAATATGGCCGAAACGGTTGGAGAGTTGGACAGTGCCCCGATTAGCCAATAACAGAATGACTGCCAGAAAGCATCATAGGCGCCGTAAAAGATGTACAAGAACATCGGGCCTGTCGAAATAGAGCTCCATTTGAAATCAATGTCTTGCTTGCGATGCTCCGTGCTGATTCGATACGATGACCACTTCTGGAAAGCGTATCCGCTGCCCCAGATGCACATGCCAGACACGAACAGAAATAACCAACAGACACGAGCACGCTGCGTTCTTGTCAAGCTGGGTGTGTCAAGCATGAAGCCCATGACGAGGCCACCAGCCATCTGGGAGAGCCAGTAGAGGGCCCCATTGAGAGATCGAGTGCGAAGGTTGAAGTTCATTCCGTTCACTTCATTCTGTTGGTATGGATAGAAGACGTTGGCGCAAAAGAAAAGTGGGATCATGCAGAGAACACGCCAGTCAGTGGTCGTTTTGAAACACACGCGCAATAGATTCATAGATTTTGCTCGTCTGCCTTGGACTTCCTCTGGTTTTTTATCGCTGATAGCCTGATCTTTTATAGATGATGGAGGACAAACAAAGCCTCCCATCAGCCAGCCGATCCCCATAATAATAATAAGAGCAATGTATGTCGCGTCCGAAACAGTTCCGGCATCCGAGTGGTAATTGAGGCCAAAGCTCGCCAATGAGCCAACGCCGCCGCCGAGATTGAATATCACCCAGAACAGAGCAATAGCTCTCCCTTTTTGGTTCTCAGGGACGTAGGTTGTCATAATCGCTCCTTGAGAGACCCAGACGAATGCTGACCCAATACCAAGTAACGCACCTGCTCCGATGACAAAAGCTCCGTTGTTGCTCTCTTCAGCTCAGGTTAGCATGTATAACACTAGATTTCACTGACATCCTTACTATTGAAGTTTAGCAGCGCTCCTGAGTACAACGGATACGTCCAGGCTCCTAGCAGCAGACAGACACGAGGGCCTACAATGTCAAATATCGGCCCGACGATAAACAATGCTGTCGCAGCCGTGACAGAGAGAAGCGCTACATTGGCGTTCGCTGCAACAGCTTGATCGACCTGACCGGATCCTCCGATCCCAGTCAGGGCGTTGTACATCTAATTATTGTCAGACCAAAGACTGGGGGATACCACTGCTTGGTATGAAAGGATGACCTACACCAGGACAGCAAAAGCATATCGCGCTAATGAGAAGAATCTGGAACCAAGGGTGCGAGAACAGGTCGCGTAACCTCGCAGATTGGAAGAAACCTCCATTTTTCCTTTTGCTTGTATTTGAATCCAATTTTTCCGCGTCTCGGATGGAAATGTCTTGTTCAATGTTTGATGGGGAGGCGCATGTTGTTTCCGAAGATGGAAATGATCCCGTCGGAGATTGCACGAGTGCTGACATATTGTACACTTTTGTTTCTGCTCAATATGTCAATGAATACGAGAAGCAGTGAAGAGCATATTTTCAACTGCTCAATTTATGTATGAAAGGAGTTGCTTGTTGTTAGTGGAGGTATTTTTGTTTGTGTTCACCACGGCAGCGATTGGAATGTGGAATGTTCAGTCAAACCAAACACAACCCATCTATCTATCATCGTCCCGCCGAAGTTACACATAGCCCCGCTGAGACCGCTAAAAGACTCTTAGATAACAGGTAAGGAAGCAATTTCTTAACCTCATTGCACTATGTTCTAGAAATATCTGACCTTATACTGAATCAGGAGACATACGCGCGTGAGACAACCGGGACATTCTATTCAGAGTTATTATTTACCGCAAATGGCAGCCGTGCCATCCCCAGATTAGGCCTTATCGCTACGACCGGCGTCGTTCTCAGTCTCCACAGGATAGTCAATTGCCCCTTCTAGAGCAAAGTCTACTCTGGGGCCAGTGAAATTCTTCCGGCCATCGACTATCCATTGTATAGCCGAAATAATGATGATTATACCAAAAGCAACAATGCAGTAATCTACATGAAATGAAGTCAATTGATTAGTACCTTTATGTTTCACGCCGTGACGAAGACTTACTCATGCTACTTCCGTCGACTGGTAAAGTCGGCGGGAATAAAAAGAGAACCGTCGTGAGAATGATATAAGAAAGACCAATCTGTATACCACTAAGTTAGTGGACGGATTGTATAGTTGAAAACGAAGAAGACAAACAGTGTCAGCAATCCATCCGGCAATGGGATGAATTCGCCACGGACGCTCTGGCAACACATTACGACCTCGTAGACAGCGCACTGCAATTGGCATGCCATAAGAAACATTCAGTGCAACCACAGAGGCAGAAATAATGGCGTTAAAGGCACTTTTAAATAGGTCAGCGGAGGTGGATGTTGTATACCAGGGAACAACTAACCTTGACGACCCTAAGAAGATACAGCCAAAAATAATCACCAAGGCACTGGTCAAACAAAGGGAGTTGAGTGGCAGGCCGAGGCGCGTATGAACTTTAGCAAATACACGAGAAAATGGAAGTCCACCATCACGCGCAAAGGCAAAAAGCATACGGCTACTTGTTGTCATGACGCTAATTGTTGCCATAAGTAGACAGACCAAAGGAACCCTATTGGCATTAGTTATGCGGAAACTTTATGAGAAAATTAAAAGGACCAGGCATACATGAGCAAGCAGATTGCCCCGGCGTTGTTATTGGTTGCGTTCTTTAAGATTTGTAGGAGTGGCCCTGCCGCCGACGAAGTGACTGGGCCAAGGTCACCGGCAACGAACAGGAGTATCATGAGAAAAATTGTTCCTGTGAAGGTACCAATGCCGATGCAAGATATCATGATTTTAGGGCCCTCAACGGAGGCGTTTGGTATTTCTGCCCAGGGGTGAGTAATTTGTCAATTGGAAAGTTGACACTGCACTACCTTCAATCATATGCGCGACAGCATCCTAGAAATGGTTAACACTGATAAGTATGAACATGATATGGACACCGTACAAATGCAGTCAGTCCAAGGCCTCCTTGAAGAAGCTGTTTTAAATTAGACCTTTTTCGTCTTTGTAAACAAGGTAAGCTTACACCAAGAAGCCACGCGATTCCATCCGGCCCTAAGGATCGTTAGTATTCAAATATTATATTTTCTTAGAAACCACTTACACCCAGTCTCGTTGATAAACTGACAAAAAACAAGGCTTTTCGCGTCAACTCTAAAGTTCGGTGGAATTTCATGCACAAACCTACTATCCAGAGTTATAACCTTGTGCTTTACAAGCAAGGACGACGATTGATACAAGCGCAAATCCAGCAATGGACCAGATAACTAAGATTGAAATTGAAATCATCAGCGCACAAATCTAATTGACAAGCCATGAGGGAACACAAACAAGCGCCCTTCATTATAGGGGGAAGAATCGAATTCATAAACGCATTTACGACAAACGATATGATGGTAAAAGCGATGTAGATCAGAAACTGGTGCCAGCTCTTGGACTCGTAATCCGGATGGACCAAAGATACTACTCCAAGGATGAGTTGGCTTGACAGTAGACAGTTTGTTGCCACGAGAGCGACCTATTGAACGCAATTAGAGCCTTTAAGTGACGGGCAGTTTGGACAAGATTACCCAGCCAGCGCAGTTCACCCAGCCTGTAACCCAGGACAGTATAGGTCTCCAGCTTTTCCAGGAAACTTGTCATTGTTAGCTACTACCTTTTGATGTGTCACGACTTTGTTTACAAACCGACTGCCATATATTAGTTATCTTACTATTAGAAATGATAGAGGAATTGCCTACCAGCCACCCAATGATACTGCCCGCCAGCCCTATTGTCTATCAACAATTGTTCTTCCTATAATTATCGGACTACTCACGTAGGATAGGCGCTTAAAAATTCCGCCAACGATACTGCCACACAGAGAGTACATATTCCAGCCGTAACGCATCCTATATTCCGGATAAGCATACAACAAGAGATCCATGCATACCATATCAAACATACCCCAGATTACCGAAGTACTTCCGCCAGAAGTGATACTGAGCGAGAGACTTGCTGAGAGAGCCGTCCATGACTATGTTTGAGCTGTTAGATTCTGCGATCCGCTGGCACAAAATCCGAGAACTTACATTGAGAATCGCAAACGCGAGACCCAGCATCGCCCTAGCATTCTGTCAGCCTCATGCGAGATAGATTTGAGCTATACAGAGCGACGCACATCATGGAGAAATTCCGCTGCAGCTCGGCGCGATGGCCCATGGCCGCCAGCTGCGCATCATCGTCGAGTCCGGGCTTCATGCTGATGATCCAATCAATCAATCTATCTATCTATCGAGCGCGCAGGATGACAGGAAACCGAACATTCCAATGCCCGGCCAGCTGTCATATACCAAGACGATTTACATAGAATCTCGCGTACACCCATCTATCTGCATGGAGCGGCTAACTCTTCAACCGGTGCTTGCTTCGATCTGCGCTGGGCCCATGGCCGATGCTACTCTGGCTCGAGCTTCAGCTTTCCCCGCATCGATACTAGAGCTCAAAATCAAAGGAAGCTTCGGCGTACGCCGCATAGCGCACCAAGTGGACTCCTTCACGCATGGACTTGCCGGATGCAGTAATTGATAGGAGTTAGTTTCCCCGCGTTCGGTCCACAGCTTATCGTCCTTCGACGACTGATTAATTAGGTGTTGATAACAAGGTCTCTTACAGACTCGGCCATGTTACCGAATCATAGTCTCGAAACCTGTATCTAGGCGGATTTAACCAGTTTGACAGCTTCGCCGTCGTCGCTTCGTTTTCCATTCTTCACCCTATTATAGTCACTTTTGTAAATGAATTGAATTCATTATTGATACTGACCACTCATAATGGACTTTGCCTCGGCATTGCACGCTTAAACTATTTCAGCTGCCAAGTCTTACGTCGACTGGCTTCAAGGCTACAGATTGTTCCTGCAGGGGGCCTCATTGAAGATAATATCTGATCCAACTCTCTATTATGTTATTGTTGCTTTTAAGTTGGGCATTTAAAATGAGCACACTTCGAACGAACGCACAGGCTATGAGTGGCATTTAAACGCGATCGTGATAGCTTGTCCCCCGGGCCCGATCTATTCAACACGAGACATGCAATTCCAAGGCAAAAAGTCCTAGTAGCCTGAGGATTCACCACTGTATCGGCGCTAGGAAATAACATTCCCTTGTCACCTGCCAAATCCGCGTCTACATAACAGCGTCTAAGAACGGACAGCCTAACCCAGAACTGCTTCTAATCTGACCAGCTCGAACGATCGACCAATGGCCATTTTTTGTTCCGCGCATAGTTTATCGCTATCGTTATAAAATTAAAGACATCGTAAGGCGATAAGCGAGTGGAGCAGAGGATTGCATGTGGGGGCGCGTGTACCTGCTTGTCCGGGTATAGATGGCTTGGTGTACTGTCTCGTAAGGGATGTTTGTGTTGCTTATCACCGTCGCGAGCTTGGCGATTGGTGATCGGTCGCATGCATATGCAGACACCCGATTATGGCGCAGGCTGTATCAGGCGACCGTATATAGCCCAGGGTGTTGCCGGAGCTGTTCATCTTGTTTACGTAGCTATACCTGTTGACGGTAGCTATAACATTGGCTTATCAACATGCTTTACAGATCAATCGCTGCTGCTGCGCTTTTAGTGCCACCGGTCCTGGCAAGTCCGACATCCAGTGGTCAGAGCAACACGTGCAAGAAGACCAAGGTCGCCATCCTGTGAGTGTTGATCCCTGTCGCGGTGCAAATAGAAGGGATCACTAACAAATTTCAGCGGTGGCGGCGTAGCTGGTATCACAGCAGCTGTGTGTAAACCATGGATCACGAGCTGGATGAATTGCCTATGCTAATCGTTCCAGCAATCGCTGAGCAACCATTCCATCGAAGACTTTGTCATCCTCGAATACAACGGCGAGATTGGCGGTCGCATGAAACATACAACATTCGGAAAGGATGCATCTGGGAATCCGTTGACCGTTGAGCTTGGTGCCAACTGGGTTCAGGGACTAGGAACACAGGGTGGACCACAAAATCCAATCTGGACTTTGGTATACACCATATATTACTTGTGATGTATACATGACTGACTTCTATGTCCAGGCACAAAAATATGGTGTAAACAATACCTACTCGAATTACAGTTCCATTTTGACCTACGACGAAACCGGCTACACGGACTACAGCAGTCTCTTTGACGACTTTGAAGATGCGTATTCGGTCACGGAGCAGCTGGCTGGAACTATTCTTACGGACAGTCTTCAAGATTTTAGCGCTCGTGCCGGCTTTTCCCGTGGTGGCTGGAAACCAAAGAAAGACATGAAAGCCCAGGCGGTGGAGTGGTGGGAATGGGGTATGCACTGAATTCCTGGTATCTGCTAGAATATTTCTAATTAATTTTTCAGATTGGGAGTATGCGTACGAGCCAGAAGTGAGCTCTTTGCTTTATGGAATCGTGAACTATGTAAGTCGCCTTTGCGAAATGACCACTTCCAGAAAATACCAGCTAATGAAGAGACAGAACACCACATTCTATCAGTGGTCCGACGAGAATAACTATGTCTGGGACCAACGTGGCTTCAACACCTGGCTCAAAGGCGAAGCGAGGACATTCTTGAAAAGCAATGATCCACGCTTGCATCTGAATACCATAGTCACCAACGTTACCTACAGTGATACCGGTGTGACGATTACGGACAGCAAGGGCGGCTGTGTCGAGGCCGAGTACGCGATTTGCACATTCTCGTAAGTCTTATTCAATTATAACTACATGATCCATGGCCAATAAACAACAACAGACTCGGTGTTCTTCAAAATGACGCTGTCTCGTTTCAACCCGAATTCCCAATCTGGAAACAAGACAGCATCGATACTTTCGACATGGGCACCTACACCAAGATCTTCCTCCAGTTCCCACCCGACAAAGTTTTCTGGCCAAAGGACACGCAGTATTTCCTCTACGCTGATCCGGCGGAACGCGGCCGGTATCCGGTATTCCAATCCCTCGATGCCCCGGGGTTCCTTGAGGGATCGGGTATAATTTTTGTGACTGTGGTACACGACCAGTCATACCGTGCTGAAGGCCAGAGTGATGAAAAGACCAAGGAAGAGATCATGGCGGTGCTGCGTGACATGTACGGAGCCGATAATGTCCCTGATCCGATTGATTTTATGTATCCTCGCTGGAGCTTAGAACCGTGGGCTTACGGTAGTTATTCCAATTGGCCGTGGGGCGTTACACTCGAAATGCATCAGAACCTGCGCGCCAACGTCGGTCGTTTGCATTTTGCTGGCGAGGCGACTAGCTCAGAGTATTTTGGGTTTTTGCAGGGAGCATGGTATGAAGGGCAGAAGGCGGGAGAAGTTGTGGCTGGCTGTTTGAAAGGCGAGAACCACAAGAGCTGTGTCCAAGATACGCATTATGCGCCGCTGCATGGGAGTACTGCAGCCAGCGAGTATGATGTACAGAATGGGTGGACAGTGACGAGCTTCCAGACAAACGGATTTTAGTGATTGTTATCATATTATCGTAATATCATTGACGTGTCGAGTTAAATCTCAAATTTCACAAAACCCCTGGGCCTAACAAACAAATTTAATGGCAATGTAGTCCGGTATATAGTCGATCAACTCTCTGCAGCAGCCAACCCGATGTGATTCCAAACTTTGGTTCAGTTGAGACACCAAGTCTGACGCGGCTCGAGAGTCGGCATTGCCCAGATGCGAAACGAAACTGAACGCAGGTCTCGTCGGCCATGCAGAGCGTTTCGCACTCCGAGATTGTATCGCAGGCCTGTTCATAGCCACGCCCATTGTCCCAGTTCTCAAGACGGTGACCGAGTCTGGGCCGGATGAGTGCGTTGAAAATGTCGCGGTGCAATAGGTTCGCACTTGGTGCGTGCAGTAAATTGGTCTGCTCTAGTGTCCACAGGGAAGCAATTGCTTGGGATGACATATGATGATGTGTAAACACAGACTGGCACCAGATGTCTTCTGTATATTGAATCCGATCAGGAGATTCACCCTGAAATAATGGCCATACGTCGGTCAATTGAATACCGGAATCGGCGAGCATCCAGCTCAGCGAAATATCGCCATACATCACTTCGTTAGTCAAATCGAGGTACTCTCGCATTCTCGGTTCCATATAATATACTGCATGTCGCAGTGCGGCGTTGGAAAGTACATAGCCAGAACCGCCATGAGCAAAGGATCGAGATGCCACTTTTTCTTCTCTCCCAAAGAAGTATATTTGGCGATAATCATATGCTGCAAGCCATCGTAGCAGGCTATACCAGACTATGGCCGTATCATCTTCAATGAAGACAAACCACTTGGCATTTGGTCTGGCCTCCAAAGCAGCTTTGATCATCGGCAAGAATTTATACTTATCCAGCATCCATCCCTGGTTCGCCGACAGAGCTAAGCCACCTTTGTCGTTAATGCGTTCATAAAGCCGAAAGTCTTTCGGGAATTTATTCCTAATACTTTCGTCGATATATGACAGGGCATCATTAATGACGTGTCCACGAAAAGATTCGTTCGCATCTGAAAAGATGCTATAATCCGATATACACTTGAAGGTTGTCTCAAAGTGAATAGGCAGTCTTTCGCGGAGAACCGAGGATCCTGTTTTCATGACCACAAAGACATCTTCTGACTTGGGAAGTGATGCACATTTAATTTCCTTCAGGGCAGCAAATTGCGCATCTTCGTCCGGTCGGCGAATCCACCAGGGAAGAAAAAAACAGGCCGCAATGAACAGCACATGGAAGAACGCATAGCGGCGCAAGCAGCCGCGAAACCATGGCATGGAGTTTACAGCCCTTTAAAATTGAACTCGACGAATTGAAGACAATATCCAGTGATTCAGGAAATGCCTTTGTTCTTAAAAACCAGCGTCGCGTGCTGTCAGCTTAATTAATCCGGATTTTTCTTAGCGTACCAACAACGCCGGATCTGTCCGATATAATTAGTGCATTTTATCTAGCCATCAATATAAGAAAAATAAATAAATTTTATAAAAAATTTTATAAATTATAATATATTAAAATAATATTTTAATTTAATATCGCAAACATGTACTTCTGACTCTACTACGCATCTTAAGAAGTCTCGTCCTATCAAACGCCTTAGGCTTTGTGTGGTTGTTGCACGGTTTTCCTTACAGATGATACCATGAAGTTTATTAATTTGAGTTGATATTGAAGGGGAAAAAGGAAGCTTGCTCAGTATTATAATCAATTGTGCCACATGTTCGACTCGCTTAATAGTGACCCATGCGCCCTGGAAGGGTAAAAGGTGAACACCAGATAGCAAATACATAAAATGTTTTCGGCTTTCTCACACAATATGATCTAACATGTATAAAATAATCTAAAATACGCTAATACAACGAATTTTAGGATTTAAAATCAAACTATAGACGAATAGATAGGGCCTGTGGTACAATATTTTCAGATTCCTGAAAGTAGACTTTCACAGTCTTCTTCACATCACTTTCTAGTGTCTATTGCCTTTTCCAAAGTGCGTTTTGTTAAACCCAAGACTCTACTGTCAAATACGTCGGCAATTCCCATATTTCAATCAAATTTGTTATTTAATAAAGTTGAGAAATAATAGTTGTATGTTTACGGTAGCTGGTGGTATTCATGTTCTTGCGATCCTCTGTCCCCCGCGAGAGAATAGCTTAGGTCCAGCGTGCGTTGTTTACGACCAACAAATAACCAGTGAAGGCCATGCGCAATTGCTTTACAAAGATGTCATGGATTCATTACATCAAATATTGCTTTCGTTCCCAGCCACTCCCCTTGATGATTAGAAGCTCCTTCGACCCCAAATAAGCTGTCCTCTTTCTTATTGATCTTATAGGGCTGCCATGGAAAGCCCCAGAAATGGAGAGTAGCGAAAGTTGCCATCTCCACACAGATGAGGAGGTTAGGCAGAATACCGGCGACAATGAAAGCTAGTAATGTGAATATTCCACAAAGAATTATGGCTACATTATGAAACATCCAACCACCTTCCATAGCCTGGTTTCGGAAACTAATTAAAAAGACATTATTAATGCCGAGTTTGAATTGAAAGGTACCATAGAACTTACTCGTGCCATCTATGGAGCTAGAATTGCAAGACGGCATAGCGAGAGTCCCAACAATTATGGCACGGAACTAAGCTGGTGATGCGATGAACGAAAGAGTGAAAAGGGCCAGAGGAAATTTACTGCTTATTATTTGAATTGAATCGGCCTAAAGTGGTTTTTATTATAGAATATTTATAAATTTTCAATACGTTAATCGGACGCTCAGAGTGTTATTATTGCATTGATTATTGGATGTTTAAAAAGCGCACACTAAAATTTACACATTCCGAGCAGCCCAATAATGTCAATCGCCAAACCCCATGATAAAGCTAAAAATTAGTTGACCAACAGCAATTGTGACTCTTTAGACTTTTAGGCTAAACGCCAGGAACGTATCATCCCGAGTTTTCGCCTCATCGCCTCATGTCATCACTCTCCCGACCAAGCCCCAAATGGTACCAATCGGCGATTGTCAAGAATCATGACCTCATGGGCGGAGATTTAACCTTTGGCACTATAACTTTATCGATCAGAAAATTACCACTAAGTGGGAAAGAGTCCCCTTGATTGCAGGAGATGGAATCCACACGGTTGACATGATTGGACAGATCGGAACATGTGAATTTTTGGCCACCCCATAGGACTTACGTGCTTTTTATAGAGGACCAATAACACCATTTCTCTTAACTAGTGACAATTTTGAATTGTCGTATTTCCCTCAAGACACTGGGCGAAGCTCATGTAAATCCCTTGCCGCATCTGTTACTTCTATCGCCATTGAAATGGATGGCGTCGATCTTAAGTTCTTTAATTGAGCTGATAGCCAAATTTTCTTCATCTTTCCCTTCTTTCTCTTTTGATATTTTCTAATATCAGCCTCCCATCTAAATAAGTTAGTTGTCTAAGTAGTTGGATAAGTCATCTGTCATCGTCCCTAGGTAGCTTTTGTATGTAGCAACAAGAATAAAGCAACAGTACTAGTACTGCCCCTGCCCGATAAGCATGGGATGCGGCATGTCACAACCATCCCGATACGGCGGTGGAGACTGGGAGTGCAACAATATTAAAGTGGTGGATATCAAACCAGCAGCGGCGGTGTGCACTTTGGGGGTGATTTGATGGCACGACACATGAATAGGCGACGCAGGATGGGGGCTGGAAGCGCAGTAGCTACAGGGGGCGCGTAAGTTTATACTACCTACCTAAAGATACCGTTTAATGTTTGGCTTGGTCTGTGCTGACAATACTTCTGATAGGGTGGTAGTGTGCCGAAGAATAAAATCATTTTGGGGAGGGCTGTGGATACTTCTATGCACAATGTAATACTGATTGTGGATAGAGAGCATCGTTACTTAGTATTGAAAGTGTATCTTAGTAGAAGGAGAATGCTACCTGAAGTCTTCATTAGTAAACATCTCGGAAAAAACCGGTATAACCACCCTGGGCAGGAAACTAATGGTCTTTTGGTGCAGCTGTCAAGATAAAAATCTTAAATCAGCTTGGCTGTATGAAGGAGTAGCACTATTAATAGAAACAATGCAATTTTCGTAATTGGAACAATACCCCTCTCAAAAAGCTTAGCAACGGTTCGCACAGTCCAGCTCTAGCAATTTTCCTGGATGGACTGCCAGGTAGATGCATGAGGGGAGGTTCAATTTCTATGACTTGCCTCGCCACTACGGCCAGCTGCTCATTCATTCAGAACTTCCATTTTTTGTAGGCGTTTCGAAAAAATTCGGAATTAAACACATAGGTCTCACAGGTTGAAGGCTGGTGTGTCATCAATTCGACGTCTCCCTTGACCTGATATACGAAACCAGACTTAATCTCCTGGGTAAATGGGCCTTGTTCGAATTGTTCACATTTGTGGTATTCTTCTACATAGTCCTTAATAAATTCTGCGCACAAGTCCCATCGGCGAGACCTTGGTGATCTGTCTATTGTTGTAAAATTGTTGTACAGGCCAGAATGTTGGACAGAAAACGTATTCAGGTTGGAGCCTTGAGTATCTTCTCGTTCACAGTGAATGGAACTCCATATAGGCAAGCCTTGTAGGGCGAGTGACCCTTCGTGCCCGCCGAATGATCCACCAAGCGCCTCATTTGTCCGATTCTGGTGTCTGCGCTTTCGCTAGCCATAGTTGTCGGGGTGTAAAGTCATCTTTTAGGCTGAAACACGGGCCGAATTAAGAGCCCGGAAGGATATCACTCTGGGCGAGAATGCCCCCACGAGGAACGTAGTATCGTTGTGTACAGTAGTAGATGCTTGCTGAAGCCCAAGGTACACAAGCCGGCCCCCAGGCGGGATGCGGGATGCGGGATAGGGAGTGTCATTTTGTGGGATATAAAAAAAAGGTGAAATATTTAATAATACAATAATCTTTAACGAAGGCTATGGGCCAAAAGCCTATGTAATTGTCTCGGTCAAGATTAAGCATATTGCTTCTCGATTTAAGCCAGATTTGATCGTTATAATGTGGGCAAAATTTATCCCGTTTCTCTTTACGCTATGGGCGGCTTCAGTGACTGCAGGTATCACCACTTATAAACCGCCATCCATATACGAAGTATCTTCAGTATATGAACTTTCGGTCAATAATGTATCGGTGCCTGCAGTTGCCTACCCTGGTTACGACTATGCTCAATTATCCATGGATGAAGGCCAAAATACCAAGTTTTCAGTCACCCTAAAAAACGGGACAGCCATTGATTCTTATACCATCACCCCTAAGAGCTTGAACATCGAACCCTCAGTCAGTGGCGATACATTAAGCTTCTCAGTTACAAAAGCTTATTATCTGATTCTTAAACTCAATGGTCAGAAGGAGTTTGTGATTGTCGCGGATCCCAACGAAACAGACGTTCCACCCTCTTCCGGTCCTGGAATCTTCAACGTTATGGATTATGACGCCGACAACACCGGAACATCGCTTACTAACGGGGTCCAAGATGCTCTTGATGCCGCTGATAAGGCTTCCGGAGGTATTGTTTATGTGCCTGAAGGTATCTTTCTCGTAGGGAATATCATTATACCTAGTCGAACATCTCTTTATCTGGCAGGAGGATCAGTCATTCGTTTTACTGGCGATCCTGCGGACTACAACCAGTCATATAACAAACCCGGCTTGGGTCCAGGAACTTGGTGGATCCAAACGGCTATCAACTCGACTGACTGTAAAATTTACGGTCGGGGGACCATCGACGCCAACGGCTATGAGTACCAGAAGGGCAAACACGTTGCCCAAGTCATCGTTCCTGTAGGAACAAAGCGGTTTATCGCGGATGGTCCACTTATCAGAGAGAGCTCTTTCTGGACTGTCGTACCCACCCAAAGCGAGGATGTGCAACTCCTGAATTTGAAGATTCTGAACCGCCTGGACATGGTGCAAAACGACGGTATTGATGCCGTGGAGTGCAAGGATGTAGTGACTCGCCGTGTCATCGCAATCTCCAATGACGACAGCTTCTCAACCAAAACTTGGCCGTACGACGCTGATGATATTTTTTCTGCTTACCCCTACAGTCCACTTCCCCAAAGCAATATCTCGTTCACTGATTGCGTATCCTGGACACACTGTTATGGGTTCAAAGTGGGTCAGGGTGTCTATCAATACCAAGAAGACATAGTTTTTGAGGACGGCACTGTCTATAAAGGAGCAGTTGGTATTGGAATTGATCACAAGTACGGAGATGGAGTTGCCCGCAACGTTACGTGGAGGAATATTGTCATCGAGGGTCTTGGCTATGCCAACTTGCCAGGCGTCAGCACTTGGTTAGCCATTCTGATCGAGCTAGATGGCAGAGATGTCGGTCCAATTGAGAACCTACTTATTGAAGATATTCGAATCTACGATCTCGGGAAAACATCGGCTCCAATTAAGGGTTACAACTCATCTGTGCTGGTTACCAACACCAACTTGAACAACATCTACCTAAATGACGACACGACACCTACGACCGATATCTCTGCTCTAAAAATACTCCACATGCATACTTTAGACACTACTCTTACCGCGACTTCTAGTAGTGCACTTACACGATAGATATCCACCACTAGAATCAGATTCACCTTGTAAAATAAATACTATTTAAAATAGCGTTTGCTAGTTATTTGTCTGATGTAATTTTTATTTCAATTTATAGTATTAATTACTTAGATGACTATAACATCTGATAAGGTCGATCCAGTAGTTCTAGACCAGTCGCCTTTGAACGCAAAATAATATTGCCATCAGTTTACCTAGAAACACCCCTTACTAAATTTCCCCTCATTATTTGCCTGAGAATTCGCGCCTTCTCTCCCAAGCAACAGTAGCTGGTGCCAGCGGCCTCGAGAATAGCGACTACATAATCATCAGCAATGAAACACACAAAGACTGGAAAATAAAAGGATTAACTCACCGTATAGTCCGTCGCCAATAATTCCTCCGGTTTCCCCTGTATATTCTTGATCTGGAAATTTCGCACAAATAAGGCGAGAATAACGCCCAATTGTATGTACGCAAACCTTTCCCCAATACAACGGTGGCGACCACCCCCAAATGGCAGATACGGGCTGTTTGACCCTTTTCCGGATGATTCATCGTCATCGTCGTCGGTAGTCTCATGGGCAGACCCTTTCTCCCATCGGTGTGGTTCCCATTTCAATGGGTCTGCAAAGTAGGTCTCGTCTCGAGCAGAGAATGCTGGGCTGGCGAGAAGAGTGTGTCCAGACGGAATAACGATACTACTGTCGTCATTGATCACGAGAGGCTTCTTTGCAAGGCGCATGATTGAATGAATGGGATTGTATAGACGAAGTGTTTCTTTTATGACGTGTGCATGAAGTTTAAGTCTCTGGAGGCCATCGTACGATAGCTCTCCCGGTCCAAGCTCACGGACCTGTTCGTCGTACAGTTCTTGCTGAATGTCCGGTCGAGATGCCAGACTCAAAAGGGCAAATGCGATGACTGCAGAGCTCGAATGGTGGCCGCCCAGCAAAAGAGCGATCATCATGTGAGCAATTTCCTTATCGGGGAGCTGGCTGCCATCTTTATAGGTGCAGTTGCTCATCAGGTTCCATATCATATCCTGGGCTTCCGCACCCTTTTCTGTGTTCCCAGCATTTGCTTCACGCCGTCGTTGGGCGATGATATCCGTGTACAGTCTTGTCATTTCTCGCTGGGCTGCATCACGCTTGCGGTTCCGCGGTAACGGTACCCAGGATGGGAGAAAGAAATTGATCGGGGAAAAGCCCATGTCAAGATCATGATACAGGTCCGCGATACGGGAGCCCGCTGATGAAAACTGACGACGCACTTCGGCACCCTGCAGGGACGAGGAAGCGGTATAGATTGTTAATTCGGCCATGGCGGAAACGACATCGATGATTCCTGCATTCTTGTTCCCTTTGCTCTTTTGCATTGGGGTGTACGAGTCGAAAAAGGAGGATGTTTCTTGCGCGATGAGATCAACGTATGACTTGAGAGCCGCTTGGCTGAGTCCGAACTTGACAAACTTTGGGAATCTTTTAGTCAGCGTTTGAATATGGAGTTTATGAGCAATGTAGGGTGGGAACCTTTTTTTGCTGCATGAATTTCGCATTATCACAGTCAAAAATGACATCAGTCCCAAAGACAGGGGTGGTTAAAGGAGAGTAGACTTCTTCCGCTGACAGCTCGCTTTGCCTCCCATTCAGAATGAAATTGTTACCGCCGGCGCCGAGATATACAGTCACTGGTCTGCCTAGGAGGATAAAAGTGAACACGTTTCCGTACTGAAGATGACAACGTCAGCTCACAACTGGACGCGAATCAACGCGATTTGAGAATATACCTTGGCTTTGCATTCCGCAAAGAATTTCATCGGGTCTTTGCCGTATGTGATCGTGCTACCGATGATAGGAAAGTAATGGAATACCACCGGCGGCTTCGATGTGTCGTTTTTGCTCCATAGCTGGGATAGAATGTTGACTGCAGTGCCAAGCAAGATGAACTGCGACAGCGAAATAAGAACTCTTGCGATTGGGAAACTCTGTTCCGAATAGGATGCCGAGATATCCATGTTGTTTCGATATCTTGGTCGTTTGAAACGCTCGCTCAAGCGTAAATCGAAAGGCCAGATTGTATAGAGGCGTTTATTCTACTATTTGTAGTCATAATTTTGTTTGCTTCAGTCCTAGTATATGGAAAATAAGTTGAATATTATTGGCCAGTGGGAGCAGTGTTGTGGTTAGGGCTGGCAGTGGGCCGGAAGCTGATTTCCCGAATCGCATGATGGGAGAAAGGGATAAAAACAGAGCATGCCCAGGAATTGCCATTGCTGCTGCCTGATCCTTTGCTTTACGTAGAGGAATGGTGGGTTTGGCATATATTTCTTTAAAGAAAGAAAAAAAAAGATAAAAAGATAATTTTAAAAAAAGTCACTTTACGTTAGACTTCATACCACGTCGCCATGCAAAGTGACTAGCGAAAGTATCATACTTGATTACACGGATTAGTCAATTTGTCAACATCAATTGATGGCATAAATATCACTTGATGTAATGGATTTGCATGTGTAGAAACCCATCAATTGATGCACCTAATACTGAATTGATGGGTTGAGTACATGTCTCGGGACATCAATCCGTGTATCTTCTGCGTTCAATGTTTGACAATTCTCGCAAGTTTACCAACATTTGGACTGATGAAGCTGTCGATTGTGTGCTGGTAATAAACGTATTTATGAAGTGATTACTTGAGTTGTTAATTGTCACCTGGTATGTATCATTTCGAATTTTTCAACTGCGTGTGATGTGGTTGAGCGGGCTAGTCTTGCTGTATATCTTTGTAGACGGTTGGCGGCACTTGAGGTTTAGCAGCTAAAAACAAAAATCTCAATGTAGGAGGGGTTTAATATTTTAAATGTTAAAAAGGAGGAAATATATTTATTTAGTAGTCTAAATTATTACACGTCATAGAAAATTAGCTGCAAATAAAACGGCAGCATGTCGCATTTAAAGTCGATATGGCCACTTTAGCATGGCCAATGGGCGCCTCTCTATTTGAAACCAAGTTTGATCCAGCGCAACCTCAAGATGAGGCCTGTGCACAACCAATTGACTAGTTCTCGTGACCATAGTAGCATGAATAACGGCATCGCCCTCTTAATGGATATTAACACGTACTACAGGCAGCCGGCGAACTCGGCCAATCCGGCAATCAACCTCCGGAGAATACGAAGAAGTGCACTAACCCAAATAGGACGCAGCCGAAAACGTTGCGATAAGCCATCCAAATTCCACCCTGCATCAACGGCTGTGATAAGCGCGAAGGCAGCACTGTCTGTACCATTTCCTAGCAGGTCAGCATGATAAATATCAATCAATTGTATGTGAAATGCCGAGCACTTGTGATGAATATATTCTCCATAGTTCGCGCTGGGGCGTTTTCCCCGCGGGGTGCTAGCGCCTGACAGCCCAGCCGTGGCCAATAGGCGCTCCCGATAACGCGGATCCACGTGACAAGTGGGCTCCTTCCCAGCCCCTGGCGTGCATGTATTGCCCCCCTCGTGCATGCACGGCTCTTGCTTATCTACTGCCGGTTAGCCAGCTTCTTGTCTTCATTGTTCCCTCTGTCTCCTGCGCTCTTCATCGTATACGCGTGCGGCGATTTGCGACTCAGCATGGACGATCCAGACAACAAGACTGTGGCAAAAGACACCTTTGTCCTGCCCACTCCTACTCGCGACAATGCCGTGCCGAGCAAAGGCGACGTGCTCGTTATCGACGAGACTCGCAACATCACTCTCGCCGAGCATGAAGCCAGCTTTTGGAATGCTGTCCGTCAATGGCCAACTGCCGTCCTCTGGGCTATCTTCTTCTGCATTGCCGTCGTGATGGCCGGCTTTGATGCGCAAATCATTACGTCTTTTTTCGCGTTGCCTGCGTTTAAACAGAAATTCGGACACCCGTACAAGGATGGGTACATTCTGTCGGCCGAATGGCAGATGGCTTTAAATATGGTATGTATATTGTCTGGAACGCAAACTGCAGTGTCTTCTCAACTAACGGCTCTTTCAGGGAAACCCTATCGGACAGGTGCTCGGTGCCCTGGCCTGCGGCTGGCCGTTGGAAAAGCTCGGACGCCGCTTGACCCTGGCATTGTGTTGCATGTGGTCGATCTGCTTCGTGTTTGTCCAGTTTTTTGCAAACTCCATCGGGATGCTGTGCGCCGGAGAAATCCTTGGTGGTCTCGCCTACGGCTTCTATGTCGTGATCGCCCCTACTTACGCATCCGAAGTAACTCCGCTTGCCCTACGTGGTGTGCTGACAGCCTCTGTTAATCTAGCCTTTGTCATTGGGCAATTCATCGCGCAAGGCGTGGCCGCTGGCCTTGAGAGTCGACTGGACGATTGGGCATGGAAAGCGCCGTTTGCGATCCAGTGGGTATGGCCAATAGTACTGCTCGTCGGGTTGGTCTTTGCACCAGAAAGTCCATACTGGCTGGTACGTAAGAATAGGCGTGAAGACGCCCACAAGGCTTTGATGCGATTGTCGTCGGCGAAGAACCGGCCAGATATTGAAGGCATGCTCGTTATGATTGAGCAGACCGACCTGCTCGAACGAGAGATCGAAGCGACGACAACCTATTGGGACTGCTTCAAGCGCGCCAATCTCTTCCGAACGGAGATTTCGATTATGGTCTATCTGATCCAGGTTATTGGCGGTAATCCCTTGATTGCATATGCCACCCTTTTCTTCGAGATGGCAGGCCTGGATTCGTCCAAATCATTTAATAGTAAGTCATTGGATGTATGATTTTGGAGCTACTGAAGCTAATTGCTGCATAGTGGGCGTTGGCAACACCGCACTCGGGTTTGTGGGCACCTGTCTTTCGTGGCCGTTGATGCTGCACGTCAGTGTTCCCCGACTTCAACTTTTTGATTCATCGAAACTAACGTTGTCCAGTTTGGCCGTCGCACTATTTACAACTGGGGCATGGTATTGATGACTATCATCCTCTTTATCCTCGGATTTCTCGACTTTGGTCGTAACAACACCGGCGTTGTCTGGGCTCAAGCATCGTTGATGGATATCTGGACGTTCATCTACCAAACCACGGTCGGCCCGATTTGCTTCGTCATTATTTCCGAGATCTCTGCGACACGTCTACGTGGTCGCACTATTGCCATCTCAACTGCCGTACAAGCTGGGGCAAACATCGTGTTCACCGTGGTGTTGCCGTACATGATCAATTCGGATCAAGGTGACTGGCGGGGAAAGACTGGCTTTCTGTTCGGCGGCATCAGTCTCGTCTGCTACGCCTGGTGCTTTTTCAGACTACCCGAGTCCAAGGGCAGGACCTTTGAGGAGCTGGATATCTTGTTTGAGAGAAAGGTTCCGCCGCGCAAGTTCAAGAATTATGACTTGCTAGCAACTGAGGAGGATACGCTCGTTTGAGTCGCAATTGTATGGTGATTACCCAAGAGTACTAGGAGTTTTGTAATCAATAATTAATTAATATTACATGTGCAGTGCTGAAATTCCTTCTGACCTCATACAAAAACGTCAAAAAAACGTCAAAGCAACTGATTAATTGCCTCGGTTAACCGTTAAACCGATACAAACGAACCTCTAAGAGCTATGCCTAGACGAATCATAGCACACTATAAGATAAGCCCTATGCGACAGGGTCAAGCTTTGCGCAATTTCCAGCACGTGAACAGTGAACACTAAAGACCGAGCAGCCAGCCTAACCTTGTATTGACTCTTGACGCTTCACTAGTGCTAGCTTCGTTCTCAAGTCCACTCGGTGCAGAGGGTGCGGTGCTTTGGACGTACGTTAATGACCTAGCGTCTCCAGTTGGGACCCCTTATCGTTCCGGTTTATTAATTTAAGATTTCCGTTCCAAGGGACACTACTGACTTTAGTTTCAAGGCACCCGTTGGGGGTGTTGTTGCTCTGCCATTGGCCAACCCCTCGTACGATTTCCAGGCTGGGCGCCCTATTCTTCATAAGCCTCTTCCCAGCCCACACGTCTAGACTCGTTTCTTTTCTTTTTGCTACATGACCGGCATCTTCGGGAAAATGTCTCTATGGAGATATTCATCAACCGCCACATTTATGTATTTGACGATTGCTTGATCTTTTAATGTCTATTATGGAAAGAGACACCAAGGGCCCTGAGGAGGGCACATCCACTCTGAGTTCCTCAGGGACGGAGTTATCTTCACTTCGGAAATCTCTCAACGCCTATAGCACCTTAGAAGTGGTTCGACCGAGCGGACTGGAAGCATACAAAAACGCCTCGGAAACGGGATTTGTGCCTGAATGGCAGGTCAAAGGTGCGTTCCGACATCCCACACAAACAGGGAGAAAAATCTAATGTTCTATCTAGATGATCCATATGCCACAGCTGGTCGAGCAGTTTCTGAGCACGGCAGTGCTATTCCCATTGATTCATCACCACCACCACAACAACCCCCCTCACAGGAGATGATATGCGGGTTACCGAAGCGCGCATTTTGGATTATATTTTCGGTCGTAACCACCCTTTGTGTCATCGCAATCATCGTCGGCGGAGCAGTCGGGGGAACTCGCCACCGGGAGTCTCAATCGTCGAATGATGCAGTCAGCAAAAGTACCGCTTCCTCGAATCCGACGGATTTTGTCACCGTCACTGTTGCTCCTACATTACAGCCGCCGTCTTCTACAACAACCTCTCCCGCGACAACAGATACCGTGTGCGTTGGTGGTACTGGGGCGGGGAATTATGCTGGCTTATGCAGTTTTGCCTGCAGTTATGGATATTGTCCAGCAGGTCCATGCACTTGCACCACATCGGGCGCACCAGTTCCAACTCCTCCGATTAGCGGAGTCAAAGGTGTTCCTTTGAAGGGTGAAGACGATTCATACTTGGGCTTGTGCAGTTACTGCTGCAATCATGGATATTGTCCTGCCAGCGCTTGCACCAAGAAAGCGGCATGATCAGCCTACGCATGAACTTGTTACTTATGGGAGTTGGATACAATTTTGGGCAGTTACAAGGATATTAGATTTAGCGCATTTATATTATAGGTATTTTTCAATGTGTGGATTTTGAGGGCATTCATGTCTCACTACTATGGGGCGTTCATTTTGATTGCGGATGACCGCAGTTAGGGCTTATTTCGACTTTTGCCAGTACGTACATCGTAGATAGCGTCGTTTACCCGCAAAATCAGAAGCCCTTGTACCCTTTTTTATCCCTTTCCTTTTTCTTTTTCCTTTCAAGCAAAAGAAAAACCTCTGATCAGGGCATCAATTATTTCCAGTGGAATAATTTCCACTGAATATTTGCGAACTTGCCCACTCGGAGGTGGCTCGGCCCCTTCGTTGCATTTTGGCGCTAAATCGAGGCTTGTTGGTTTTGTGTGGCGTTTTACCTCAACGATGGGGGCCGTTGGAGGACACTTTGCCCTGATAGCGTTAGAGCATGTCCATAACTGGTAGGTGGCATGAATGGGGCGAGTCCCTTTTTGGACAAATGCTGGAATTTGTCAGGTTCACAGTGGGTCAGGATTTTCCCTGAACTACTGAATCAGTGAATAATGTACGACGTACTGGACCGTATGGCGTTCGGAGCATGCCTGAAAGTGTTGGTTTTCAGTAGTGCTGAGTGGGTTATGCCCTAAGGTGAATGGCGACTGCATTATTATTGCCTACCAAGAAACTTTCAAAACTGTGGTTCTCTATCCGTTAATTCCGTACGAGCTACTGGCGATCAATATGACTGTACTGCGACATCATTGGGTGGGATATACGCAAAACGAGCACTTCATTCTCTTATCAGCCTCTGGAGTATGGCAATTGATTAAAAGACATCATGATTTCGCCCCTGTGTCAATCATAGCTTAGTCCACGGCTCTTATCTTTTAATAAATTAACATCCATTGTTTACATTGGATCTTCATACAACTTAAAATTACATTATTGATTCCTCGGGCGCGGATCAAGACGATTGGGTCGGTTATCAACGGTCACTGCGTTCTGAACCTACCACATCAACTGATACAAACACAAGTAACTTAACGGGATATTCACAGCTATATAGACACATCAGATTTATACCTAGTAGGCTTTGACTAGGAGTATCTTCTGGCCATCACATCTGGAGTGATAACGTCGGTAACATTCGACTTAATGGTACTCCTCCCACTGTGGATTGGGCGATTGTAGCAACTATAGCCACAACAATCAAGCAACTGTCAGAGAAAGCATGAAATATACTATTCGATCAAATCGCATGCCGATTCGCACGTGGAGGAAGCATGGACGCAGCACAACCATCCGTAATGCATTATTCCCAATTAGGAAATCCGGATAATTTGAGCGCGGAACAACCCGAGCGGGAAATAAGCTATTCACTATTCCAAAACAGGAAGTTTTCTATTTGCAAATATTTATGCGTGGAAAAATAATAATAATGCCGGAGATTAGTTTGCTAATGCAAACAACATGGTTTGGCGTTTATTGTGAGGGGGTGTTATTAGATGCATCAGATGCATACCTGTGAGTCTGACACATAAACCGTAGAATTAATTACTAATGCGACTTATCACGACGAACGTCGATCGCTTTTCTTCTGCAGACCGCTTTTCTGGCTGTTACAACTTACAACAACCGTGATTGAACCATCATTATTTGAATGCGGCTAACTATACATCCGACAAGACGCCCTAAATTAGTACGAAGTTAGAACCTTTATAATAATCGAACACATCATCCTTTCTCATGAATCTTTGGTGGAGGGTTTCGGGTATCGGCACGCTCGGAGCTAAGGCCGGCTTTACTACGGAGAGGCGCGGATGACGAAAGAAGAGTATAAAATAATAGATATTATTAATGCAGAGCTAACGCCTTTCTGTAGCTTATTCGTGCTGTTTAGTAGTAATAATAGTCTACGTTTGTCGTCTGGCGGCATGCGGCCAGCTTTTTCTTATTCCTCCCACCCCAGCAGCCGTGATGTCGGCCATCTCGCGTGTGTTGTCGGTGGCGACCAATAAACCGTATCGCACGCGAAAACTGCAGGACACATTTCCCCCGTTCATAAACAAAGATGGCTTTCTCGACTTTGCTCCCGGCGATATCGAGAACCCCCGCAACTGGTCGACTGGTCGCCGTGCCATCATCACCGTGACGACCGTCTTGCTAGTTTTGAACGCAACTTTCGCCTCAAGTGCGCCTAGTGGTTGCTTCGCCTCTATCTCAGAGGAATTTCATGTCTCGACCGAGGTAGCCGGCCTCACAATCACCCTCTTTCTACTCGGATACTGCGCCGGTCCTCTACTTTTTGCCCCGCTGAGCGAGTTCTACGGCCGCCGATGGATCTTCTACATCACATTTTCCCTCTATCTCGCTTTCAACTTCCTTTGCGCTTTTGCGCCTAATTTCGGCAGCCTGCTCGTGGGGAGATTTCTAACGGGGACCTTTATTGCCGCTCCATTGAGTAATGGCCCGGGTGTTTTGGCCGACTTGTGGAATCCCATCGAACGCGCCAATGCAATGGCTGGCTTCTCGGTCATGGTGTGGATTGGGCCTGCTCTCGGCCCTGTCGTTGCGGGGTTTCTTCAGCTAAGCAAAGATTGGCGCTGGAGCTTTTATGTGCTGCTCTGGCTCGGTGGAGCATCGGCAATTTTGATGCTGACAATCCCGGAAACATATGCACCCATCATCCTCTATATAAAGGCGAAACGGATTCGAAAGGCGAATATTCCGGGGTACGAGAACGTCAAGGCGGCAGTCGAAGAAAATGACAGGTCTCTTCCTGGTATCTACAAGGTTGCCCTGACAAGACCGTGGATCATTCTTTTTGACCCCATCTCTTTGTTATGCGCGCTGTACATGGCAGTTGTCTATACTTTACTCTATATGCTATTCTCAATTTACCCAATAGTCTTTCAAGAAAGACGTGGGTGGAATTCCGGCATAGGCGAATTACCATTAATTGGCACTGTTGTAGGTGCCGTAGTTGGTGCTGCCGTCGTCCTGACGGACACCCGGATACGCCAGAAGAAAATTGAAAGAGGCGAAACGAAGATGGAAGATGCAACTCCTGAAGACCGGTTGCCTTTAGCTATGATTGGTGGCTTTGGCTTTGCTGCAGCTATGTTTTGGTTTGCGTGGTCGGCTGAATACAAGTCAGTTTTCTCAATCCACAGAGATACGATTTTCTTTTCTTTTTTCTACTCAAGCTAACCACCTGTACAGTTCTGTCCATTGGATAGTCCCTACAATCGCCGGAGGCTTTCTTTCGGCTTCCATGTTGCTGATTTTCGTCTCATATTTAAACTATCTAGTGGACGTGTATCTGATGTATGCAGCATCCGCCATCGCTGCGAATACAATTGCTCGATCGGCCTGTGGCGCAGCTTCACCACTTTTCACCAACCAAATGTTCACTGCGTTGGGCGTGGGAGGTGGAGGTAGTTTGGTTGGTGGTGTTGCTACTGTGTTGGCATGTATTCCTTTTCTGTTTTACAAGTATGGAAAGCAGATCAGGATACGAAGTAAATTTGCACCGACTAATGAGAAGCGCGTGCAACAAGAAACAGACGAAGAGAGTGGCGTTCAGGAGGGCCAGCCAGGTCACTGATAAATAGTCTTAAACAATAAATGGTAATCATTAATAAATAATGGTGATTGAGCTATGTCTTATGAATGTTTTTATATGTCAAAACACAACAATGGAGCCTCAAGATATTGGAGTAGAATTCCGCCAACAGGAAGAGAGAAGGGCAAACCCCGATTTCCGCAATAGGCAATTTTGCAATCCGCGACCGCAATGCTTCGGAAGTTGTACGGTAGCAGTCTGCCGGTTTTCCTATAACCACAACACTTGCAATATGCATCGAAAATTAATGATTTCAATCATATCACTGAGTTTTTCTGTTCTAGCTTGTATGCACATGCAAGAGAGAAAGAAGGGGATGTAGTTCTTACCAAATACTAGAGACCAAACGAACGCGACTAGCCCAATGGTCAAAACAGAGAGACAACCTGGTATTCAATACTAAAACTCCAGTAAGAATGATCTAGTCCACAAACTGTGTACAATGACAAATGGGAAAATGTGGGAGCAAACCCCGTGTCAGATATCCTCATTTAAGCGCATATTATTACAGAGCTGCTGTAGCCCTTGTGAACACTATGCAACTAACCCAATCCGATCTGTTATCGGTGGGGGCCAGCTGGATAGTTGGAAAGTAAAGAGCGAATTAACGAGAGAAACGAGAGAGTTACAATCACATAATAGGTCCATCGCCAGCCGTCACAAACCTTAGCGCATCTAATTAATGCAGGCATGTTTTAAATGCATCCCCTCTTCGAACCAACCTAACGTGAACACGAATGCGCCTCAATGCGCTTTCCATTTACGGGTTAGTATGAAGGCAGCACGCGCGGGGAGCTTGCCATCTTTTAATCCGCTGCGATTGATCACAATAACACTCTCATCTGGCAATGGCGACCCTGAGGATCACGAAGACTGGGTTTTCCGAGGTGTATAGGCCGAAGGATGGACCGCCGCGTGTGCAGTAAGTGGTTACCCCGACATCTATAAATTATGTACAAGGTCAGGTTCTAGTCTCAAATGACTTCGCCTCACCTCGTTGCGCTGGGCACAGTGTTTGTCACTCTAGGACATCCGCTGATAGATGGAAAGAATTATTCTAGTACACGGACTCCAAGGCCATCCCTATAAAACATGGAGGAGTGATCCGGCAAAGTACAGACAAGACGAGCCATTAGAACAAATACCCAATTGGAAGGAACGGCTTTTTTCCCGTGGCACGAAGCTCAAGTCAAAGAGCAAAGATAAAGGTAAGAGACCGAAACATATTGGAGAGGAAGAACGAGGCGATGTCCAGCAAGATGATACCACAATCTCTGTGGCAGAGTCAGGAAGCCACGAAGAGGAGAGCTTAACAATTGCAATCGACGATGAGAGACCTTTCAAAAAGAACGGTATCTATTGGCCCCTCGACCTTTTAGCCGAAAAATGTCCACGGGCTCGGATATGTGTCTACGGTTATGACACGTTGATCGCGGGATATGGAAGAGTGAACAAGAACAACTTGTATCAGATTGCAAAGGATTTCTTATACGAGCTTCCCCTTCATCGATCTGAGAACACTCCTCTCCTTTTTGTCGCCCATTCGTTGGGAGGGCTGGTCGTGAAAGAGGTAATAACCCCAGAATGCATAGAATTTCTAGAGTCTAATATTGGCCCGGGCACTCATATTGTCCTCTGATTCTCACGATCCGGAATTGAAAAGCATTGCTACAGCAACTGAAACTGTGGTATTCATGGGTACTCCACACAAGGGTAGCAAGCACTGGGCCTCGAAGGGAGCCAAGGCCCGCGAAATCGCAAATGCACTTTTCATGGACAACAACCCTGCTCTTCTGGATACCTTGGGTCTGAAAAATGGAGAGGTTTTTCGCTCAGCAGATAAATTCACAGAATTATGGGAAGAATCTGGTTTCACAGTGAAGACCTACATAGAGGACCGTTCTATTATCGGCAAAGAGAAAGTAAGTCGAGCTTATCTATCGATGATATGTTTGACCTGACTCTCTTTAGATCGTCCCTGATGAATCTTCTTTGCTCGGAAATTTAAAGGAGCGGGCCATCGCTCTTACTGGTGATCACTCTCAGATATGTAAATTCAATGGCAAGGACGATACGAACTGGTTGAAGGTAGGGCCACAACTACAAAGATACTATCAGGAAGCTATGGCATCCGCGAAATTCAAAGAAGATATCTCGACCTCCGAAGAGTCGGTCCAAGGTATTTTCCCGAAAGTTTCGGCAATTTCTTGACTTGAGCTTACCAGAAAGGCAATTCCTAGAGTTTCTGGAGGCACTCGACAACGTAGACTTGGCGGACGCTGAGTACGAAATTTCTCTCCCGATCGACGGGACTTGCGAATGGATTTTCAATGAAAGCTTTTTTTCCTGGATCGATGACCCCGAACAATCAACATTGCTTTGCATTCACGGTAGTTTAGGATCAGGCAAGTCGACCTTGATGAGACATGTAGCTATGTGTCTAAAGAACTCATCATTTTCTCCTAAAAAATGCATCGCATCTTTCTTCAATGGCTCGCCCGAGGGCGGTGTTTATCATAACACACCCGCAGAGATCTACCGATCGCTTCTTGTTCAGCTTTTGCGTACCCTTCAATTTCGAGAGGATGCTTCAGAGCTGGTCAATGCTCAAAAGTCCAAACTGTTACTGAGGCAAGAAGTCCCAGCGCACCAGCAGGAACTGTGCGAAGTTCTGAGGGGCCTGTTTCTCAAGCGTCGACTCGAACAGACCATCATATTCATTGATGCCGTCGACAAATGTACAGATCCGGATGCGCTCGTGCAATTTTTCCAGGATATAGCTCCAATAGCCCCCGCAACGAAGTTGAAAATATGTTTTACCAGCCAGCAAACGTTTCCTATATTAGGCTCACATTGCAAGCATATTGCCATCGAGAATCACAACGACAAAGATATTACTTCTTATGTCGAAAAGCGACTCCCTGTTGGTAGTCTCTTAAGTAGAGAACAGGAAGCTTCCCTGCAACGATCCATCAAGGAGAAAGCGTCCGGTATCTTTCTGTGGGTCGTCTTGGTCGTGAATATCTTGCGAGAACATCTAAATAATGGAAAGGACGCCAATTTTCTGCATGCAGTTCTTGAAGAAACCCCAAAGCAATTAACAAAACTCTACCATAACATCATTGCGCGCTCGGACATCCCAATCGAACACCCTACCATGATGCACGTCATGCAATGGGTGTTGTTTGCAGCCCGCCCGTTAACTGCTGGCGAATGGCACCATGTATTCGCGTTCATTGATAACCCTTGTCTGCAATCCATACACGATTGGAAATGCTCCACCACATATACCGAGTCTGACAGCCTGCTTCTCCAACGGATCAAACACGTCTGTCGTGGTCTCGTAGATGTCAAAGATCGACAAGTGCCGGTCAGACCATGGGAGAACCATTCCGAGGACAGTTCTCTTAAAGGGGGAGCAGGGTCTTTCGAAAGCCACCAATATATCGACGTGATACACAGCTCTGTCCGTGAATTTTTCCTTGGTGACGGGTTCGCGTTGTTGGATTCACGAATCAAGAATGCTAGTGGGGAGGGCCATGCGTACATTTTAGAGGTGTGCATCCGGTATTGTTTTTTGGAAGAAATGAAGAAAGCATTCAATTTCCCATCTGGAGAAAAAAATAAAAAGGTACGTCGGCGCAGAAAGCCGAGGAAAAACCCACATCTAGCAAAATCCGCCAAATCATCTGTGCCAAGTAAGGCCGATGTTTTCGAAGACACAGTCCGCGCGGCTATGGAGGATACGAGCAGCGACTCAAGCGAGACCATGAGCTTAGGGTCTTCTGCCGGTCTGTCGATTCTTTCATTCCGTTCAAACAAGTCTCTTCGTAGACATCAACCAGCCAACGAATCAAAAAGAAATGCGTTCAACAGTTTTATCAAATCAACCAGCACTCCATTGATATCACTTGAAGGCGTTCATAGAAATGACGCTATTTTCGATTACCTCGACGGATTAGAGCTTCCCAACCAGGATACCCCTGGAGTATTAACCCGGAGAGACACTGATACCTCCAAAAACACACCTGGGTCATGGATTGAGGACTTCAAAGTGGCCGATGATCCCCCAAGCTTCTGGCAGTATTGTCAGAGCATGCTAGTTTACCATGCTGTCGCTGCAGACAAGTCATGTACTGTCCCAGAAAAAGCTCTCGAGTTCCTTCTGTCTCAGGATATAAAAGCTTGGGCAGAAACACGCAAGGATATGCAGCACGGTGCGACACTAGAATATTTTGCGGCGCGATGGAATCTGGTATCCTGGTTACAATATCTTGGAAAAAAAGGTCCCCTGAATCCACGGGGTGGTCTTCTTCGGTATCCCATAATCGTGGCTGCTAAAAAGAATAATCTGGAAGCATTTGAGTGCTTGGTCAATCAGGAAAACCCAGTTGACTTGTCATGCGTTGATTCACGAGGCCGGACAACAATTCACTACGCCGCGATGTCTCCAAACAGCGCCATTCTACCGCGCATCCGCGAGCTTGGCATTGCGCATGCGTTTACTATCGTCAATATGCCAGACAAAGAAGGCCGAACTGCCCTCCATCTAGCAGCGTTTTACGCGTCGAATAACAATATCAAGGAACTACTTAGCATCGGTGCAGATGTTGATTATGACGATGATCACAGCAATACACCCCTTCATCTGGCGTGCCTTCGCAAAACCCCCGATCTCCTCATATGTAAGGCTCTTGTCGAGGCTGGATGCGCTCACCGCCAACGTAATATCAATATGAGAACGCCTCTTCAGCTCGCACAAGAGCTCGGGCATTCCCAACTTGTCGACTACCTTACCACGCTGGAGCCCGACCTCTCTCATAGTATATCTGACTCAGACTTCATATACGATTCCACCCCGTCAAGGAAGAAAAAATTCGTAGCCCCTGAAACGCCACTAACAATGTCAGCGAGTCTCAATTCGCTCATTGATGATGAGCGTACCCCTCTTACTCTACCTGTCCGTAGACGAAGGAGACCAATGGCTCCTAACTACAAACGGGTGGCTAGTGTTGAACAGCAGGGCTCGCGGTCTCGCCTAAGATCTTGCTTTTGTTGCTTTTAATGCTAGTCTTCTTTCAATTACAAAACACGCATTTTTCACGTATCATAGAACCGAGGGATGATGTGTGTTCTTGGGAGTGGGCAAGAGAAGAACCACTTCTATTACTAGTGATAGAAGAGTGGATATATGCAAGCTTGTGGTTTTATTTGAGTTGTGACATAGTTAAGTGGCCGTTGCTTTTATACATGAAATGGAAAGCTTAATAAAAAAAAGTCTTGACGAGCACAATGCGTTTACTGGGCATCCTCAATGTGATTTGTTCTAAACCTAACTTTTCACGAAGTTGATATAAACTCCATATAATTCTCAGGGGGGTTTTTTCTTTGATTTCGCGAAGGATTTTTCAAAAAGAAAATAAAACCTTAACAGATGGAGTTTCAGCGTCGACTCATTAAACAGGAATGCGCAAAATATAACGGCGATTCGCGTTTGAAAGCTGACAGACCCGCAACTATCCTAAGGACTATTCTTGCGGTTTACTTAGTTCAATGTTGTCTAGGCTGTTTTCTATAGAATAATAATCGACATGCAAGACTTATTAGACCGGTGCTATATTAATTTATTGAAACTCGAATGAAGGGCTAAGTCGTAATGGAACACCTCATATCAGAGTAAGCCTCAATCGATGTATTTTTCTCAACCGCCAGCCATACCGGGAAAAGATAACCATTTACTATTCCTTGTCCAATTCTTCTGCCATAAAGTCATATAGTACATCTTTCAGGAAGAGGATTTCTATATGCTACAACCTAGGAACCCGGAATACCCAATCCGGCGGGTAGCAAGATCGGGGGGGAAGGGAACCAGCATTCCGGATCTGTAGACGCCGCATTCTGTATTCCACATGTTGATCCATTCCATAGATCCTATTGAAGCTTAATGATTGGATTCCTTAGTATTTGATGGCCCACTTCTGAAACCTCTAGGAAGATGTCAGAATTTGTGCTTTATTTTTCCACGAACTATCGGTCAGTTGTCTCCCCAGTCTTACTAATCAAGTGTTTACAAAGGTAGCATAATACACGAAAGAACATTAATGTTGATAAAGTAATTTATATATAGAAAGAAGAAGAAAAAGAGGACGTATCAGTGGAGATTCATGGTTTAATGTCACGGTAGAACCACACGATTTCATGGTGTTCTGATAGTTGAAAGGAATGGGACCCTGAGTCATAGAATTCTAAAGGTGTTACTGAGGTTCAAAATTGACTTTCGGAGATACTCACGTTTAATTCACTATCGCCAATGTCATGCTTATTCCCTGTATATAAGGCAATACAGAGATCAAGTGCTGCTAGAGATGTTGACCTACACTCACAAACTTCTATTTGAGCACTTACACCTTGCTATATAATATCTACTGATCTATACTTGTTCGATCTATTGTGTAGCCCTAATCTTACTCGTCCGAATTCTACGGTGGATTATCGTCTATCCACGAAGCTCCACCTAACCGTTTGCCCCTGTCCCACCAATCTATCACCTTGTCGATGACAGCTTGAAAAATAACTGCAAACAGTTATCTCCATACTTCAATGCCACTCTATTATCAATATGTAACAATTTTCTTTTATCACAGATAGGAGGCGGGGTTTACCCCAGCACCCCGGCACTTCTGTGTCCAGTATAGTAAACCCACTTTTATACTAATTACGCTACGGTATAGTGAATGTCTCGCTGTCATTTAAGGAACAATTCGCTGCCGGCGGAAAAAATCTCTTGCATCCACTATAATTTCAAAGTTCATATCAATTGATGTACATATGTAATATCGTTCTACCACCGTTGACGCGGTCGCCAGTTGCGTATATATACCGTGCAGTTGACGTTGACCATTGACCTCACGGTCAATCTACAATATTTGAAGACAGTTTCCAATCCTATCATCCGACCACATCTATCACTTCACGCACAATCCAATCGCTACAAATATAATTTCTTCACCAAAAACCTTCTATCCAAAATGAAGTTCATCATTTCCATGGTCGCAGTCGTCTTCGCCATCGGCGCCATTGCTGCCCCTACCCCTGGTGACAAGCCCGAGTGCAAGCGTATGTGAAACACAATTTCCTACTATGAGCGTTAAATTGGAGTTTTCCTGAGTACTGATGATTTATTCTGTTATAGCGCTGGTGCAATCTCCGTCAACAACGACTGCTGCGGAAACCTCTGCGTCCTTGGTCTCTGCGCTTAAAAGGCCACCTCAAAAATTCAATCGCCAAAAAAATGGCACAAACTCAACTTCTTGAAAAATATCTCACCTGCTTTTTTTTCTCTTCTACGAATGGGGAAGTCAAAAGTTTTGCTGGAATTATGTATTTAATTAAGACCTTTAAAACGACATCCATTGATATTTATATTGATACGTCATGCCTACATATTGATGTAACATCATTGGAAAATCCCAAGTCAGTTCGTACCAATTCATAAATCTTCATTATTTGGATAAACTACTGTTTGTATGTCCAGAGTGCATCACACGTCTCGGCGAGTTCTATACACCAACCATATCGATCCTGATCTAACAGTGCAACCACATGTGTAAAAGGCCAAAAAAAGACAAGGAAAAATCTAACCAAAAACTCCTATATAAAATGCAATCATATATATCAAAAGGTGAAAAGATTTGCTTGGTATATATATGGATAAAGCAATACGCTCATCGAGACTAGTCTTCATGCGTAGCAGGCGCAGAGGGTATTTTCACCCTCCATATGATAGCAGCAACAATGCCGAAGAGACTTGCGGCGACCATCCAGGCTAATCCATCCCAGAAGCCTCCCAGGTCAATTCCCCATTTGAAGAAATTGGTCATGATTGGGCTGGCAAGAATCATTCCAAAGGCCTGAATAATTTCAATCATGACATAGACGCGAGCGGTCTCTTCAGGCTTGATCATGGTTGCCACAATTGCGCGGGTGGTGTATACAAAACCGGCGCCCATAGTCTGGATAACGAGAAAGAAAATGAGAAGCCAAACATATGGCGAAAGACCCATGCCAAGGGTCCCGACAAGGAGGCATATGACGCTGGCTTTGGTGAGAATCAGATCTTTGGCTCGACTTTCGACACCTCGTTTCTTCTGTAAATACCATGACGCTAATGGCAAAACCACAAGTAAGAGTGCCACCATAAGGATGGATTTTAAAGAAACGAGCAGATTGGCAGCAACAAGCTTCCAACCATAACGGAGAGATACGTATTGCACCAAAAACCAAGAAGATCCGCGGCTAAGCTTGAATACCAGGAACGCGGAGAACAGAAGCATGACCTGCTTATTTTTCAAAAGGAAAGAGTACGCCTTGACAGCAGAGGCTGCCTGCTGCCATTTGGTTTTTGGAGGTTCAGCCTGTACAGGCTTGTCAAAAGATGAAGGTTCATTTTCATCGTCGGCGTGTAGGTCGGATAGTTCGTGCTGTTCAGTTTCCTGGTGTTTTTGTTCCTCCGGCGGAAACGCATTCTTCGTTTCGGGCAGAGTAAATCCGAGAGAGACACCAAAAACGATAATTCCCCAGCCCAAAAGCAGGGGAATCCAATTATTATACAGCATGAGCCATGAGCCGATTGAGTTTGATAGGAACTCAGATCCCATGACAGCCACTCCGAACTGGAAGAACATAGCGGACCTGTTTTTGTTTATCAGCCAAAAGGCTCAGCAACTGCTAATTTGTACAACGCATTATAGGCAGGAAGGATATATCGGAAAAGGGAGAATACTGACCGTTGCGCTTCAGTCGTCACATCGGTCATCATCGTCCAAACCACAGCAGCAGCAACGACCACACCGCCACCAAACAGCCATGACAAAGATGACAGCCAGATTGCGCGGAGTGGAAAGATCTCTGAAAACCACAGAACACATCCCTGCATAGCGATATTGAGAACAAAGCCCGGGACAGCCAAAAGAATAGTAGGCTTGCGTCCGATGCGATCGGCTAATAGGCCATATGGCAGTGCCAACAAAATACTTGCTAGCCCGTCGAACAGCTCCATGTAGCCTTTGATAATAGCTATTTCCCCTTGTACCTCCGGAATCTTGCACTCTTCTTCCGGCACCTGGCCATCGGGGCCGAGCTTGGATGGGTCGCTTTCTTTAAAGAAATTCCGACAAGCAATAGCTTCGAAGATACGGGTTCCCGGACCGGAGGTCATCGCGTTACCGGTTTCGACAAAGAGGATGATCGCGAAGAGCGTTATCATTAGGCGGATTCGTAATTTCTCTCTAACTGCATTATTATGGTTGTGGCTCGAAGGCGGTCGGTCTCGTTCTTGCGCGGAGCTCGGGGCTGCGCTATCCGAACGCTGTAGAAATGGAGCATCTTCGCGATCCTCAAGTCGATCGTCTATTTCGTGTTCTTTGGTAGGAGCGGCTGCTTGCATTTTCTCTCTCCTCGTCGAAATTATCGCTCAATTGACGAATAATTAAAAAGAAACCGGCTGGTGAATAAGGTGAACCTTAAGATGAACCCTGGCTTTGTCGGTGTGTTCCACTCCGGGACTCGAGGGGAAAGGACGATGAAATCAACAATGTCGCATCACGCTATAAAACCGTAGATAAAAACACAGCATCAAATTGGGACACAACAAGGACCACGAAATACATTCAACAGCGAGCTGCCAGAAGTGGTTGACAGACGTCAAAGCGCCTTGGCAAGTGTGCCTTTTCCGGCCCCTCAAAGAGCTGAGTAAGCCTACAGTAGTTTGGCCAATCACAGGCTCAGGTTTAGCAAATGTGGGTATTATTACCTTTTCCGGCCAATCAAGTCTCTCAAACTATAACCGGCATACCCGAACAAGAAAAGCATCCATATTAATACGTAGCAACCACTCGGAAATATAGTACTACTATGTATGTATGGTTGACAGCAGGCGAATCATAGTATGTACGTATTTATTTTTTAAGGTTACCGGGAAAGGTTCTGCAGCAAAAGACGGGAATGACTGGACCATGGTGTAGATTCATGCATGTTTAGTCTCCGTGTGGCTGGGTTGAATTCGCGGATGGCATTTTATGGTTAAGGGGAAAGAAGATGGCACATGTAATCATGATCGATTGCTATTGAATAAAACGGCAACCAAAAGGGTTTCGGGATGCTGGCCGTTCGATTTATACAAAAAAGGAAATAGTTTCCTAAACATAGGAATATCAAAACGGAAGTCACGAGATTCACATGACTTGTACAACTACGCCGACATCAACGTCAAGCAAAGGAAACCACGTGGAAACTGAATAGATATAGAATTTGGGTTTTGTGTGCATAAAGCACGTTACTCGTCGCATGCTCAATATTTGGTCGCCCCTCCTTGCCTCCGAACTATCCAATAAGCACAGCTCAACTCTCGTTGCGCACACATCATCGAAATAATCCACGTGAATTTAATAAACATCAAATGAGTCTTTGAACGTAATTACGTAGATGCAGCTAACAAAAGAGTTTGCTTCTTACGAAGCCCGCTACGACGATGGATAGCAGTATCTACACCGTTGCCTGAGCCCCATATCCCTAACGGCCATTTTGTATGGTCTGCGGTCATCCTAGTACGCACCGAATAAATATCATAAATATCAGTCACTGACCTTGATAGGCTGAACTTGGAACTTCTCAGAGCACAGCCTTCCTCTACATACGCACCAGCCAATTATGGATATTTCCCATATCTAGGCAACATCATAAAATCCATACAGCTTAGACCGCTCGGACACATGGACATTCATCATCGAAGCGCAAAGCCAGTGACCAATATAATTAACTGTCGAGAATAGGTGGCTATTTGTTTAGCAGGACAGTGTCTTGCCAAGATGATCGTCGCCGACACTCCTTAAAATGTATGCAACAAAGGAGCTGGCTTCGGCCGAAGACGCGGCAGTGGGTCTCGGGCAGCAAAACCCGGCGATTTCGCAGGGTACAGCCAAGCAAAGTGCCCATTGCGCGTGTCTTGGCGCGGCAAAGAGTCGGCGTATTATTTCCGTATGGTAGCACCGCGTTGTATGGGCTGTCTTTACGAATGATGAAAATCAGCTTTCTAGGGATGCACAATCAACAAGGCTATGTCAATTAATTAATTATTTCCATGGCTGTACCTGCGCCATATGATACGCTGCGGTCGGCGATGGCATCAGACAGTCATGTCGGCCGGCAACAATATGCGTGTGCGATATGTGTACAACGCAAAGTCAAATGTGACAAGCGCCAGCCATGCTGTTCTGCATGCTCTCGCTCGTCGTTGCCTTGCAGATATCGCAGTTCACCGCCATCGCAACGTCGTAGGAGGAAAGCGTTTTCTTCTGTTACCGAAAGTGCCGGCAGCAGTCGGCATGAATCTCACAACCATGCTCATCATCATCAAAATAGTCTGAATCAAGCATTGATAGACAGATTAAGAGCCCATGAAACAGCAATGCGAAGTGCAGGAATTCCGTTCCAAAGTTTTACGAATGATCTCAATTATTCTCACTTGCCTGATAACCATTCACATCATGGTGAAGGTGGTCAACACGAGGAAAGTGACACGAACGTCCAAGAAAGCATGGCACAACAACGACTCATATCAACCAAATCAGCTATACCACCACAGATGAAAACAAATCCTTCTCGGTCTCCTGCACTTCGGTTTCATCGAGGAACATTAGTTCCCGAGTATGGAGGGAAGCGGTACTATGACCATGGGTTCATTGGAATTATGGGCCAAGAAGTAGGTATATTACATTTCAAATTTATGAAAAGGATTATTTTCCTTTATTTTGGCCTCATGTAATTGACGGTACAACAGTATAGGCAAAACTTGGCTAAGTCCAAGTCACAAAGATCTGTGATACAGACAGAAGCAACTTCAGATCTACTAGCAGCTTCTGTTCTAACAAACATGCCATCTTCAACTGCATTCATACAAACTCCAAGTCAAGAACATCGATTATATCTGACCGTCGCTGACAAAATGAAGTTCTGGGATATATTTCTCGAGAATGTTCATCCTTTAACAAAGATCGTCCATGCGCCGAGTCTGCAACAGCTTATAATTGATGAATCATCTAATATGCCAAACAATAATACTAGCGGCAACAAAACTGATGCCCTAGTGTATGCTATGTGTGCATGCGCTGTTTCTTCTTTAACAGCCACTGAGTGTGAAAGAGTATTTAAGAGCAATCAACCTGAGTTGCTAAACACGTTTCAGTCTGCAGCAAGACATGTTTTATTTGAGGCGTGCTTGCTCAAGGTTCCAGATCTTGATTTGTTGCGCGCACATGTGCTCTTATTAGTACGCTATGTGTGTTAAATCTGAGTTTCAAATCACTGCTAATGATAAGAGCAGACATCAATGCTAAAAAACTCAGAAGCTTATCCACTATGGACCTTGATGGGAACCACAATTCGTCTCGCTCAATCTCAAGGTCTTCATCGCGATGGGACAAACCTAGGTCTCTCACTTTTTGAAGTGGAGATGCGTCGTCGTCTTTGGTGGTACATTGTAACCCTGGACGCACGACTGACGGAGATTATAGGCGGCGAAAGCTCGTTACCAAAATCTATGGATGCTTTATTGCCGTCAAACCTCAGCGACGATGAGTTGAGCCCAACGATGACATTTTATCCTCATATCCAGACAGGCGCATCTGAGATGACATTTTGTTTGATTCGCTACGAGATTGCTCGCTTCCAGTGCGAACGCGAATCCTCCCGAACAGCTCACCCCAGAACGGAAGGGGCAGAGCGCGGTAGTCTTTCTGGACTCGAAAGTGTTCTGGAGCAAAAATATCTCCGTTTCTGTGACCCTGTGATCCCGCTACAACTTCTGGCAACTACCACCGCGCGCTCCACGCTCTGTAAACTGAAACAAATGGCTATCCACAGTATAAGCCGTGCAACACCGGAGGACGGCCATGCGCTACAGCATACAGTAGATGCTGAAGAGAATCGTCGAAAGACATTTAGTCTCGCCGTTCGCAATATCCAGTACGACAACCTTACTCATTCAACTAGATCTCAGAGCAAATATCTTTGGTTCGTCAATTTTCACATCCCATGGGGTGGACCAGTTTATGTCCTCAAAGCTCTCGCCTATCGTCCTGACTGGGATAGCAGCATGGAAGCAGCCTGGGCGCAGATTGAGGAGCTTTATGATCATCATCCCGAGTATCTTGACTATGATAAAGATATATACCAAATCCTCCGGAGGCTAACGCTGAAAGCTTGGTCTGCAAGGGAAGGTGTTTTGAAAACAAAAGGATTGACAGTGCTTTCACAAGTGCAGACCCCTGCCTTTGTCACGGCTATTAAAGCAAAGGATTGTAGTCATGGAGAGCCACCATTGCCTGGTAGTCATAGAGGGATCCCTGCTCATGGAGTAACAATTGATCCTGCATCAGTCACGAGTGGCTTAGATGCTATCTCATCCGCCGACATTGAACTTTTAGACCCTTTATTTGCCTCGGGTGAGTGGGCCAACTGGTCTGCTTATTGATTTATTATATGTAATCACCACATGCAACTTTAATTTAAAGCATGGGACTGCATCACTTACGTGCTAAATGATATTACATGGCCACATTCACGGCTATTTTCCATGCTATAGTATTGTCTTAAGGTCATTTAACGCCCACAAGCATCAATAGAGAGTAACTTATATGTCAATTTTAATAAAATTCCGCCATTCATTAGTCACGAAATGAATCTTGGTAGGAAGATGGCCTTTGAAACACCCATTCCGTATAGATGGGTAAGATGCAAGGTCCACACCTGCCTCGGGTTTGATACAACCCGTTCGGCCGAAACGTGCATCCGGTTATCAGACCCAGCAATTATGTTGCTTACATTTGAAACTATATCTAGTGAGCTTTAATTATAATATGTTAGTATATTATAGGTTTTGCCATTCGATGGGCCAATTTGGCAGGCAGATGTCAATCAGTGGATACATTAATCATGTACCGCCTATTCCCTATATAAACCGACCTTCCTCCTGCGAAATTCAATTTTCTAGTTGTGGATTTCGAAATAAAATTATCACTGTGCCTTTAGGACACACTAAATATTAATATAAAGAGAGCAGCACAGGATGCGTTCAATATTACTATCATTAGGGCTATCCATCGGACCGGCCCTGGCTACTTGTCCTTATGCAAGAAGCCTAAACGCCGACTCTGACGGGGTTCAGATGCCACATGCCCATCCTTCGCGCGACATATCGTCTTCAAATGATAAGAAGGAAGGCGTTTTTTTGATAAACCGGATTGCCCCTGGGACTTCGCAGCTGTATATTGCCAACGCGGATGGGACCAACGAACGACCCCTATTGTCTAACCCGGTCTATGAATATCATGCCACTTTTTCGCCTGATGGGCAGTGGATTACTTTCACTGGTGAGAGGAACGGAGACGGAAACTCAGACATCTATCGTGTTCGTACAAATGGCTCTGATCTCCAGGAATTAGTTGCGACGTCCGCGGTGGAGGACTCGGTCGTACTGTCTCCTGATGGGAAGAAAGCTGCGTTTGTTTCAACCGCGTCCGATGTTGCAGATTACCGGGCAAACATCTGGGTATTGGATCTGGAGACTGGTCATAAGTGGAATTTGACGGACACCCGGGCGACTGCTGCCAACTCTTCCCTGATGAACGGTTACTTCCGGCCTGCTTGGTCGCCTGATGGAGAGTGGATTGCGTTTTCTTCTGACCGCAACACAAAGTGGGATGGCCATGGAGAAGAAACATTCCAAGGCCTCAGTGGTTGGGAACATACCCAGGAATTGTCTGTATACGCAATCCGACCGAATGGGTCTGACTTTCGCCAAATTGCTACTAAAGAGGGCTATGCTCTTGGCTCACCAAAGTGGTCTCCCGACGGTAAACGCATTGTTTACTACGAAATGCTAAGGGAAGCAACTTGGGACTCGCATCGCCCAGAGTCGGTTGCTTCAGCAAACTCCAGTATTGTCTCTGTTGATTTTGAAACGGGCACGGACCGTGTTGTCGAAGTTGGGACGGCAGGGATAAAAATATTCCCGCAGTATATTTCACAAAATGAGATTGGATATCTTCTCAAGGGAGGAACAAAAGAAGGTCTCTACACGACGGGTGGCGGATATGTTAACACGACCATCCGCTCGCCAGCGTGGTCTCCAGATGGCAAAAAGGTCGTCTATGAGAAGACAAGCTGGGTCATCCGTCCTATGTATAAGAAGCTGTATAGCTGGGACAGTGATTGGGAGTATCGCTTTACCGATGTCTTTCCTCAACTTTCAAACCAACAGGATCAAATCGCTATTACTCAGAAACAGCTTGGCAACTCTTCCATAGTGACCACAACACCCGAGGGTGAGAATACTCATCTAGTGTATAATGATCTCAAGAGTGCCGAGGTTGATCCTTCCTTGGTAGCCCAAGGTCTGGCAGGGGCTTTCCAACCAACTTGGTCCCCTGATGGCAAGTGGCTTGCATTTGGTTTAGGTTCCTGGTTTACGGAGCGTGGATTGTTTGGCGGGTGGCTGGTTAGAGCCACCACAAACGGATCTTACTCGGAGGTGCTTACCACTAGTACTTCTAACCTTACCGCAAATACCACCATGCAAAACTCGGGCTTTCCTAGCTACTCACACGATGGAAAGAAACTAGTCTATCGTGCCTGGGGAGCCAAGTCGGCGGAAGGCAACAAATCGCAACTCGGCCTGCGGGTACTTAATATCGAGAGCAAGGATGTCACCGTTCTAACTACTGAATGGGACAACCTTCCATTCTTTTCTCCCGATGGTACGAAGATTGTCTTTACTCGCAAGACCAGTCCTACAAACTATGATGTATGCACCATCAACCCAGACGGAACGGACTTGAAGGTACTTACCAGTAGCGGGGCCAACGACGCTCACGCAGTATGGAGCCACGATGGACGCATTCTATACTCCACTGGCATGTTTGGTTTTCAGTATGAATGCGCGCTGTATGATGAAACGTTTCAGCCGTATGGGCAGGTCATGGTTATGGATGCTGATGGAACAAATAAACGGGCTCTTACCAACTCACTTTGGGAAGATTCCATGCCATTGTATCTACCAAACTCCGCGCTCAATTCTTCATCTAGGGCTAAATAGTCGTCAATGATATCAAGAAAGTTGACTTTGTCATCGGGATTGGTTTCCCACTTATGGTCCCTAACTAAATAATAGGAAAGACTGCTATCTACCTATTCTATAGTATTACAATAAGAAATAACAAACATCTGCTTCTGCTGATCTGCTCGTACTCGGAAGAATATGGCCTTTAAATTCTCGAGCCATTTACTATCTGACAGTGGGCACGGGCCGTTGATTCGTAATATCCTTTCACACTTTATTAGATTTTGTTTGGCTGTGAACTGTTTGGCTCCGTGTCTTCATGCTGTCACCTGTCTTGGTGTAGCTGCACCTCTGATTCAATTGCGAGGCTCTATAGGAACTCCGGAAACGAGGCGTCATATAACAATTAGGCAAAAGCTCCAAGCAGTAACAGTTTACTCCGAAAACTTCCATAAGTGGCATCTGCCCTTAGAGGGCACCTCAAAATCAACGTTCTCAACCCGGAGATATGAGACTTGCACGTTCAACGTCTATATTGTCAAAACAATCAGTGAGACGGTTTGAACTCTGCTAAGTTCCTGCAGAAAGTATGTACGCAGCGTACATCACATTGAGATGGTAATATCATCGAATAAATATGAGAGACCCTAAATATATATACGACAGCTGCAGAACCATATCAAATCTTCAGAAGCTCTTGTGTATATTGTTACCCCTAGGATGGTTTTAAGATCACTCTTTATACCCAAGAGCATTACGTGTATTCAGGAGAAGCTCGGGGTCCCTGGTCCATTGGAGTACTCGACAATAAAATCCCAACGTGCATGTGCCGAAAATGGGACTTCGCAATATGAACTTGTGGACGACTAGGCCTAGTATACTCGTAGGCTACCATCAAATCTAGATCTTCATCCTTTACCATGTCAGTTCTCAAATGACACCTGCGTGTGTATTTGACTGTGATGCTACAAGGAGCAGGTGGGCGAAGCACCACCTTTATGGCGCATGAACGCCATGGGAGCGCGGAACGCACAGTGTATTAGTGAGATCCTGAGAACCCTGCAATATTTGAAGTCGGTTAGTGAGGTTATATTACCCCTGACTCCCCTGCGTGAGTGATAAGCCCCCTTACAGCGAGACCTTATCGTAACATTATTATTTGCAACTCATATGTAAGGGGGATTTATTCCAAGAAAGGAAGTTTGAGCAACTGAGCTGCCAATACATTTGATTTTTAATTTTGAAAAGTGTTTCGTACTAATAATCGCTTCACTGCGTTCCGCGATAAAACATTAAGCAACGAACATCGGGTGGTCATAGACTAATAATACCGCAGCACATCCTGCTCAGTGCGAGAGGAACAAGACAACATCGGCAATCCTCCTTGACCAAAGCTTCATTTCGGACAATGCTAGATGTTCTGCGGATCGCACGGACAGCAAAATAGGAACAATGGCGTTGTATAATTGCTCTCGGATCGAGTTGTTCCTTTAGTGTCCAGGAAGTTATCGCCCACACATCCCGCTTAGTACGCCTGAGACGCAGCTATAAATTAGCTAAATTTCCCAAGGGTCCAAGCATCAAGCGCCAAGCACCTTCACCCAAGACATGGCGCGGCTCCCCTTCGAACATGCTCTTCTCCAAATGCACCAAATGCAGCAGAGTAAAGTACCTTTTGGCTCGATTATTTGAACTTTCTGAGAGCCTTCTTATACTCGTGTATGATTGCACGCAGAGTCACAATTCGACAGCGTAGTGCTCTGTTCTCCACCTGAATGGTATGTAGCCGATGTAAGCTGCGATTGTAGGCAAGAAGCTTTGCATGCAAGGCAGTTTCGACAGATCGGTCGGCCCTATCCATGTCCAGTTCGTCTGGGATCATATAATCAGAATGAATCGTGTTTGAGCAAGGAAGCGAGTACATATGGAATTTGGATACCTTGTGCACTAAGACAGCAACCAATTATAATCCGTTCATGCTTCACGGCGTTCGACTTGATGCTTGGGTAGGCTTATACTTATAGTTTATATGTAGATATAGAATATTCAGAGCAAGAAACGCTGATAACATGATCGATCGGTCTCTCAAGATCCTACATGGCGTACATACATGTGTAAGTGCAGGAACACTCCGATTGGCTAAAACATTCCGCTCTCTCGGGGACATACTTCCCGAACTTCCAAGGCCTGGGCGGGCAATCAAAATGCCGAGACTCCACAAGGAGGCATACAATACAGTATCTTCGCCAATCTCACGCATGTGGCTACTGTGATACTTACGTTATTGTTCCTTCTTTCGATTGGAATTGGCCGAGAGTTTGGCCCTTTAAAAAAATTTCTAAATTCGAAGTGGTCTCCCAAGTTACACATACATGTCCGACACTCAGACCTAATAACAAAGAATTCTGCAATTTGCAAGACTACAGGTCTAGAGAATCAAGAAGTCTCCTCGCATCGTTAATGATCATTAGACATGTCGGTGTGCGATCTGGGAAGCGACATGACGAACGGTAACTAGGTGGACAGTCCTCCGCTGGAGGCGTCTCATGCCAACGCCTTTGACGCTCTGCTAAGCGTTCAATGAGAAATGTAAAGCACCTCCCTTTGTCGGTCTCAGAGCCAAAGATCTCCGCTCTGACAGCACTACGCATTAAGCTCCCCCATTCTGAGGATGTGATTTCAACCGAAAAGGATGCAGGAGTGCTCCTAGCGTCGGTCTGTCCCTGGTTGAAGCCATTTGCGGTTGTCCCCAAAATGCTCAGTCGCTTTTGTTCGTTGGCAGTGGTGGCGCGCTTCTCCTCCGTGTTGACCGATTCAACAATCCTTGCATAACATTCTGCGAGACACATGCAGAGGACACCAAGCAAAACGGCATTCTGGATGACAGAAAAATAGCGCCGAGGGCAATGTTCACAACTGAGAATACCGTGCGCCATTTCTAGAGATTCTCCCAAGAGAGCCAAATCATCAGGCGCTCGGAGCTCCGTCTTCATGCGGAGTTGGTCCAGTAGTAGATAGAGGAGAGAAAGGCATGCACAATTATTTTCCTCCAGCGGATTAATTATCGCAGCCGGGAAGGCCGTCGGTGGTTCTGGACAGAGAGTTGTTCGTGCCCTTCCAGAGATGAGTTTAGCAACCCAGGCAAGCGATTCATGGGCCGCCGATCCTTACCGTTGGTAGTTCTCAAAATCAACAAGATACGGAGGCGGAGTCGCGCTCGTCGGGATTGCTTGTACAGGCCTTATAACCCTAGTGTTTTCATTTGATTGACTCCCTGCATTTTCACTTTGTCTCACACTCGCAGCGGAGTCAATCGGGACAACGGCCTGACTGCTCGGTGATATAGAGCGTATAGGAGCCGCTGAGAGCTCCGTTTGCCGCTCCCACTGGAGTCGACCTCGTCTGAGAACTGTCCGCCGCGATTTCGGTCTACCCATTGGCATCCTCATCGAGTAAAGACACTCCCGCCGAGTCGAAACACATCTTGAACAAACGGGACGTTCTCCCGGGCATCGAATCTTTCTTGTCCCTGTGAGAGGGGATAACAAGATAAGTATAATATAAGATCACGCAATACTAAGAGAAGCCATACTGCAAGGTTCACAAGACACTCGATCTCTTTTCCGGTTAGGCATGCTCGGAGATATTTCGTTGTTGGTGGTGTTGTGTGGTGGATTCATAGTTGTGATCGTGAGCCACTGAGAGCTATAGTGATTACCTACCGGGCAATCGAGGTTCGGAAAGATATAGGAACTGCGGCACAATCCGCACTATGCAAGAATTATGTAATCAAAAAAAAAGTCTCCGGTATAACTAACTTAGCCAAGTTAGCCGGCAACTAGTTGAGATTATGCTGCAGTACTATTCCATTCTTCGCGGAAATTTCACTACCTTGAACTTCCGCAAGAAAACTATTGACGTCTGTTCCTTGGAATACTCTGATAATTAGGGATTTATCGAATATCTGCTCACGCGTAGCTTGTTATCCTGGTGTCAGATAGTCTCGTCTGTATTTAGATCTATTAGATCAGTCACTTACGAGCCAAAGACTGAGCTCTATTGGCCCGATGCCCAAAGGAAGAATATGGAAGAAGTCTCCGATGTGTAAAATTGCCGGGAATGCATGATTGGAGCAACCTGCGGTAGCAATGCGACCTTCGGGTGGCCGAGATATTCCGCTAGATATAGTCCGCAAAGCCGGTAGAGTTGAAAAGGAGACAGTGAGGTCAGACTTCGCAATCAATTCCTTATGCCACTGGTGAGACAGATACTGTACTGTACACGGTTATAGTGTATTATCTGTCCGTTATGAGACTTCCACCTTCATTGACAAGACCTGAAAATATGACTCGGCCAACATTCCATGGTGACACAGAGCTCGAGCCTACGAGAATAGAAGATCTGGAAGAACACCCGCGCGATGAGAACAAAGAAGTACACCAGAACAGTATTTGTGATTTCGATGGTCCAGATGATCCACATCACCCACATAACTGGGTCCTTATACGCCGTGTTTGGGTTACCTTCATGTTGGCCATGTTCAACTTGGTTGTGACCATAGCAAGTAGCATCTTCGGTAGCTCTCAGGAACAGGTCTCTCGAGAATTCAGAGTTGGAGAAGAGGTGACTGTCCTTGGAACGTCTTTATTCTTAGTGGTAAGCAGAACTTCGGTTCACTTGTATCATAATTTCTGCTGAAACTTATTACTCCGAGTATAGGGTTATATCATTGGGCCACTGATCTTTGGGCCTCTCTCTGAGAAGTTTGGACGAAAATACCCTCTTATTGCCGGCGTTACTTTGTCTTCTCTCTTTGGCCTGATGCCGGCTTTAGGCCAGAATCTGGCAACAATTCTGGTGGGCCGATTCTTCGCAGGCCTTTTCGGCGTCGCCCCAATTGCAGTTCTGGGCGGCATCATAACTGACTGCTGGAATGTTGTACATCGCGGCATAGCTATGGCATTTTGCATCTGCTTGGTCTTCTCAGGCCCGACTTTTGGCCCAATTATTGGTGGTTTCATCATCGTCAGCTCTGTCAGTTGGAGGTGGACTATGTGGGTTGTGATTATCTCCGGACTGGCAATCTCCCTGCTCGCCCTGTTCACGTATCCTGAGTCGCATCCGCCTAGTATTCTTCAGAAGAAAGCAAAGAAATTGCGCAAAGAAACTGGGAATGAGAATCTTCGCACTCTCTTGGAGATGGAAGAGACATCGCTTCGCAATATCGCACAAACCTACCTCACGCGTCCATGGAGTAAGTCATAGAGATTAGATTACACCTAAAAGATGAGTATCCCGGTTAAGGCTAATTTTTCTTTTTAGTTCTCTTCTTTACAGAACCAATCCTAGTCTTGTTGACTCTTTATCAGTCATTTATATACGGACTTATGTATTTGTTCTACCAGTCTTATCCGATCACATTTGGTGAAGTACGTGGTTGGGACACAGGTCTATCCTCCTTGCCCCTCCTTGGGATCATTATCGGAGTATTTATTGGCATCGGCACTGTGGTTGTTTATACGAAAACATACTTCCAGCGGAAGGTTACGGCTGGCAATGGCAAGTTCGAACCCGAAGATCGCCTGCCGTTAATGATATTTGGAGGCTGTCTCATGCCAGTGGGTCTCTTCTGGTATGGATGGACGTCCAATCCTGCTATCCCGTGGCCAAGCGAGGTTTGTGCTGGCTTACTTATTGGATGGGGCATGTACACCATCTTCATCCAATGCTTTACTTACATCATTGACTGCTATCCGGCCACGGCAAACAGTGCAATGGCTGCCAATGGTGCTGTAAGGAGTGTTTTCGGTGCTGTATTTCCTCTTTTTGCGAGCTACATGTACCACAATCTCGGCGTCGCCTGGGCCAGCAGTTTGGTGGGTTTTCTCAGTGCAGTTATGGTACCCGTACCGGTTATTTTCTGGTTCTACGGAGCTCGCATTCGGGCCTGGTCAAGAGTGGCGCAATCTGATCGTTGAGGGATCCAACTGAGAGGCCGGCTTGTTCATTGGCGGATAATGTGGATCTCAAGTGGATGCTTTTGGGCGCTCTCCTCGGTGTTCATGACGCACACACTTGGTGCGCTGACTCGATGTAACAAAGACTCTTGGAATAGGACCTTCCTTAAAACCGCTTCATAACTCGTCTAAAATAAGCCTTCCAAATGTGAGCTAAGCGATAAGAAAACGACGGTAGAAGTTGTATACTAGGCGCGCTTATTGGTCAATAGAGTGAATTCCAGATCAACTAGTCCTCTAGTATTGATCGAGCAAACGTTATCTTTCCTTTGAAACAACAACAGTTACTTATACCGTTGACTCCTTTCAAAAATACCTTGGACCTGCAGCGTAAAACCTTCGTCTGAAAGCTTTGAAAGCACTACACAATAAATCTGCTCATATGCTTTGAGTCCGTAGACAAGGAGTTGTAATATAGCTATTGATTCCTTTCGACGGCGCTACGGCATCGCGCCATGCTGTGACTGGGAGTTAGACGTCGCGAGCGTCAGTACAGGTGATTTCAGGGGCGATACTCGTACTTGCACATTTAAAAGCCCCCAAAGGTGTGGTAACAAATGTATTACCTTATGTTTGCCCTATCGCCAACTATATCACACGCAAATAAAGGTATATTACTTAGACTCTAGATAAACGCATAACCCCTTTCAGTTCCACGCCCAATTGAATATACCTGGAAACCAGGTGTATTCGGATTTCTTGGCCAAGCAATGAGATCTCCTCTGGAAAGACGGAATCATCCTTAGAATCGGGGTTCGCGTTTCGTGCCAGCGTCCATCAAAGCCTTTATAGAATCACCATCTTTCAAGAGAATTGCAAAAGCTAGTGGCTTTACTCCAGGACCTCCACTCGCACCAACATGAGCGCCGTGTCCGACAAGGATCTGTATGATTCGGCAATGGCCTCCTTGAACTGCGTCATGCAGAGCTGTCAACCCTACGCGTCTGTCTATTCGGATCACTTCCGGAGTGGAGCAAAAACAAGACCATATCCTCATTACCCCAATACGCCGCATGGTGAAGGGCGGATAAACCTTCATTATCTAGACTATCTCGAATAGAGGCGGTGGTATCATGCTCAGTGAGTGTCCTTGCGACCTCCGCACTGGGGCTAATGACAGACCGGTGAAGGGGTGCGAGGCCGTTGGAATCACGCTGGTGTATATTGGCACCAGAAGAAATAAGAAACCGGACTATATTAATACTACCGGTACTTGCTGCTGCATGCAGGGCACTCCTGACCGTTCCAGTTCGCGAGAGATACATGAGCTCCACGTACGGCAAATAAATTCACAAGACCGAAGGTTCCGGTCGCGGCAGCATCGTAAAGAGGTGTACCACCCAAGTTAGAGTATTCTGAGCGTCGATTGTGAATTCCCTGTTCAAAAGCAGCTTAGCGACTGCAGTATTCCCTTGTCTGGCAGCAACGTGTAGCGGTGTTTCTCCACTGGCATTTGTACCGTCTCTCTCTGCGTCTTTGCTGAGTAGAACTTCCAATGCATTTATATCTCTCCCGAGCCGCAATATGGATCATGCTATTGTCGTTCTCATCAACGCAATGGATATCTTGTGATGTCATGAAACCTGTCACATGAATGACGGAGTTCAGTCGAGTTTTACTCAAGGAATCGAGATTGCGAAAAACACGGAGGTGTATTTTTGGAGGTAGCTGCATGAATACGTATTCCTTGATATAACAAGACGTCTAATAGCCCAGAAATGTATCTGTCAGAGCGTCAACTTTTGTACATGGTGTATGATTGAGAATCTTCGGCTCACAGTTCCTGCGTGAGGTATCGAAATGATGTTACATCATGATTCTTTAAACGGGATCTTGATCCTAATCTTGTCCTGACGCGTGATTAGTTTCCGACGTACAGGTCACAAATCTATTCGATGTCCAATTATGTTGTACCGAAAGTCTCCGAGGGGGCTCTCTGAGGAGGATAGACCTTTTAAGTATTCTAAGCTACTCAGTCTATGATGAATGTCGTGGGTTTTCATTATCTCCAGAGCACCTAGCCATCAATTTCGCAAGGACACTTTGAACCAGGAAGAAATTCGATTCCTACCACCGACCATCCTCTGCAAATGCAGTTGCATGACACTACTTGCCTTCGCTTGCCGGCGACAATAAGAAAGACCCGACTGAGATATCAGATTCCCGATCTCAGTGGCACCATGTTGATGGTGGCACTGGCCGGTCCCATGACCCCTCCAGCAAAGACGAGTCAAGTCGAGGGTTGCAGAGGAAGGAGGATCAACCAATGCTAAAAGGAAAGAGAGTCAACCGCGCTTGTGACGAATGTCGCCGAAAAAAGATTAAATGCGATGGCATGCAACCCTGTACGCATTGCACAGTTTACAGCTATGGTAAGTTACTCAAACTCGCTGCACTCTCATAAAGAACAAATCCCAATGAGTTCTCTTCCGTATAGAGTGTACCTATGATCAGCCATCAAATCATCGGCGCAACCCTGCCCCAGGGTATATCGAAGCACTGCAACGACGTCTCCACAAAGCAGAAGCTCTGTTTCGAGCTGTCTTCCCCGATATTGATCTAAGTGATCTGGAGGTAGATGTGCAGGCGACGAAGCAATGTCTGGTTACAGAGAAGAAAGGGACAGAAAGATCAGCCAACCCATCTTCCGCTAGTCCGCCCGACGACGGTGAAGAGCCTCTGCTAGAGACGATGGTAGAGAGCCAAGGATATTTAGATGTCGATGACCAAGAACATTGGATTTATCATGGGCAGTCTTCCGATAATATATTCATCCAGCGGCTTCGTGAACAAATACGGAACTTTGTCGTCCCTGGATATAATCAATTGCCAGAACCTCACCAGATGTCACATCATCCGGAGACTCCAAAATGGGCGTCAGCATCAGAATTTTGGCACGGTGTCAATTTACCACCTACATATAATCTACCAACCAAAGCGATAGCCCGGGGACTTTGCCACAAGGCCTTTCATGATGGCTGTTCCTTGATGCGATTTGTACACCAACCGTCATTCTATTCTAGTTTGGACCGTCTATATGATACAACCCGCCAACGGGGAACATGAGTTCTTGCCCTTGCTTTATATTGTTCTTTCAATTGGTTGTTCATTTTCAAATGATCTAGACAGTACTATAGACAGTGGAGGCTATGCAAACGCCATTGATCAAGGGCAAGTTTCCTTCTTTTGCCTCCACCCTAACACGACCAAGAACTAACTTTTGTAGATTTCAATATTGGGAAGCTGGACGCCGGTTGGTAGAACATTACGGACTGTCGCGATTTTACCTCGCTACAAACTATTTGTTTCATGGTCCTATTCTTGCAATCTTCGGCTAGGCTGAGCACATGCTACTCGTATGTTGGAATTGCCTTGCGCTGCATTACGATTGGGTCTGCACCGCTCGGTCACTGCCAATTTCAACGCTGTCGAACGGGAGTTACGAAAGCGTATTTTCTGGGTCATTAAGAAGATGGATGTTTGTTTTTCCACTATTCTGGGCCTGCCCCAGATGCTGAGGGATGATGACATTGATCAGGAGTATCCGCTTTCCATTGACGACGAGTTCATTATTACCGGCGCCATCCTTCCAATGCCCCCTGGTCTGCTCTCACTGATGGCAGCGGCAAACGCTCACACCCGGCTGGTGGATATTATTGTTAATGTTGTAAGATATATCTATCCTGTTAGTTACGCGAAATACCGATCGAAGGATGGTCAGACGTATATGGTAAGTTACTCGAAGGTCCGTGAAATCGAACATGACTTGCAAACTTGGATGGAGGGGCTACCATTTTCACTGCGTCCTGGGAAGGAGGCGGCCCCTGAAATAGAGAGGTCAGTGGTATGCGCGAGTATATCTCCGCGTTAGAGAGTCTGACTTGCATGTTAGGATCCGTCAACTACTCCGTATCAGTTACGCACATGTGCAGATAGTCATGTATCGACCATTTTTGCGTTATGTTTCCAAAAATATTGAATCTCGCAGTAACGACAGGCGGTCGTATGCCTGTGCTGCTGCATGTGTTGGTGTGTCCCGTAACGTCGTGCACATCACTTCTGGAATGTACAAGAGGGGCTTTCTGAACAATTCCTTCTGGTTCACCATGTACACAATTTATTTCGCAATTTTGTCTCTCATGATTTTCGTACTTGAGAACCCGGACTCGCCAACTGCGAAGGATGGAGTCTTTCAAAGATATCCTGGAAGACAAGAATACGTTGACTGGTCTGGCCAAGAAGAGCGTGGCGGCGGATAGGTGTTCTCGGAGCCTCGACGTAGGTCTTTTTTGTATCATGAATCTTCTGTGATCCCAAAAGGATTGAACTAACATTTCTCTCTAGTTCTTGTTCAAGAATCTCCTGGAGAAACTCGAGAATAGGCAGAGCGCTGTATCTCCTGTCAATCTGAAACGATCGCTTTCACTAGTCGTGCCGAGCAATACTAAAGGTATCCCGACGCACCCTACTTCTGACACAACGCCAAACGAAACCGCTTTTGCTATCCCGCTGCCGACTGACAGGTCCCGAACGCAGCTCGCTCAACAGCAGGTCACAACAGATTCCGGCAATGCTGGAGAAAACAGCCGTGCCTATAACTGCAGCGCTTGTCCTTGTATCCCAAATGATAGACCTAATCTCTCTGGAGAGCCCGTGTGCGATTCGTCAATGGTTATCAGTCATACGCTGCCGACTTCACCTGACTCGGTTTCGCGATTGGTTCCAGTCCAGCAGCAGCAAGGTCTGTGCCGGGAGCTAGAGAACGATGCTGATCTCCCAGGCTTGCTGCCTATAATGTTCCCGTCTGGAGATTCATTCGTATATCCTGCTCAGCCGATATCGGCGCTGGAGGATGACTACTTCCAGGGTGGCAACCCAGCAGCTACAGGCCAATACGCTTCTTGGAATTCTTCTCTATCGGCTTCTATGATATCGAGTATCACTACGCCGACTCCGCTTCATTAATGGTGTTCTAAGTATTCCTGTTTACCCTAACGGGCTACCTGGGCGTGTAAATGTTACTTCTCGAGAGCCTAATCAACAGAATTTTAACCAAGGGCTTGAACGTTCCCGAGTCCGGTCACTTCCGTCTCATATGAACACCTCTGGGGGTGTGGTGGTGCAGAATCCTGACCCTGTCTCGACCCCTAGCCAAGGATTCGTCTAGCAGGGACATAACTTCCGGCTACAAGGATCGTCCAGTGATCGAGAAACAAATCCACCTATGTCCAGCGCCAGTGTCTCACAGGGTGTTGGAACATATGTGCACAACTTTGACTTCGTGGGAGACGCCGACATGGGTATGAATTTGGACGATCTAGTTGGCGACCTGTTGAACCAATGGTAATATGTGAAAATCCGTAACAGATATTCTACGCTAGGCTTCCACTTTATTACCGCCAGTGACTTAGAGGAGGACCTTCAAATATGGGAACATATGTATTTATGCGCACAGACCCGCCCGAACTTCCATGGGTTCGGTATCCCTTTTTTATGACATTATGATTTCTATTCTGTTACACTTTGCGGACCCAAAAGAAGAGAGCTGAAAGCATATTCAGATGCAGAGGGAAAGGGACCCATATCGGATGTCATCGGATGTTCTTCCATCGGGGACATATTTCGGGATCTTACTCAAGTTAATCTCAATTCGGATTGTCTTTCTGCCCTATATAATATTGTAGCACCGACGTCTCTCTAGAGAAAGTTACATATGTAGTGCTCGTCACGTAACGCTCAGCGCAATTTCTTCCTTTGTTCAATGTTATTGTTCTCACCTCACTGCAGGCCACTCTACAGGCTCCCTGAGTACCTATAAGATCTCACTAAGTGACCTGCATACTTCTCAGGATCTTGCTGCAGGCCTATATTCCTGAGTATTGTGTCAACCATCTCTCTGTATGACCTCACTAGTCAGTTTGCACGCTTCTCAGGCGCGTTAAACCGCTGTAGGCTACCTTGCAAGCTTCCTGAGTACGCTATCAATCCTCTATACAGTCTCAAGAATTATTCTACGTGCTTAGCCGCAAGTTTTCATTGTAGTGACCTCACTATATATACACTTTATTATATCTTAGTAAGTACCAGCGATACCACTTGTGAAAATAAAAAGTGACAGCAAAAATTACCACTTGGCTAAAAAGGGAACCCCTTAGTGGAAGGAAAACTTTGTAGAAAACTCCCGAAATTGGCCTAGGCGACCCGCAGGGGGTGAAGATTTGTATCTAATTAAGAAGGCGGTCTCGAACCTCTCTAAAAGTTTTCCACGCATGGAGACGTCAATTTGGAATAGCGTTATAATTAGTAGCGTTTCCAACCCTTCAAAAATTCATGAAAAAGCCGTAAAAAATCGATTTTTGACATAAACCATCAAGCAATCTATCTTATTATTATCATATTAATCTAGCTATTAGAAGTCTTCGGCGAAGTTTGCATTGAGGGCCGTTTGCTAAAAGCGTCTAATCTTTCTTGATTATATGATACTCCGTAGACTCCATTTTAGTTGATAAATAGGTATATAATTTCAGCCAATCAGGCTCTCTGCCGCGCCCAGGCTACAGTGGCCCGTGCCCAGAGCCTCATCGCAGTTCTAACCAGTCCTAGAATAGCGCAGCTGGGAAATTTTCTTTATTGGACAACTACGGTGCGAAAACTGGGGATGTTGCCTGAAAAGAGTGGAGATCGCCAACCTGCTGCCTTTCGCCTGTCGCGCTTTCCTCAAATATAAAAAAGCGCCTTCCAAGTCAAGCATCAACAACAATTCAACTCAATTCTTTCAAACACTGCTACCCACAGTTGCTATCAGCTATCTGTTGTCTATTTTATATCCTTTTGTTCTTTTCAATTGCTCATCGTGCTCGCCATGACCGCTGAATTCGCTCTGCCGGAGGTTCCTGCAAAGCATTCTCAATTCCTCGATTTTGTGCAATCCCACCCAGAAAGACCCATTGTTGACCTTGTCAAGCCATACAATGAGTTTGACGCTGTGATTCGAAAAATATATGCCCAACAGCCATCCCACCCAGCCATTGCTGATGATTTCGTCAACGTTGTGCCAGTCTTTGACGACAGTGGCTCGGCAGATATCCGGGTTCGAGCCCGAGATATTTCTTCGGAATCAGATGAAGTAAAAGAGAGGTATTTGTTGCCTCTTAAAGACGAAGATCGCAGACCCAATGGCTCTCCGGCTGTTGTGACGAGTTTCAAAGAATTCCAGCAGAACTTCAACATCTTCTGTGAAAGCTCATTGAGCGATATGGATTGGAGCAATGTAGTTGCTGCTGGGAGCGCAGTCGCTACATCTCTGTTGCCGGTTCCAAAAGAACATGCAAACTCAAAGCGCGGCCTCCGCCATTTCTATCACGAGAAATTTGCGCCAGCTTCCGATGTCGACCTGTTCCTTTATGGGTTAACGGAAGAACAAGCCATCGAAAAAATCAAGCAGATCGAAGCCAAGATTAAAGACTCTATTCTGGCCGAAACCACAACAATTAGAACCAAGAATGCCATTACCATCGCGTCGCAGTACCCAACACGCCATGTCCAGATCGTTCTACGAATTTACAAGTCTATTGCCGAAATTCTGACAGGATTCGATGTTGACTGCTCTTGTGTTGCCTATGATGGTACCCAGGTATACATGGCGCCTCGTGGTATTGGTGCTTACATCACTCAAGTCAACCATGTTGATCTGACCCGGCGCTCGCCCTCTTACGAAAATCGTCTTTCCAAGTATTCCCATAGAGGATTCGAGGTGTTCTGGCCTCATTTGGATCGTTCCCGAATTGATCCGGTAAGGATTTTGTGTCAATCCATTGATTTATTGTGTGCTTAAACGTGTCTAGACCGTGTATGAGCGCAGTTTCCCCCGGACAATGGGCCTTGCCCGTCTCCTGGTCTTGGAAAAACTTCCCAAAGTCGCGGATCGAGAAAAATATTTGGTGAAAAGGCGAACCGAGCGTGGACGGCCACTTCCGAATATGTATATCCGGAATTCCAGAAAACTACGCGGTAATATCAAGAATGACTGGGACGACGAAGTTCCCGACTGGCTGGAGGGAGACGAAGTGTCGGATTACCACACCTTTGTAAGAAAATGACTACCAAATTTCCACATCGACTACAGACCGCTTATTACTCTCAGACTGTTCCATATGGTGAAAAGTTTCACGCCCGAAAGATTGAGAAACTACTTTATACCAAGGATTTGCTCCTCAATGCCGAATGGAACAAACCCAAAGATAGAACAGTCAACCTACATAGACATCCCGCATTTTTCGGTCATTTTTCCGATGTGATCCACGATTGCTGCGGTTACTGCCCCGAAGCGACCACCGCGGAAGACGACGAGGTAGCAGAAGTTGAGAATAAGATATACGTCAAGGGAGACATTACCTTTCTCAGGGACAATCCAGGGCGCCAGGAGATTGGTAGCTTTAATCCCATCACTGAGACAGACTGGACTGGTTAGTCTTATCCCTCAATTCTCTGTCCTCATTGACTTTATTGACTAACAGGATACAAGATATGGCATATGTCGGAAACACAGAAGGTCTTTGCCAAGCTATTGTTGATCATGATGTCGAGCAGGTGAAGGAGTGGCTATCTCAAGACGGTTCCGACCCAAATCGCCGTGATTACACGGGGCGGACCCCGCTGCATTTGGCGACCATGACTTCTACCCCAGAGATCGTTCAATGCTTGGTAGACCATGGAGCTCGACTCATTTCTCGTCTTGCTGATGGAAGAACTGCTCTCCATCTAGCTGCAGCTAGAGGGGACGTTAATATCATAAGGATACTTCTCCATAAGAGTGAAGAAAACGAAGAAGAAGAGACACGAAAGGAGAAGAATGTCAAAATGGCCAACCCCAATGAGATACAACATGACAACGATAGTGATTCTGAAGATGTTGACATGGTTAGCAATTCTTCTTCGGACAGCCTTGATGCCGATAACACATCATATGCCACGGGCTCGTTTGTGAATGTGAATAAAGCGTCTGAAGACCCCTCAACAGCTGATATTATTCCGGAAGATGGAACTGAATTAGAACCCGACATTTATGATATCAACATTCTCGCATGGGATAGCCACACATCGCCACTGCATCTGGCTATCGTCAATGGGCATGTCGCAGCTGTTGAAGAGCTCGTCTCATCTTTTGGTGCGGACGCACTCCTACCTATCAAATTACTAAATAATTACCCTAAATCTCCACGAGCCGCCATTCTTACCTTGGTCTTAGCTCTTCGTTTGCCAATTGAGCAGGCCAAGCTGATGACAGTAAAGCTTCTGCAACTAGGAGCGTCTCCTGCCCAGGCAGACTTGAGGCAACACACCGCTTTGCATTATTTCTCTGCATTCGAAGAATATGCAGATATTCTGGATCTCTTCCTTCAACATGACCAACCTTCAGTTCAAAGGGCACTTGACTTTATCGGTCTTTATCACAATGCCGCCAACGTCAAATTCCCCTTGAAGACGGCAATCGAGAACAGAAATGTTGTTGGTGCTCTAAAACTTTTAGAAGCGGGAGCAAAACCAGAGATCAAATACGAAGACTACATCAAGCAAGCTCAAATAGCAGTGCCATATATGCGGAACAGATCCCCGGAAAGCAACCAGAACAACTTCTCAACTAGTGTTGAGCAGCCCATCATCATCGCCGTTCAAAATCAACAGCCGAGTGTCGCTATTGAACTATTAGCTTCTGGAGCAGATGCCAACACCCTCAGCACAGCCGGAAATATCGCTGTGATTAATGGTCATTGGCACAGTGGTACGACACTTTTGGACTGCGTGCAGGAGAAACTAGCGCATTTACACCAATACAACGGGGAAAGGATTCCAATAAAACCACCCGTACCCTTACATCCGGAAGATAGCACGTATTTGAAAGAGTTTTCTGAGGATACTTATCAGATGTGGGTCGCGTCGAGAGCTTTAAGAGCAGAAAGAGCCAAATATAAGACCGAGAGAGAAGAATATGATCGGTTGGTGAAAAACGCAGGCAGTCGAAAAGGCCTACAGGAAAAGAAAGCCGCGATAGATGATCTGGTAAATGAATACCAGACACTCGAGACCATGTTGATTGAAAAAGGTGCAAAGAAGTTTGAGGAGCTGCACCCACAGAAAAATCAATATCCTCAAATTCCAAACAACTTTTACAATCAACAACCGGCCAACCCCGAAACTTTCAAGGTCAAATTTACGTTTCAAACCCCGGATCTGACGGAAGCGAAGAAGGAGGGATATATTCAATTGTAAGTGAACTTGTGGAGAGAATCGTTTGACTATTATTAACGCTATCGATTGACAGGTTTGAGGCAGCCTGGAAGGGAGACCTCGATACCATAAAAGCGATGACACTCGACATGTGGGGACCGGAAAAGCAGTTCTTTCCTCTTGAAATTTGGGTCCCTGACAACAGCTACCTTTCTCCATTCAATATTGCAGTCGTGCGAGGACATCTTGGTCTTGCAAGATCAATAATTTCCATAGCTAAAGCACAGTACAAGCCCCCGAAAGAGAAAACAGAAGAAAGGTTTACTCTTGAAATCGATGATGGGGAAACGTCTGATTCCGATCCTGACTCCGGGTCAGTTAACGATGATAGCTCGAATGAAATTCGGCTTAGGCGGCGTATAATTGACGACCGTTTTACGATTGAAAATGTGGGTGAAGTAAAAACTCAAGTCGAAAGTCAGGTCCCACCAGTTCGAATTTTATATCAATCATTTCCGGCGCACGCATTCATTGACAAGGAAAAACGTCACGAGGAGCGTCCAGAAGGTGTTGTTGACTATGCCATCTGCAGCAATGATGCAAAGCTTCTGAAATTTCTTTTGGAAGTCGGCAATGAATTATTAGCCAAATCCTCTCAAGATGCTGGTGATTCGATGTATACTGTGGCAGAGGAAACTTTCCGGATGGCTATGAGACTTGGTCATCTTGACTGCTTGAAAGAGCTAATCAGATGTATTGGGACAGGCATTCCTCTCGACAAGCTGGTGGAGAAAAGTGGTGCTGTCAATAAAGAGGAACCAAGCTACTACCAAGGTCTATCTATACATGGCAAGAAACGTGCAGACTGGGCGACAGCGAGCCGAAAAGTTGTTTTCAACCCACCGAAACACACGCATCCACCCCTTCTCCTAGCTGCATACCAAGGCAATCTCGAATCGGTTGAATGGTTCCTTGGGACTGCGCCTAGTCGGTATTATGGGCAGTTTGCTCAAACTCACCAACATAACAAACAAGTGCAGAAGCTGGCGCAGACAGCGGGTGGTTTCACGCATTCCATTACAAACTGGCTTGTCTCGAAACGTATGTAACTCCTTTCATCTCGCAAAATTTATATTATACGTACTGGAATCTAATTTGTTACAGGTCATCTGGTCCTTCATTACGCCATTATGTCCAATTCAACGGATGAATCCATACGACTGGTTAGATACTTGGTGGAACAAATGCCTCACTGCCTCTCTGTGAAATCCGTGGAGGGATACACTCCTTTAGCAATCGCGTTTCGCTTACACCGCGTTAAATTTGCAAAAATACTCATTCAAGCGGGCGCCGATCAAACTGCTCGAGACAAGCACGGCCGCAATCTTCTGCACCTCTTGTTCCTCAAGACTCCGCACAATGAAAAGAACCTAGAAGTTTTTCAACAAATGCTCGACCTTGTGGATCCGTTACTCATTCCATCCATGCTTTTGGAGCGCTCCTCTCTCCGTCCAGGCTCACTGACACCTTTCTCTCAATGGATTGAATCTGAATTCGCGATAGAACCCGAGTGGAACGATCGTATTGTTAATGACGAGCCAGAGGCTAAACTCACCATTGTTCGAAAGATCTTAGACTTTGCTCAGGGAACCGGTCAAAAGCACTTGGAAGTTCTGAATGGTGCTGGAAACTCAGTCGTTCATGACGCAGTCAGGTTTCAAGTGCCAAAGACACTTGGCCTGATTCTGGAGCGTCGGCCGGATTTACTTCACCTTGAAAACGCAACTGGTTCTACTCCAAAGGAGCTTTCGGAGACTGCATGGATTCGCGATGTTACCAGCGATCCCCCAGATATCAAGATCAATAATAACAATTACTGGCAAAAAAACCACTTGCAAGATCAATGCGTTGTTTGTCGAAAACCGGAAAGTTTTGTCGAGGGGAATGTGAAAGTCAAGCACAACAAACTGCGTAGTCAAGGCGTGTACGACGTCTGCCGTGATTGGGCTTCGGATGAACGAACAAGCATGAAGAGAAAACTGGTCACATTGTTCGACGCGAACGAAGTTGCCAAGAGGCTCGCGGCCGGAAATACGTGGAGAACAACTCGATATGCGGGTAGAAAACAAGATGGCTCGGATGATGAGCAAGACAAAGTGGAGACCTGGTTAGACGCATCTCGTGTAGACTAGTGGAGTTTGTCCCTTTTTGAGATTTATATATTTTAAGTAAATAGAATAAGTTTCTTGTTACTTCAATCAATCAATGTGCAAAAACCGGCCCCCAATATTTTACAAGTTAGGGCTAACCCGCAGGGAATAATAATTCCCAAAAAGGAAATTTTCAAGGGGAGAACTCGCTGGACCGATTCTCCGCACCACAACAGGAAAACCCCGGCGGAGAAAACAACTAGGCTCAAAGCGTTCCTTCGGAGTTATCGGTTCTTCACTAGCCAGGGACATTTTAGGGCTTTGTGGCTAATCTTGAGTGTGACAAAGTTTCAAGATATTGTTGTGAAAATTGAGCTGATCCCCCGCATTTCTGTACTTTATTTCTGCCCCGCAAATTTTTCCATTATTTTGGAGTTCAATTCAATATAGTAACATGAAATAAGGTGGATATTTGGATGTGGACATACTCTCCACCGGGATGTGACTTTCGATCCACATGTTTTGCATTTAAAATGCCGAGAAAAAAAAAAGGACATCGGGAGAATTGAAGATTATAAATAAGACAAGATGACAAAGCCTACCGACTCGTATAGCTGAACAAAATCAATGCCCAATATTTCGTGAACATCGCAGAAACCTAGCACATCATTGCCATGCGGTCTTCAATTCTTGCCCAGCTCACTATAGTGGGCGCCAGCTTGGCAAACCCAATACAAAAGAGAGATACAGTGACTGCTCAAGTAAACTTCTCCAACAACACCGGAACCCCCCAACACTTGGCGTCAGGTCTGCTGTATGGTGTTCCTGATACTTTGAACCAAATTCCGGTATGCCATAAAACAAATTTTTACGAGTATGCAGAAACTAAACGGTAAAACAAAAAGTCTTCGTTCTACACAAACATCGGCTACAAATACGAACGAGCCGGCGGTGCCCAAATCCCCGCTCCTGGGCGCGGCTGGATCTGGGGCTTGACCGAATACAAAGTATGTTTTACGTCCTCGTACTTTTCCAAATCCGATCATATTTCTCATATCCTCTCAGAACCGATTCGCCTCCGCGCTATCAAACTACAAAACCGCGCGTGAGTACGACGCGAGTTTTATTTTCCTGATCCATGACTTGTGGGGAGCCGATGGCACGCAAAACTCATCTGCGCCGTATCCCGGGGATAATGGGGACTGGACCAGCTGGGACGATTACCTGGCACAGCTGTTTTCGGATATCAAAAGCAATGGCATGACAAGTGGTTTGGTTATTGATATCTGGAACGAGCCAGATCTCACCGTATTCTGGAACCGAGAGCAGTCGCAGTACTTGGAGATGTGGGGGAGGACGTACGCCAAGTTCAGGTATGTTTCTTTTTCTTTCCTTTTTTTTTTTTTTAATGCCGTCTTGGAATATGAGCTGATGAAATATAAATTAGAGCCGAATTCGGTACAGAAGTCCTTCTCTCCGGCCCAGCATCTGCTGGCGAGCCACTCTCCAGCAACACATGGTGGGCAGCATGGGCATCGTTCGTAGCCAGCAACAACAGCATTCCCGATCAATACGCATGGCACATGGAAGGCGGTGGCGGTGATCTACTATCCGCACAAGCAGGTCTCGTATATTGGCAATCCAAGTACGGCTTACCCGGGAAAACAATCAACATCAACGAATACGCCGTCCTCAACGAACAAGTACCCTCGGGCTCAGCATGGTGGATCTCCCAGCTCGAGAGAATCAACGCCTTTGGACTTCGCGGAAACTGGCTAAGTGGGTACCAGCTACATGATTTCATGGCGTCTTTGCTGTCGAAGCCCAACGCGGATACGAGCGGGTACTCGGCCACTGCGACGGGCTATTATCCAAATGGTGACTACCAGGTTTACAAGTACTATTACCAGAACATGACGGGCTACCGAGTGGGTACAGTTCCGTCGACGGATCTCAAGCTAGACGCCTATGCGACTGTTGGAAATGATGGGTACGCTCGCGTTCTTGTTGGCGTGCGCATCACCGAGGGTACCTGGGAGTTGCAGTTGAACGATCTTTCGTCTTTGGGATTGCCATCGAGTGGGACTTTGAATGTGCATACTTGGGGATTTCCGGTGGCTAGCGATGTACATTATGGCGAGGTGGATGGACCGACTGATCTGGGTTGGTATGGCCATGCGTACTCGGGCAATACGGTTACTTTCCCGGTCTATCAGACGGATACAGCGACGGCATATGCATTTGAGTTTGCTATTTAATTTATGTCTTGTACTTGGATAGGTCTCTGTCTAGTGATAAGATGAATTACCAAGGTTTGAGGCAATGAACACTCTTCTTAATGTAGGAAGTATATATTGGAGAAACCTACACAAAGGACACTGTCTCACGACACCCTTCGGTCATGTCTGATAACTTGAACGGTAGGCCACATCTGCAACAACACCGCCGCAACCATCATACAACCCCCAAAAACCTGCGCCTTCCAAAACTCGCCGGTCTCGAGATTAACCAAAGCCCCTGCAATTGGAGTTCCTGCAAGCCCTCCAAAGGAACTAATCCCCCACATCATACCAAGTCTAGTTCCGATGAAATGCATATCCGGACACAATATTGGATGCGCAATGATACTCGTTGGCGCAGTGACGAGAATTCCAGTAAGAAACCCCCAGTAACACAACCAGACTATAAACCCGGCTATGCTGGTGATGGCGAGCCATGTGAACAGTGCCAGCGCAGAGCCAGCGGTGGAGAAGACGAGGATGTAAATTGGTTTGATGATCTTTTTGTCTCGTTTTGAAATGTTTAATATCATGTACGGTATTGTGCGGCCAAACGTCGATGCGCCGTTGATGATGGCAAGCATGTAGAAAGACAGGTCTTTGTTAACGTGTAGACGCGACGTTCGTGCGTATGTCGGGACGTAGAATATCGGAACATAATACGCGAGCATCACGCAGGTCAGACTGACTGAGAAGAGCATGAATGTTGGCTCGACAAATGCTCGACGGTCGATGAGACTTCGTCTGGTTGGCGCTGCACGACCGGGACGCCGACAGAGAATGATGCAAATCAGCAGCGCTAGACTTAGAGTGATGAATGCGATGATGCGAACAGTCCATGGAAACCCAATCTGGGGCTGTAGACGACGGAACAAAATAGGATAGATGACGCTTCCGATGCTGGAGCCGATTGACGCAAGACCGATGGCAATCGGCCGCTTGTCCGCGTTGAAATTAGACGATATCACAGCAAGCGAAGGAATATACGCTATACCGCCTCCTATTCCGACGCAAAAGCCTTGGGCAAGGAGGATCTACATGTCTATCAGCATGAGCTACAAAACAGACCGAGGAAGACATACCTGGTAATAGCTCGTCGCCAAGCTGGTCATCATCATGCCAAAGACAGTGAGAAAGCAGCCGACAATCATCAGCGGCCGCACATAGCCTGAATCCACCAGAGGACCAGTAAATACACCGAGCAGGACGATGAAAGTTGCCTGCGCGCTGCCCACCCATGAGAGAGCTGAGGGCGAGACTGTTGGCAGCAAGACGGTCTGGTAGTACTCTTGAAAAGCGCCGTATGTACTCAGAAGGCCCCTTTGCTCATGTTAGATGCGACAAGATGCACGCGAAACAAATCACAGCTTACCAAGAGTTAACAAAGACACAGAATCCGGCCACGACTGTCAGCCATTTTTCGAAGCTGCTGCTGGCAACCACCGCCTTTTCATTGCTGGCGACATCTTCCACGGCAGTCGAGTTAGTATTTTGTTCCACAGATGTTGGGTTAGGGCTTGTCTCTGTTTTTACCGCCATCGCAACGCCATGGGAAGGGTCGAGACATCGAAATAAGAGTGAAATTTTATGACAAGCCCAACCGTTCTAAAATATTATTGCGGAGACAGCAGGAATAACGCCATTCTCCCCGAAGTGGGGATCCTGGACGCTGAGTGTCGGGCCGGCTCCAGTGTGAACTGCCGAGTTGTCGGTTCGCACGGTGTCTAGCCGGTTTGGAAAGGCCCAGATGTCGTATTCTTTAGTTGCACGTCAATTATGTGTCATAGATTGATGCAAAGCGCGCCAAAGGCGGGTCGCGCATTTCGAGCTTCCCCGCATACGCATAAATGTCCGAGATGCGGAATTAAAAGCACGGATCTCGCGTGGCATTGAAATATTGAAATCCCATGGATTACTGAAATATAAACGCGATTGAAAACAAAGGTCCTCCGTCTAAGTCTATTGCGTCCAGTCTTCCCTCATCCACGCTCGTACTCGCTCTTGAATTCTTCATAGTAATGCGACATTTCAGTGCCTGCTTTTTCATAGCCACACTTGGCATAGAATCCCTCGTTTCGCGGGGCGCAGTCGAGAATGGTTTTGTAGCAGCCCACGGCCACGGCGATGGCGTCCAGTGTGTTGATCAGTTTCTGGCCAAAATGTTTTCCCTGGTGGTCCTTGGCGATGGAGATGTCTTCGATATGGCCGATGGATGCGAGATTGTGAATACTATAACCCAGTTAATAGTTGCGAGACAGAATGAGCAATCAAAGCAGACAATTTCTTCTCAACCACCACTGTCCCCGTGCCGATAATGCGGTCTGTCGCATCGACAATGACAACGCAGTAATACCAGCCCTGGCCATGAGCCTTTTGCCAGTCGAAGCGCTCGTTAAACCGGGCTTCCGTGATATCGCCAGTCCAGGTGAGGTCTTGGAGGCATTGGAAGAAGCCACGATGGTAGTCGTCGCGGGCAAGCGGGCGGATTGTGTAGCCTGCGGGATAGAGCGCCTTGATCTCGGGCGAGATGATCGCGGGGTCGAAGATGAAGTCTGTCATTGCGTAGACTCGTAGCAACGAAGACGCATGTATGGAAAGACAACACGAAGAGGAAGCAAAGTAAAAATTAAAAAGTGAAGCTCCCAGGCAGACGCGGAGACCCCGCCGTACCCCATATTCCGAATGCGGTATAGTGGCTATTGCCCTATCAATTGTTTTCAATGTTGTAATGAATGGTTGTAAAAAAGAAAGAAAATGCATCAATTGGTATCTAAATTACAAAATATAAACCGTGTAGAAAGTCTGCTGAATAAACAAAATCACAGCTTCACAACCAGCTTCTTCGCAGACACCCCCCTTCTCTGCAGATCCAACGCCTGCTGCACATCCTCCAGCGAGTGGCCAACAACTTCAGGCTCTGGAGCAGCAATATAGCTCTTTTCAGCCAGTGCCTTGGGCAGAAACTCTCCAAAGATGGCATTCGCCAGATCCGTCTTCTTCAGATCGCTGCCCCATACAAACTTGCCGCTCACCCCGGTCCTCATCTTCTTATAGCGCACCGACAGATTCGTCGAAAACATGTCAAACGCAAGGCGCGCAACAGTCAAAACACCCACACCCCCTTCTGATGGGAGACTTGCGCCGCCAATCTCAGTTACAAATTTGTTGCCTTTCGTCTTGGCCAGGATGTCGATGCAGAGGCCCACGGAATTCTCCCCAATGGCCATGGCACCGGCCACATCCTTGTCGCTTAGGGCGTTGATGATATCCTTGACGACGGTTTTCGAGTTGTAGTCAAACACCTGGCTAGCGCCGAGCTTCTTCACGTACTCGAAATTCCGCGGTGACGAGGTCGAAAACACTTCGTAGCCTGCAGCGGCCGCCAGCTGCACGGCGTTGCTGCCCACACTAGTCGAGCCACCCCAGAGCAGGACTGCTTTCCCTGTTGGGCCCTTGGAGGGCATTGTCGGCCAGCGCAGATTCAGAAAATCTTCCAAAAACAGACCAGACGCGGCCGTGGCCAGGCCAAGCGGCAGAACAGCGGCATTTTCATAAGGCAGATCCGCGGGGATTTGCGATGCTAGCTTCTCCACCGCAATGGAATAGTTCTGAAAAGCGCCCTCGGCATGATTATTTCGATCTGGATCGAGACCCGTAGAGACAGCCAGCACGCGGTCCCCGACAGTGAATCGAGTGACTTCGCTGCCCACTTCAACGACCTCGCCGGCCATGTCAGCGCCGAAAATGGCCGGGTATGTGATCCAGGGAAACCCTAGGTGGCCGACGAGCTGGAGCATCCAGTCCATGGGGTTGATGGCCACAGCGGCATTTTTGATGACGATTTCGTTTGCTTTGGGTGTTGGGTAGGGCGCGGACTTGACGACCAGCGGCGTGGCGTTTTTCTGCGTGATCCACGCGGCTTGGTTGGTGGGCATTGTCGCGGTTATACAAAAATGGCTGTTTGAGATAGTGATCAATTGTTGTTTTGCGGACGTACACGTATATGGCAATTATGCAGAGGGAAGCGCATGATAATAGATGGGGAGAGGCATTATATATGCATGTTGAGTAGCATTCATTCTCGGCGACGACTGGTGAAGCAGAGAAAAATGCCATTATCGCCATTGATGGTCCGATCGTCCGGTCAGCCGGCGATTGGAATTCCCCGATTGCACGTGTCACTACTCACAGCGGAGTAGCCATGACGCCATTAATTAATATCTTACAGTGAGCTTTTAACTCCTTACCCGTAGTCAAAAGTATACGATCCATAACTTAAAAAAAAAAGAAAGGACTGCACGCGTTCTCGAAAACCTAACCCGAAACGGAAATTATCTAGACTCTTCGGCGTAATTCGCCGCCCGGCACACTGTTGAATGTCGCCATAATACTATTATCACCATGTAATAAGCAGTAAAATCCTATGATCTTTTTTCCACGCGAAGACCAAAACGAGACACAGGAGTGAAAGCATCGAAAAATTTCCCTTTCGGGGAATTCGGGCGGATCTGCACCGCACCGGCAAATCACCGTATCTCCGGTGTTAAAAAAAATACAACACTAATCATTTACCAGAATTATCGGTCAAGGGTATTAATTGTTGTCGTCCGGCTTTGGCCGCTTCGGCCGAACTTGTGCTTGAAAAATAAAAAATGTTCATTTCAAACGTACATGTATCAATAGATGCTATTCATAAAACGTTTAGCTCAGTATATCTCCATAAAAATCAGCCCGTCTATATTTCAAATCAAATTGAAGTGATCGCCTGCGAAGTTCAAACAGCCCCATATATATATTTAGTAGATAAATGTCGATAATATAGACCTCAGGCCTACACCGGCACAATCGAGAGCACTCCCCCCGCAAGCAAAACGCCCATCCCCAGGGTCACATACATCCACGGCAACTTCGGATCAACCGTGAATGGCGAGACGGTCATTGCGAGTATCGCGCCCACCGCCACCGACGACATGTACAGCGCAATAACAATCGACTTCATCGCCTTTGGCGCCGCCGCGTATGCATACTCGACGCCCGCGACGGCTGCGAAGGCCTCGGCGACGGCGATGAACAAATACGACGGGGCCTGCCAGAACACAGAGATGCTGTTGGGCACGTTCCCGTCGAGACAGTCTGGGGAGCGCGGGTGGTCGAAGCACGGAGGGGAGAGGTAGATCATGTGCTGGACAAGCGCGGCGTATAGCATGGCGATACCACATATCACGAACCCGAGTTTGACGCGGTCAGCAGCGAGTAAAGAAGCGCCTTGCTTGCGGAAAAAGGGGAAGATGATGCGGTCCAGAGTCGGGAGGAGGATTAGCACAGAGACTGGGTCGATGGCGGTCATGATGTCGTTGGGGATGCCGTGGGTTTCCATGGTTGCAGCTTGCGAGACGAAGTTTGTCAGGTACTGTGTGTATGCCGCCCAGAAGAAGGGGTATAAAACAAAAACTTTGCATGCGACCAAGGTGTTACGGATGTCTTCGACGAATTTGTCGTCCCATGGCAGTCTTTCGGCAGGATCTTCTTCGTCTTGGTAAGATGGGCGCGCATGGTTGAAATTGCCTCTGTTTTTGAAAGTGATCCACAACACTCGTCCGGCATTGAATAGCAAGGACTTGTCTGGCGGATGGCTCACATATCGATCTTTGCTTGCTATAATAATGACTAGTCCGATGAAAAAGACAGCCAGAGTCAAGGCAAAGGCGGCAGTGAATCCATAGTACTTTTCGACCGGCGTAGTGACCATGGATGTAACAGAGCCGATGTTGACATATATAAAAAAGGTTGTAAAGATTCTTCAACCATATTAGCGAGATATTAACACAATAAAAGCGACATACCTTTGCAAAGTCAAATCCTTGTCAACTACAACCTTCTCTCCCGACTTCAACACGCGCACAGCTCCTTTGGGCCCGGTATATTGCTCAGCAATCAGCGAGTTTACGTTTGTCTTGATGCCCCCAGTGCCGATTCCTATCAAAAACAACGAGACCAGCATTCCCGGAAATGCCAGGTCTCGGTCATGCGCCACTGGCAGAGAAGAGAGCACCAAAACGCCAAGTCCACAGATGTAAATCAGAGACGCATAAGTGATCGTGCGCAGTCTGCCGAGATACTGCTCCGCGACCACAGCGCCCACCACGGGCGTCACAAAACACCACATGATGAAGCTCAGATTGACTATAGTGGCATACGTCTGACCGAGGCCTAGATGGTCGTTAGCAACGCAGCCAAAAAATAAACGACAAACGCACCGATTCCACCCGGCCGCAAAGGGTCGTCGCGCGGGTTCTGCACATAGTTTTGCAGCGGCGCGGCCATGCCAAAGAACGTAAATCGCTCGCACGCCTCGATTGTCGCGATGATCCAGACGTTGAGGGGCAGGGAATCGGCGACGCGGCGCAAGCCATGCAGGGACTGCTCGGTCGCAGAGTCGGCGTTTTCCGTGCCATATACATAGACATTTTGTTGCGCGTTGTCGCCGTCACTGCTCTGCAGGAGCGGAGTGCGATTAGTCGCGGACTCCTCCTGGTCGAGCATGTTGTCAACCTGTTTTTACATAGAAAAGAAGCTGCGAGACAGCTGTGAGGGGTGGTTGAAGGTCAGTTGAATTCCGGCTGGCGATCTGCGGCGAGCTAACCGGATCCTCAGACGCGCTTATCTCGAAGCATTTAGTGAGCTGTCAACTGTCCACTGACAGCTGCTGTTCTTGGGAAGTATTAGTCTAATCGTAGCCAGTAGAACAACGCCATATCTGCAGGGATTCCAGACATAGTTAAATAGCAAGAAATATCCGATACGACGCAGACTCAACCCCGGAACCCAATGGCACAAACCCAATCCATTGCCAAATTAACTGCCAACTCTAACAAAGCAACCCCTATCGCCAAAGCTAACCCGTTACCTGGACGATCGCGCTGCAGCCTGCAAAGCCCTAAGCGAGGCGCCCATCCGGACCGCTGATTGGGCGGAATGCGCCACGGTTTCAGGCACCGGCTCTGGCTGCCTGGAGGAGGCTCAACTGGCCGGAGCATAAAAATCTGCCCTGATCCACCATTTTATTTTTCAAATATAAATATGCAAATATCTATAACTGTACAATTCCTCTATAACCATGACGAAACGATCCAGCAGCCCCGACACCCACGACCGCCGCCGGCGCGTCAAGCCAACACCCGTCGGCTGGACCAAATTCCACATCACGAATCTCGTCGATGGCGAAACCGTGTATCAGACATGCCTCTTGCTCGATGGCGAATCGCCTGCGCAAGGGGATGACACTTCCAAATATGTCTCTATCTCAGTAACCGACCAACTAACCAACCAAATCCCACACACGCAAACCTGGCCGGTCGCTGCTCACGGCCAGTGGAAAGCGCTGGTCATGCTGTCGCCAGGAGTCAACAAGCTCGTCTCAAAACTGCACCACTCCGGAGGTGTTTCCGACACAATCGAAATGAGCGTCACGTATCAGCCGCTGCTGCAGCTACCGCCTCTGCATCTGGCGATGCTGGTAGCCAAAGACTCACCCTTGTTAATAGACTGCCCGCCAGCCAAGTACGGCAGCATATCCACCGCGCACAGCAGCATCAACGCCGCAATCGCAAAATTCCGCGTCGCTGCGTACATATGGCAGGCCCTGACGGCGGAGGATATGCGACAGAAAGGGTTTGGACGACGCTCGTTCCGGCTGGATGAGGAATGGACGTGGAACACTACACAACAAAAGACACACCAGACAGCACCCAATGTGCCGCCTAGCAGCATGAAGTGCGTCGCCAAGGTGCATATTGTCCGGTCCGAAAAGACAGTAGCTCAACTCCGCGACGCCAACGTCGCCCAGCAAAATCCGCGCGCGCGCAACAGGGACGCGCTGCACGAGTACTTTGAGGCCGCCCTCAAAGGGCAGGGCGCGCCGTTCGACGCGAGCTGCCAGCCCGTTGTCGCAGGCATGATATTGGATTCGCACTATGATCCCGAACGCACGCTGATCCTGGGCCACGCGGCGCTGGGCTGCCACAAACCCAACGGAATCTCACTGGGCATATTCGGCAGCCATCTCGCGTACTCGTGGCCGCGATTCATGGAGGAAATCCCGGCGTGTCTGATGGATCCAACACCAACGGGCGACATGGTTGGCAACGACAATGGCGAGTGCGACACCATGCGCGGCGCGTGTTTTGTTGGCCAAGGCGCGTTTTTGCACGAGGTCGGGCATGCGTTTGGCGCAAATCATACGACTGGGATCATGGCTCGAGGGTACAGCAAACACTGGGGGCGCAACTTCATTTCCAGCAGCCATAAAGAAAACCAGGCCAGATGGGATCTGCGAGATGTGCTCAAGTTCAAGCTTCTACCGCACTTTCGACTTCCGGGTGACCAGCAACCCGTAACGACCGAGTTCAAAACCGCGTATATCACTATCGAGGGGATTCCAGACGTCGACGATGACGGCAACGAAATCGAAAACGCCAGCCTCAAAATATCCTGCACAGCAGGCCTTGCACAAGTCACCACTACGCACGGCGACGAGAAGAAAACATTCGACTTTACAGCCGACAAAGCAGACCCGCCAAAGGAGTTCCTATTCAACAACATCCATGATCAATACAACCCGCAACAGCCGCTCAAAATCGAGGTTTTGGGCATGAACGGCAAGGAGCGCGTTGTCGATGCATGGAAGCTCCTCAAACAAGGTAACCAGTTCATACGTATCCCTCAGAGCAGCATAGTCCTGCACAAACAGTCCGCTCGATCAGACGGGCTTGACGAGAACACTAGCGATGACGGAAATTTCATACCGTGGGCGTTTCTGCTGCGCGAGCGCGGGCCCGATGGAAATCTGCATCGCGCGACATCGATTGACCTGCGCGTTGGATGCACCATGGACGGCGCGAGGGTGTATTTCGGCGATGGACACTATGCAAACTGCGGCCCGATGATGCTTCACGGGTCCCGGCACGAGTTTGGCGGCCATGCTTCTGAACGGCGCGACATACCGGAGGGGGTCACAATCCAGAAAATCAAGCTTGCCACGGAGAGTCAGGGATGGGGTAGTTTGGCGGGGATCCGGATGACGCTGAGCAATGGCCAGGTCTGGGGGGAGCTCAATTCAGCTGAAGATGATGAAAGTGTGGTTGCTCTGCAGCCCGGCGAGGGGGATGTTATTGTTGGGTTTTATGGGCAGAGTGATCGAGACTCGGGGTACACGTATGAGTTTGGCATTTTGACTGCGCCGGAGGGTGCTGAGTTGCCGGAGCAGGTTTATGATATGCCAGAGCTGAAGAATTCTTTCTAACCGACAAGCTCCTAGTTAGTAAGAATTAGTATGGTATGGTGAACAAAGGGTTATTCAGCATGTAATGCAACATAGTGCACGGGTATATTCAAACAAATCGAGCAAGCTAACACGGGAGGTTTTCTATCTACATACATGTCCAAAACTAAAACCCCGCCTCTTCGAATACAGTACCTCTGGCCTGGATGAGGGCCGTCAGTTCGAGAATAAATTCGTACAAAACGACAACATTTGTCAGTATATGACCTAGCGTCACTGTATCTGTGCCTTCGGCCTCTGGCGGGGAGGGCTGGTTTTCTTCCTCGTCGACGGTGGATGTCTCGGTTGTGTTTCCCACGGTCGAGTTTCGCTCCGAGTCGCTAGCAACCAAGCTTCCGGTCAGAGTGTCGAGTCGGTATGGGCTGGCGAGTCGGCGACGAAGATCATTCACGACCAGTGGACGTCGAGAAGGGTCGCGAGAGTCGGGGGTCTGGATTGACGATTCCTGCAACGGAGAGCCAATCGTGCTTCGGGGCAGCGACCCGGGTGTCATGATAGACGAAGCAGTGTCTGAAATGACATTGATAGGACGGCCACGCGGAGAGAGCGGCGTTTGGTCAGGCTGCACTGAACGAGAAGTGGGCGGCTGTGATGTTTGCCGAGACGCAGCGTTTTCGTTTTCATCATTCCCATGCAACAGGTCACGACGAGCAGCGACAAGGACATTGAAATCGGGGATTTCTCTTTGCCATTGTTCAATCTGACCAAGTAATTTCCGGAGAGCCTTTGCAACTGGCGTGTAGTTTTCTTCTGACCAAATCGGTTCGGCAAGACCTCGCCTGATGGGTTCTAGGGGGTCGGCCTGTGCAGCCTCCCAGTTTTCATCTTCATCATTTTCGGCCGCGGGCACAAATGGACTAGATGACTCTTCCTGGTACTCATATTTCGATGGATCGACCAAAAGCCACCCGTTCAAAGAAACGAGGTTAGAAGAGGCAAGGCTGGCAATAACTTCAGTCAGCCCCAAATTCACGCTAACGCTGTTGGAAAAAAAGTTCGCCATGAGATTCAAAATCTCCTTGAAAATGGGGTCATCGGTGCGCACATCCAGGGGCTTGTCGGTAGGTCCATCCAAAATACTGCTCCTTGGCGATGGGATGAACAGACGAGACTCGATAATAAGCGTAGCATCCTTGGAGTAATTTTCATATGAATCATTTAGCGACGGGTCATCAAAGATAACAGTAGCCAGTGACATGAAGCTCTTGATTTCTGCATTCAGAGCGCCCACGCTGCGTTGCGGTCCTGATGTGGGTTGTGCTGTTTTGATCAGTGACCCGGCAAAGGAATGATGTCTTCGTAGTATGACCGTGACAAGACGCAGTGTGGCAACAATGGTTTCCTTGTTGCGAGACTTGATGCTCATCAAGATCAAGTCTACTAAATTAAACAGGGACGGAGACGGGCTCGGTCCAGACTTTTCTTCTGCAAAAGCAGTAAGAAGATCCAGTGACTTTCGCCGGCTGATGGACATGTGCTTGTGGTGTGTCTGTTGCGGAACCTCTATGACCGGTTCCTCAGCAATTGGAGACGCCAGTAAGAAATGGAGAGTGCGATGGACAAGTTCCGGCTGGTCGATCGACTCTAGCATCCTACAGAGATACGTCAAGACCGCTGATGTCGACCCTCCTTTTACGTCAGATGACTCAAGAAGGGAAGGATATCTACAGATGTCAGCAAGCACCACAAAAAAAAGGAAAACAATCTTACAGTAGTTGCTGCAGGAACAAAACTTGAAAGTGGTCCAGCAGCGTATCGTTGACTTCTTTCGAGCGGCAATGGTCTATTGTATCCTGCCAAAACAGGAGATAGGATAAGAATGACTCAAAGTCCGCGCCAGTCGAATGGGGAATGTCATTTCGAATGTCATTCTCATCGGAGAGAGCGATTATTGTCGGTACATTTCCTTCGGCGAAAATGGGACGAATATTTCTACACACGTGTCAGCACCTAACAAAATAACCAGGCGTTGACTTGAGCCTACCGACTGAGCTGACTGTACGATGCACCCAGACCTGTGGCCATGAGCGTCGCCAGGTCGCTTTCTATCAGCCACTTCTCCAAAATCCTAGACCTCGTGGCCGTCTCGATGAGATATAACAGGCCAGTCCGGGCAAAATCACCCGTGCGACCCTCTCGATGAACGTAATCCACCAGCAGATAGAAAAGAGGGAAATCGTCTTTCCGCGTGACTCCAGCAAACTGCTCGTCTTCCTCGAGCTCGCGCTCCGGCAGCTCTGGTTGCTTGGGTATAAACCACGCCGTCAGGATATTTGGCCGCAGGCGGATATTATTGGCAACCCCAAAGAGCAACTCGACCAATCGCGACTCCACGTCCTCTGTATACACGGCATTCCTCCGCACGAGATCGACCAGCGCGCGCGAGAAAACTCGGTTGTCGACAATGCCGTCCACCTCGGCGTCGATCAAGGTGTTGAAGAACACGGTTGCGGAGCGGGCCAGTTCTTCGTCTCGGTAGGTTAGGGCTAGCTTTGTCACGGTGACGAATATCTGCGAGGTCGATGCGTATGCCAGGCATGGATGCGGCGCGGGGCCCCGCGATTCATCGCTGAGGACATGGTTGAGTCGGTCGATGCAGGTGCGCGCGTGGACCGTCGCGGCGACCTCGCTGGATGCGGAGTTGCTCGTCCGCCAGATTTGCTTGCACACATCAGACTGGTTTTCTTCATAGACAAAGCACCTGACTCACCTGGAGGGAGTTGCAAGATCTCTTAAAGGCGGTCAACCGCTCAACCGCGGTGCTGGTTCGAGGGGGTTTGGAGGTGCGGGAGCCGCCGATGAGTCGCGACCACTTGTACAGACATTAGAGCAATTGGACTACCGCCGGGCAACATGACTCACAAAATCCATTGTCAACAAACGGCGCGTCCCCTCAGGATGATGGAGGCGCGGCGGGGAACGGGCGCCTTCAGGACCAATCGAGCTCACGATGAACATGATCGAAAGACGACTCGCAGACTCGCAGTTCCGCGATCGTCACGTGATACTCGGTCATGGGTCTCCACCTCGGTCTAAATGAGGTTAGTCAGTCGTATAACATAGTTTTAAGCTTCTTATATAATAAAACTTTACAGCGACCCATTCCCTGCAGGCTTGGAAAGGAGACATGGAGATAGTCAAGCTATTGCTGACTGGCTATTGAGTACCTTGGACTTTTCAAACGTTTATCGCGAGATTGAGATGGCCATGCTTTCTTTATTCATACCTAATTAAATAAAACACACAGCATTGAAAATCAATGAATGGAAAGTCAAAGCAAGCTCTCATTGCTAACGGCTCTCCATGACCTGTGTTGCAGCTTGGTGAAAGGCCCAATATTCGTTGATGGGCCCATAACCAGCTTTTAGGAACCCGTGAGGAAATCCATGGGCAGAGAGCGCGGTAACAAAATTTTGAAAGCAAGTATGGAAAGTCGGTGTGATGCTGTCTATGTACTTGAGATCTGCAACGATAGTGGCATGTTTGTCCAGTAAAGCGATCGTGTCAAAATCATCTACATGAATAGGAATCAGATCGTGCTCAACAGATAAAAGACAAAGCTTAGTACTTACCAATATTGATAGCAGTTTCTGGGCGTACACCGTACAGTTTCTCGAAGACTGAATGATCGTGGCGGGGGCGATGGCCGCTGTAGAGTTCCGCGTCTCGTTTGCAGTTGCCACCATGAACGACAACATTACCAGAATGAATGTACATTCTGTCATCTTCTCCAGATTCTCTCAAAACGTCTCTCTTGTAGACACTTATGAATCGGTTACGGAATTCTCGGAAGCCAAGAGTAGCGTGCGCGAGTTTCTCGAGCTGTAATTGAAATTCATCTTTCATCGCTTGGTGTTGATTCTGATTTTCTTGGTGTTGCTTCCGAGTTTCTTGTTTGAGCGCCTCGATTTCCGCAGTCATGTGAGCAAAAAACGACCTGGCCCGAGGATTGGCGATGACTGTTTGCTCCGGTGTTAATTCTTCCTCTTGAAGTTGATCATTCTGTGCGGCGGCCGCCAGTTCTGTCCGTGCCGTTGAAATCATGTCAGAGGGGACGCTGAAGGGGATAGACACGGCCAATACACAGTCGATATCGCCGTCGTTCTCGTCGTTCTCGCTGGGAAGGGTGGGGGTTGAGGTTGCCAAAGCTCTCAAGCGTTTCAAGAGATCAACCTTCTTGCCAGACGTAGATAAGCCGTGTTTTTGGCACTCCCGTTTAAGACCTGCCTTGGATCTGGGATCCATGATATCAGATTTTGCCTGTAGACTGTAACGAGAGATTGTAGGTGAAGGGGTTTAACGTACTTCTCGCAGGATTATCAATAATCAGCCTCAGTGGCGGAAGAAGTAGTGTCGGCGGTGGAGGAAAGGTGCGAATAAAGAAGTTGGTGGAGGAAACTTGCAGATAAAGAGTGTTTGACATGTATTAGCTGGATGCCTGGTGCCATGGTATGACTCAATGTTGTCCCAAGCGGTGTCCCAGGCGGTGTCTCAGAAATGTCACCGAGGAGCGACCCCGACACATCAATGATGTCAATGTTGGAGATGGCCTGCGCGCACCGATATGACGCACCCGAGAAGCCTCGGGGTTGACGTGATTATATGTATATCTGAGGTGGTGTTGAGATACATATACATTTGCAACATTTGAAGGGTTGACTCTCTGGGTAAACACGTTGTATATTTTGGGAGTCTACATATGTATCAAGTCCAAAAATCGATTTTCATTGATTCCGCATATAAATTATATAGTTGAAGAGTAGTGACGAGTCCGAGACGTAACGAGATTTTGATGCGTAGCAACGTCGCCGAAATTGGTAACAGAACGAAATATTTGACGTTGTGGTTTTATATTACGAAACGACACCCAGTAACTTAGCCAAACCGGTGATGTAACAACCAGATAACGGTAATATTACCATTTTTTGGTCGTATAACCGTTACCGCCACCATTTTGGTATTTTGGTACCCAGGCGGCCACTTAATGACAATCATAATGTCAACGGGTATAGCTGTGGGCAAATCAACCAGTTTTCATGTATCATTCGCAAATGTTCCATGATCTTACGATCATACGCTCAATCCAAAATAAGTACTAAATAATAAATATTCACGTCGTGAAAATATCCTAATATTATATACAATATGTGAAAGCGCCTACCGAGAAGAAAGAAGGAAAAAAGAAAGAAGAAAGAAAAAATGCATGAGGGATATCCACAGGCTAAAATATGCAAATCGAGAAAATCCAACCCTCCCGAGAAAACGGGTCAACGCCGTTCAAAAGTGAATCTCCAAGGGGAGACCTCAACTCCACGCGCCGGTGCACCCTACCCAAGTCTATGAAGAAAGCCTCAAATTCAAGAGGTACAAATAAGTCCCAGATTCGTCAAAGCGTGATGTGCAGATATGAAGAAAACACGTTCATCAAAAGTCGTCACTGTCCAGGTCCTTTTTTCGTCGTCCACCAGACTTCCGTTTGCCCTCGTTGTGATCGCTCCCGTCTTCGTCGTTCTTCTTCGAATGATCGGGCACTTTGGAGCAGATGTCGGCTAAAAAGTCGAGCACTTCGTCTTTGCCAACGGCTTGCTTCAAGTGGGCTGCAGTCACTCGCTTGGAGTTGCGGTCTTTGGCCTCTTGGGCAGCCTTTGTGACAAGTGAAATCATAAAAAGTTCAAGCGCCTTGGCTATACATCTGTTAGTATTCTCGTGACAAACATGACCAAAGGGGAAAGGATGAAACGTACAGACAGCAATAGGGGTGACCTGGGCCACTTTTCCAACCTCCTCGTCGGCCTGCATGATACGCTTGATGCGGGCCACAGGGAACTTGGTTTTCACCTCTACTCCGTCCCATGGCTTGGGCTGTTTGGGCTCTTCAACTGGCGCCGGGGGTTGCGGAGCGACGGGGTGGTCGAACATGATGGTCTGGTGAGGGGCGACGGCGGGAGGCTGGGCTCCCGCAGACAGACGAGCGCTGCGTCGGGCCATGTCGAAGCTGTAGTCTTGGGGCAGCGGTGGCTGGACGTACTGCTGTGGGATGCGGCTGCTGGCGACGGGCACCGGAGGCTGGTAGCCCGAGTTGAAGAACGGCGAGGCGTCGTAAGAAGCGCGTTGGCCGATGGGGCTTGCGAGATATGGAGGCTGAGGCTGGTAGGCGGTGTTGAGGGGTTCGGCGAAGGGTTGGAAAGACGTGAAGTCTGGAGAACGCGGGCGATAGGAGCTGTCGGGATCGGTCATGTTCTTTGGAGTGGAGCGTCTTGGCTTTGTTTTGGTTTTTTGTCTTTATGCTTCTCCTGTTCTTTTCACGGTCTGTGCCTCGAGACCCACACGCAGAGTGGCTCTCGCCGACTTATCGTCGTGGCTGCAGAGTTTGGCGCGTTGTGTGGTAGCGGGGGGGGGGAGCAGGGATTGGAAGGATCGCGAGCAGAGGAATAATAAGTTTAATAACAACAATAATGCGCGTGCTAGGAGGATTGCTACGGCGCGATGTGAGGTTGCCCAGTGCCGATGCTAGGAGCTGCGGTCCCCACCACGAGGATGGTCTGTTTCAGCCAGCAAATGCCGAGCAGGATGATGATGGCTTTGTTGTTGTAATAATAATAAGCTCCGGGCGGCGTGGAGGGCGCGCGTGCGCGGTGCGTGGCAGCAGGGTGCAGACAGCGAGACAGGCAAGGATTCCGTGGTCGGTGCGTGGCGGCAAGAGGCAGCGTCCGTCCTGGCGAGCCCGCCGGGAGCGCGGGTCGCAGCGGCCCTTTTAACCCTGCGCGCTGTTGCCCACTCTCACGCCCTAGGCCCGATTCGGTCATAGCGCGTGAAAACATTTGCTCGCCAAATTCCTGGCCCGTCTTATAACAAAATCAATAATGTGTGGTGCCTAGCCATAAGTGCCTGTGGTCAGTCACCTGACACTGCGCTTCGCTACATATTCAAAATCGGCTCCAGGGCTGCAAGGGAAAAAAAGTGCAAACTGAGAGCAAACTGTTTCTTGAGTTGTGCAGCCAGAAGAGGCGAGTGACCTCACCTGCTGATCCCGCCAATCAGTAGCTGCAGATCCCGTGTCCCCTATATCTGTGTTTCTAATTGGCTGGCGGCAGGTGTTCTGTGGGCCCGGCTCATCGACCCCCGCCAGCCAATGGTATTTTTGCCTATTTATCACGTGGGCCCCCACATAGGCTGAAGAATCAAGACCCCCTGCTTCTGTTCTACTTACTCTCTCCAGTACAGTGATTATTTCTGTGCCTATTGCAGCTATATCACCTACATACGGCGTGTCGGACTGGAAATCACGGTCTGCGAGATTAATGTCGTTTCGCAAGTGATCCAGCCGATGTCGCCACGATGTCGATGCAACAGGATGTCCGATGATGATAGAGCAAGCAACGAGATGCCGGGTGGAAAGTGCATGCTTGGATGAGGCCGCCTCTGTGTGGCATCGCCGGCAGTGTTTTCAATCAGAAATCGCCCGCATCGATGCGTTTTGAAATTACTTGATCTAATCTGAGGGCTGGAGGAATCGGCACTGGCATTCTTTGTTTCCTATAGTCGTACTGTTCCAAATGACCTCGCAGGCCAACCCTTGCGGAGTGTAGTGACTTTGAGCAGCACCGTATATTAGAGTCCTTCGAATGTGACATTACATTTATACAGTAAATCGGTCTTGAGCATCCATGCGCCAGGTTTATTGAGCGGTTTAGTACACTTTATCGAGAGCGTGTAATAGCTTTGGCACTGTCGAATGTGGCCAAATTGGGACTCTCGATCATCAATATATATTTACAGAAGGGCAACATTTGGACGATTCAAATGTTTCAATGTATGTTGATGCGCATAGCTGTATGCAGAACTGAAGCCGCATTCTTCAAAGGCGAAAATCAAAAATCATCGCTGGTTGTGTATCCTTTACGCAAACATTAATTCAAACACATACTCCGTACGTCAGTTGATGAAGAATATGCAGAGAAATAAGGTTGGCGGCTTGGCAAAACATTGATCCGGCCCGCTCGGGAAGAAATTCATCGACCGTTGAATGCGGCCGTGCCCGACTCGGTCCTCAAGGCTGAAGCTCCCGATCATTTCTTTTGAACATCTGTTGACAAAGAACCTTGAAGCGGTGTTCCTGCTGCGCCGGCTTACATACAGTTGACACCGGCAGCTCCAACATGTCTGCTCTTTCTCTGCTTGCCTTCACCACTGTTACGGCTTGAGACCGTTCCCGCAATAACCTCGCGCTTCACAAACTCAACACTTTTGCGGCGACCACAATGGCTAGTATGGAGCTTTCGGCGGGTCTGTTGGAGATTGTAAAGTGAGTGTTTTTGCTTCTCGTCAAGTGAATGCGAGTGTTGACCTTGAACTAGCTCTCTGACCCAAGACGATATTCCATTCAAGCTCCGGTGTGCCGTTTGCAACAGGCTGGCTGTCAATGCTTTTCGACTTCCATGCTGCGACCAAGCGATATGCGAAAACTGTATGTCATAAACCCTACACCTGTGAATATTTTATGTGCTTTTTTATTGTTTCATTCGTTCGTCGTGGCTTTATGTTAATTGTATGTTCAGGCCAGGCAACCCTGCCCGATAGCTGCCCTGTCTGCGAGCACAACCCCGTCTCACCGGACCTCTGCAAACCGAACAAAGCACTTCGAACTACTCTGAAGGCTTTTTTGCGAACAGAAGAGAAAAAGCGAGAAAAAGATCGCCCATCAGCTACCCCCGCGCCAGCGGCAACGACACCAGCCGAGACGGTGACGACTCAGGTTCCAGACGAAGCTGCTCCCAGGACAGAGGATGAAACACCTCCAGTCTCAAATGTTGTCACCGACGAGCCTGTGGTAGCGGCGTCTGCCGGAGAGCCGCAAGGTGAAGAACCAGAGACTTTAGCACAACCCTCTGATCAGGTTTGTTTGCCATCAGATATAGCTCCCTGAACGTGTGGCTGATACAGTATCCAGCCAGGAGAAGTACCTAGCACCGCTGCTGGCGATGAAGCTGAAAACATCGAAGAGAACGACACGCCGACTGCGAGTGGACCCCCCGCGGAAGATGAGTCGCAGCAGGACATGGCATCGGCCAACGGACCCAATCAAGTGTTACCCAACATGGGATTTGGGGTGACCCCGGGGATGATGCCTAATGGGCCTTGGGGTGGACAAGACCTCAACACCATGGCACAGTTCATGTCAAATGCACAAATGAACAACATGCAGAATCCAATGGGTATGTTCTTCTTAACTCTTTTTTTTTAAATACGAAACTGACAGGAACTAGGAATGCTCGGAATGGATCCGATGACTGCAGCTCAAGGAATGTTCGGAGGGTTTGGTATGAACATGAATAACATGAGCAATGGCATGAACGTGGGATTTGGAGGAGGACAGCAGATGTATGGCAATTGGGACAACTCTCAGAACAATATGTACAATCCAACTGCGTTTGCGAATGGTATGGGCCAAGATTATCGCGCCTCTGGCTATGCTGGTGGCTACGTGTCTCAAGACAACGGGAGCTATTCTCAGATGCAACAATACCCTAACCAAAATTACCATCAAGGAGGCTACTATGGCCACAATGGGCCTGGCTATATGAGAGGCCGTGGTCGTGGTCGCGGCTATTACCGTGGCCGCGGCGGATACTATGGCCACAACATGCATGCTAACAACCAGTATTCAGGCGACTATCAGCAAGGCTACCAAAATAATGTATCTTCGGAACCTTTTGAGCAGAATGCCTCGGGTCCGTCTGCAGAGGACGTTAAGAAATTCAACGATGATTTAGCCCCCGGAGGAGAAGAAGAGCATGACCACGGAGATAAAGACGAGACTGCAGAAGCCAAGGCCTTGGGTAATGTCGATAGTACTGGTGGTGATGCCGTACCTAATGATGGCGATCCGCAAGATCTTCCTGATACTGTATCGCAACTTCAAGGTATTCCAACCATTGACAGTCTTGATAGTGCCTCTTCCAACCATGATGGTTACCAAAACGGGCCGATGATGGGTATGGATCAGGGATACGGGCGAGGTAGAGGCTATGGCCGTGGAGGGTTTTATAATAACCGAGGCGGCTATTATCAGAATGCTCAGCCTGCAATGGGACAGGGTGTTGTAGGTGCCCCCGTTGCACCACGCGCTATGCGTCAAGGTCTTCCAAATACTAGTACGCGGCGGCTTTATCCAGGCCATGGACACCATCCTTCTGTTGGGGAGGCGTCCGAAAACGTTTCACGGAGGTAAGAATCATTTTATAGAATTGTCTCATTTTTGTTGCTAATATCACCCTCAGTGCCACACCAGCCACTGTGAATGGCAACAACCGTCCACGGTCCCCATCTGTCAAGACATCTCGAGCGCGGTCCCAGTCCCCTTCGCAAGTGGACTCTCGCGCTCAATCACGCCCTCCCCAGTCTCCTGCAATCCCGAGTTCTCGGAATGACCGCCATCGCCGTGACCAATCTCAAGCCTCTCGCACCAGTGAAGCCAACAGAGACAAAGACAAGGACCGTCGGAGAGACGACTACCAGCGCGAGAAAGACGCGGACCGATCGCGATCACGATCACGATCCCCGTCACAGACCAAGGAAGCAGCGTCTCGGCGCTCCTCACATCGCGCGGACCGCGATCGAGAGCGAGATAAGAAATCCGGCTACCGCTCGTCGCATCATTCTCGTCGCTATCGCAGCCGTAGTGGAAGCCGTTACCGCGATGGTGAATCTCCTGGGGCCGGGACGACGACGACCAACGGTAACGAGAAAAAGGACCTCGCGAGCCGAATTACCAGTGCGCAGCGTCTCAGCAAGGAGTCTTCCGGTCGCTCTCGCGATGACCGAAGTAGTAGACGAGACCGCGAAAAACGCCGTGAGCGTGATTACGATTACGATCGAGACCGAGAAAGAGACCGAGACCGTCACCGCGACAAAGACAAGGACAGACATCGAGACAGAGACAGAGATAGAGAAAGGGACAAAGACCGCAAACGATCTCGCCGCGACCGGTCTGCGTCAGCAAATGGTAACAACAGCGACTCATCGTACCGCCATTCACGGCGCGTCAAACGCAGTCATCGAGACGAGCACGACTCTGACAAACGCCGGCCCTTGAATGGCAAGAACTACACCGGCAGCACAAAGTCGGGTGAACAGCCTTCTTCGTCTAGGGATCCGCATACCCTAGAACGCGAAGCCCGGAACCGAGAGCGGATGATGAAAGAGCAGCAGCGACGCACTGCAGCCACCACTACAGACCGAGACGGCGGGAAAAGCTCTCGGGGGCGTCATGACCGCGACCGCGACCGAGAACTGGCCGGTGGCCGTCGATTGAGCTATAAATACGAAGACGACGAGGATGACATGAACCGGATCGAAGAAGAGCGAGAAGCCAGCCGTTGGGCTTGAACTGTTAGACATGATTATTGCGGAGATGGCAAAAATTTTTTGGCACGGGGCGTTGTTTTCTATCTCATTCTTGTACAGTATAAAAGGAAAAGAATTTTTAACGACTAGAGGGGGATTATTATTTCCCTGTTGGGGGTCTTTTTTTCAAATTGGGAGGAATGCTAAAGGCTTTTTTACTCGTTGCCAATGGAATGGAGAGGGGTTTTCGTATCTGAATGCCTGTCAGCGATATCCACAAAAATTACAAATATCCTATGAACTGATATAGAAATTAGCCTTAGTCTTCCAACCTGTAGGTCCGTCCCATTAAAACATAGACCGAGGCGGCCGCGCTAACCCTAACCCTAACCCTAACCGCTTCGACGTCTCGAAGGCAGCACGTCTACACCTCACTTACTCACCCATCGGTGCCACAAAGACAAAAGTGTCCAACCAGCTGCTAATAGATGTTTCTTATTTGGTAAAGTGTAATGAATCTCTAAACATCCCTTTCCACACGACGAGAAACTTGACGATGTACGAAACACGGGCGAAAAGACGCGAAGCGGCCACGGACGAAAAATGCCGGAAACTCGCCGAGGTCAAGTATAAGAACCCGTAATTGATTGTTTTTACAATGAATTTAATCATTATAAACGTTTTATTTTCATTCTCTTCGGGTTCAGGATATTTATAATCAGCTTCGTGTTTCCGTGGTCGAGATCAATATTCACTTTTTTGAACAACTTCGACAACAACATCATTAACTAACGATGCCCAAGCACGCCAGCAAATTAGCAGGGAAGAACATCCTGCTTATCGGAGGGACCTCCGGTATTGGATTTGCTGTTGCCGAGCAGGCTCTCCAAGACGGCGCAAACATCACAATTAGCTCGTCGTCCAAGGAAAAGGTTTCCCAATCACTAGACCGTCTGCGTACCGATTACCCCGAACAGGCAGGAAACGTGCACAGCTATATCGCAGATCTCTCGTCTAAGAATGAGCTTGAGCAGACTGTCGAAGAACTTCTCAAGTACGCGTCTAGGGACTCCCTCATTGACCATATCGTCTTCACCGCAGGCAATGTGCCCCCTCTTGTGCCCCTGGCCAGTACGTCGTTTGATGATGTGGATGCTCTTTTAATCGTACGGTTCTATGGCGCCATTGCGGTGGGAAAATATGCTCCCAAATACATGAACGCCGGCAAATCATCGTCCATCACCTTGACCACGGGTACTCAGTCACAGAAACCGTCTCTTTGGCTGCCGCCAGCCGTGGGCAGTGCCGTAGAAGGACTGATGCGGGGCTTGGCTGTCACGTTGGCTCCAGTTCGTGTCAATGCGGTATCTCCGGGGTTCATTCTCACGGAATTGATCGATAGACTTCCGCAGGAGATGGCGCAGGATGCTATTAAAAATCACAAGGAGAAATCTCTGACCAAGGATGTGGGGTATCCAGATGATACTGCTGAGGCGTATCTGTATCTGATGAAAGATAGCTTTGCAACGGGGTCTGTTCTTGTGACAAACGGAGGTGTATTCCTGCTTTGAGGCCCATCACACGAGCAAATTCGGCCAACCCAAAGGGTAGCAAACCAGAACCGAGATATTTTCATGTTGAAGCTGTTGGGTGTTTGACAAATTTTTGTCGGCATGAGGGGGAAAAAAAAGAACAAATGGAGATGAGAAGGAGTTTGATATGCGGGTTGGCGTGTCTTGTGACGCATCTGACTGGGTGTAGCGTGGAAGTCTATCTTTACTTGCAATCGCTCTTCTCTTTTTGATAATATTGTTTTTACTGTAAAGAAAGATCATGGTGTGTTCGCATATGGAGATAATCCTTACTCTCTGTCACATTTCTTTTCCAATATTCTCGTCATGATTGATCGATGTTTGCAATGAGACCCTATTGCAGCTTCCATCTAAGTGTACAAAAAATACATCACTGGTGAGGAACTTACAGCTTTTAGCTTAGAAGACTGAAAGAATATGATAGCACGTGAAATAAAAATCGTGGTCATGGTGCAAGAGACTAAACAGGTCTTCGGCGTGACGATTCCATAAGCGGTAGCTGGAGCCACTTATTTCCCAATCAGGAAATTACAAGCACCGCAGTGTTGTCCGTTGTCTCCTCATGCCCCACGTTGTCAATCTTTCTGATTGAAACGAAAAAGGGTTTATTGTACTCAACAACGACTCACTCTTCATTCTTCGACAGCAAAGTGCCGCAGTAATGGCCCCCTCCGTCACAGTCCCTCCCGTTGCTTCGGCAATCCCAGTGAAAGAGGCAATAGATCGCGGCGACGACAAGCATTCTATCATCATTCCCTCCGAAACGCTTCCTCTCCCGAACCCGTCGTTACAGATTACTGCGGACCATAACGTCAAACAAGTCGAAGCTCCCGTCTACCAGCCTGGCCGGGGAGAGGTGTTGTTGCATATCAAGGCAACCGGAATATGCGGGTATTTTCCCTTAGCAATTAAAGCTAATAGAGAGTGTCTAATAATGTGAATAGATCCGATATTCACTTTTGGAAAACAGGACGAATTGGCGAACTCGTTTTTGAAGGAGACGGAATCATAGGCCACGAGGCTGCTGGAATTGTGCTTCAGGTGGGCAAAGATGTCGATGATCTTAAACCCGGTATTGTTTCCAATATTCTGCGAAAGTCGCACGAAGTTTGAGCTAAAAGAGAAGGATAGGTGACAGGGTAGCGGTGGAACCCGGCGTTTCGTGTGACCATTGCTGGATCTGCCGCGATGGCCGGTACAATCTTTGCGAAGACGTACAATTTGCTGGTGTATATCCTTACGATGGAACAATACAACGATACAAGGTCCACCCTGCGAAATGGCTACACAAGTGAGTTGTGCTTTATGAGCTTGCGCTCATTGTGTTCTTCTTCTCAAGACGGTGGTTAACATTGATGGAATGCAGGCTGCCGGATAACATAACCTTTGCCGAAGGGGCTCTCTTGGAACCTCTATCTGTCGCCATGAGTGGCATCAGAATTGCTCAACTTAGTCTCGGCCGTGGGGCTGTGGTCTGCGGTGCTGGCCCAATAGGCCTTATTACGCTTGCTGCCGCGCGTGCTTCGGGTGCGTATCCTATCGTCGTGACTGACCTGGATGCCGGACGACTGGCGTTTGCGAAGAGCTTCGTTCCAAGTTGTATACCATACCAAGTTAATCGCGAGCTTGACGCGCAAGGCAATGCAAATGCGATTCGATTGCTTTTTGGAAGTCGACAGTATGATGCTCCCGAGACCGTTCTTGAGTGTACAGGTGTCGAGAGCAGCATTTGCACTGCTGCGTATACAGCACGGCGAGGCGGAAAAGTGGTGGTAATCGGAGTCGGCAAGGAGACCATGAATAACTTGCCATTTATGCACCTATCTCTCGCCGAGGTACTGCCTTCGTGTTCTTATTAGTTGCTGATTACATGCATGTACCGTGCTGACTTGGTGACAGATCGACTTGAGATTCATCAACCGGTATCGCGATACCTGGCCGCCAGCAATCGCTTGCATCAGTAGTGGGATATTGGATTTAAAGAGGCTGGTTACACACACAGTATCTCTGGAGAAATCATCTGATGCCCTGCATATTGCGTCGGACACGAGGAATGGCAGTATCAAAGTGTTGGTGGTCGATGACGAGGATGTCACATTGTAGGCGACTTGCATATTGCAGCTAGATCTCATTACCGCACGAAAGAAATGAATCCTGTAAAAACCGTTAGCTTTACTAGTACTTAGAGATGAGGAGTGTGAAAATAGATGAAAGGACATTCGTTGTTGCTAATGTTCGACTAGCAGGGAGTAGTTTGTGTCGTGCCGAAAGAGGAAGGCGCAGCCGGACAACTTCCCCGCTTGTCTTCCGTCTCCGCAGCTCTGTTCAACAACAGCCAACAACGATGAACTCTCATCAGTGGCAGCCTTGACAGTCTTGTGGTGTGATTAAAAAGACAGCATAATCGAAAAAATAATGGATGAAATCACAAACTGGGGGCCCCACGATGATTTTGTCGACCATTCCCTCCGCTCCAACAGCGTCGATCAGACTGGTGACCAGAACCCCATCCAGTCGCCATGGTCGCTCAACGACGGGTTTTCGCATAACCCAACTTACCTCGCCTCACAAGATGAGCTGCGAGGCATTATATTCTCCATAGCACAGTCTGGAGCACCCACACGCGCTGGAAGTCCAACCACGCATACGACAGACGAGCCACATCTCTTGGAAAGCCACACTGCAAGGAAATATTCAAACACCGCCAGAGAGCAAGTACAACGAGAAAACAACAAAAAGCAGATGATTTACTTGAAAAACTATGTTCGGGAGGTCGCCCCCTGGCTGGACATGCTCGATTCGCAGAACACCTTTGGCATTCAGTTGCCCATTCTTGCACACGACTTTCCCGCTTTACGTTATGCCATCCTGGCAATCTCAGCGAGACAGACGGAAAGAAAAAATGGTACACGGGACTCATTTGACAGCCTCGAATTGTACCAGGAATCGATTCGGTTACTAAGTCCCTTGCTACAAGTGCGGGATGCAAATGTCATTGCTACATGTGTCCTACTGTGCTGTCTAGAGATGATGTCGGCCAGGGGACAGGACTGGCAGCGGCATCTGGAAGGATGCGCGGCTTTGTTTAATGCATTTGAGATCCATGGGTTTAGTTCGGGACTGTTACAAGCCGTTTTCTGGTGTTATGCTAGGATGGGTGAGTTTGATGAGAACTTTTAGGCATTGAAAGTACTAAAAGGTCTGTTTAGATGTTTGCGGTGCAATCATATCGGACGGAACTCAAGGAACACTACTGAAACCATCTAGATGGCTGACACCTGGCTATAGCCACGAAGATGCCCATCGACTTTTTCTGGAAACTCGGTCTGCAGACATGTACGCTAACTGTGCAGTATATCTCTGCGCTAAAACCTGTGAGCTTCTCGCAGACTATACAGCATTCACAGAGCTCGGTCACGATAATGGTTGCACGGATCGTGAGTTTGAACGGCGCTGGATGCAGCTTTGGGAAGACCTGCAAAAATGGGTTTCACAACGGCCTGCCGAGCTTCTGCCTGTGCAAACCACGAAAATGGGACCATTTGTCCACTTGTTCTTCACCTTTTGGGCAGCAATATCATCCAACCAACTTTACCATACGGCGTGTATTCTTTTACTTGGAGTGAAACCAAGGGGTATCGACTTTGAAACAAGCTCTGTGACATCCTCCGTATGGCATGCTCGGCGTGTTTGTGGGATATCTTTGGCAAACCCACATCACGGATGTCTCAACAACGCTGTCCAGCCCCTTTGGGTGGCCGGTCGGCTGTTTAGCCACAAGGCCGAGCACGAAGCTATCATCAAGCTGATCCAAGAAATTGAAGCTGCCAGCGGATGGGCTGCATGCTGGAGAATCAACGACCTCAAAATGGCCTGGGGTTATACTGTGTCTTGATGGTCGAGTGCCGACAGATGATCGCATCGCTATTATGAGGCCCCATTCGATGAAGAGAGGAGGCATCAATCATCTTCCATGGTGGACCATTTCAATTGCAGGGCCGTAACCAAGTCACTGATATTCCACCCTGTGATTTTTTGAATGCGGTTGAAACCATGAACAATCTCCACCTGCTGGGTTCTATAAGTCATACTTGTCGCAGCAACAAAAAACGATGCCAATAGACTCAGATCCCAACACTGGCGGCGATCGTTAAGCAATGCTATACCGCAAATCCTTCGAGTATGCCATAGAGAAGACCTGGCAGCCGGGGTAAGATGCGCTAAATTAGCAGTGCGAGGCTTTTTCTGAAGTAAAAGATGCATGGCAGTGTGATACAACTGGTTGCCGAAAATGCCCGCGCCGTTAGTAAACAACAGTGCTGGAAAGTTGCTGTCGTCTTCAGGTTGAGGATCAAGTTCAAGCATGGATCGGAATTCACTTGGTCGTCCGAGATACCACTCATCAAGTTTGTGAACCAGTCGCATCCAACTCTCGGTTGCATTAGAAGTTGGTGATCTAGCGTTCGTAGTGTCGTCGCACAAGACTATTGCTTGCGCACACAAAACCAAAGGAATGTGGGCATATTGAAAAGTTTTATGGCCAACATCGTCGGTATTTCCGACCTCATCAGTGCGGAGAGTAAAGGACATCGAAATGGGTGCAATATTAGCAGAAGGATTGATCAACGAGACACTGAGATCTGGATTGCTCAAACCATTAGCCACACTGCTATATATTAGACCGGATAATACTAGCATACCTAATCGTAATAGAAGCCAGTATATGGCCGATCTTAAAGATTTTTCCGACGCATAGGGTACCAGGGAACCTACGAGGTCCAAATGGTCAACACCTGTTCCGGTGCGAGTCCAGGCATGATGAACATTGGAAACAGTCCGCTTGACTTTTTCTAGAGATGCACAAAGAGCGGATGATAACGCGCTGCTATTAATTTGTAGATCAGAATTCCCCGGGCTCAAATCGCCAGTTCTGGAACGGTGTTGCTCAAGAATCGGCGTGGGAGTCGAATTTTCAAAGATGCTCAAGCTTGGCGACATGTGATCGAAGAAGCTTGCACTAGTCTTTAGTCGAGAATGCGACATTTCTGCCAAAGAAAGAATAGTGGAGAGTGCTGCTGGGTTACTCGACGGCCCAAAGGGAGCTGTACCAAGAGCCAATTGAGTGGCAGCAATACCAAATGACTGGGTTGTGTCGCAAATATCAAGCTGTAAGAGCATTAATGAAATCAGTAAAGTTTTCACGTTGTCTGAAAACTGACATACCCAAGTAGCTACTTCATATCTGTAGTGCCTAAGGAGTTGAGCCTTTTTCCATTCATCTAGTGGGATTTCCTCAGCCGTGGGGGCTGGGATATGATTGTTCGTAGAGTGAAGCAATTCACTGGGTTCATGTAGCAAGTTTTTGACGGCAAATTCGTTCTCTCTTGGTATCCGATGCTGGGAACTGCTGAATGAGTTGAGCTCTAAACTATGGTCCCCGGATGGCTTTTTTGGTTGGCCATTAATCTCAGAGGGTTCCACAGAGAGATCCAAGCCGTCAATGCCAATTGGAGATGAAAGGACCTGAGTTGGACTCAAATCTGCGCTCACTAATGACGGACTAGAAGTAGATGTAACCAATCCGAGAGCAAGGAGTCCTTGTACCGCAGATCGATGGCCGTCACTGGGGCGACGGTCTACCCCGGTAGGCCATCCAGAAAGTGGTGATAGCATCTGCGATATGCTTCTTGTGCCATTTTCTTTGCCTTGTTCGTTCGCGACGGGAGTTTGCTCATTGGAGTTTTGACAAGAATCCGTATTCTCGTTTCTCGAGTGTTGGTTTCTTTCATAGTGCTGGTATGTAGAAGAATTGTCCTCATATGTAGGAATTTCCGTGTCGTCTCTGTCATCCGTACGACTGGCAGATGGCTTGAACTTTTTGGAAACTGAGGGCGAGGACAGATTTACAAACTGCAAGTCTCGCTGCTAATAGTCATTCATCAATTCTGACAACAAAAAAGAAGGGTTGTTTCTAACATGAACTTCTTCATTGCCATCGCCAATCCCGCCTGGCCCCGACTTTTTCGATGGCCGTCGCACGGTATACGCATTTTTGCTCAGGAAGGTCAACAGCGGAGCATACTCACATGAAGTACCCCTGGCAGCGCAATTGCGACATTTGGGCTTTTCTTCGTCGCCTATAGAACATGAAACTCGGCATTCAGCAAAATCTCTGCAAGAAAAAGAACCAGGACATACACTTGCGACGTCGCGTGCGACACTGACGGCATCCCGTTCTGACGCGCTTTGAGCGCTGGTTTTCGACCATTGCTGACAAGATATGGTGTTTCTTGAGAGCGATAAGGGTAGTGTCCTCGCCAAACTTTGCGATGTGATGTTTAGGGAAAGTCGTAACGCGGGGGTGTGGGGTAAACTCTAGTCTCAAAGAGGAAGTCGAAGGCTACGTCAAAAATAACTTGATCTTAATGCTTTAAAGATCTTGGACCAGCGAGATATTGTTTGCGGATCATAGTGGTCGAGAAACGTTTACTACTATTGCCTACTATCAATTATCATTCGAACAAGAGTTTTCAAGGGTGTTCAACTACATTGTCAGAGATGTAGAAACAACAGTCAGGTCTGTACTTATTTCATTACTGGCAAGTATAATGGATCAGCTAACACAAGATTTTGACTGAAGCTTCAGATATTTTGTCTGCTCCTCTTGCCTCGGCTGGTTGTGCTATCAGTCCAAAACCCGCAGCCCGACAAAATCGGCCGCATAGGTCTGGAGATCTCCTTCGCCTCCCTGGTTCCCAATATTAACGTTGTTGTTCCCAGCTTCCCACCCAGGGACCAAAACTCCAAATGTCGCTGGATCCCACCATCCATCACCAGGACCAAATAATTCACTGTGCTGACCAGTAAGCGGGACCTCAAGTCGCACTGGCGAGCCACCATTGACCGAGATGGTTATATTACGGGAATTCGTCAAGGTGCTTGAAAAAGTAATATCGTTGTTGATGACATCCAGAAGGACATACTTGGAGCCTGCAGTTTTTGCCGGAATGGTGATTGTTGCAATCGAGGAGGGTGTTAAATATCCCATCTTCGAGCCCACTGGCTGGCAGTAGCCTTGTCCACATGTTGTAATGGTGGCTGATCCGGTTCTTGCAAAGGATGTACTTGGGTAGTACGTCCCAGGTGGATTCGTGATTTTGATTGCGGATACGCCCGTCGTGCCAATGGTGACATTGTTGTTGGTTCCTGCAGCCAAGGAAATGTTTGCTGATGCTTGGCTAGAACCAGAAGGTACGTCGATGACACTGCTGTATCCATTGACCTGTATATCTATTTGGCTTCCAACACTCGTAGGCTGCGTGAAGTCGACGACGAGAAGAAAGTCCCCACTATCGGTCACCGCGTAGATATCGGAAAACAGGGTTTCAACGCTATACCCAGTAAGCACCCATCACAGCATAAAAAAAGGAACGTGACCACAAAACTCACTTTGTAGACGTGGCAAAAATATCCGTGGCGTAGTAGCCAGCCGGTGAAGTCCCACTTAATTCCAGCAGAATGGTCCCATGGGGCTCTACCGAAGCAGAATATGAAGTCTTGACGCTAGCTGCTTCACTACCAGCCCAGATATTCTTCACAGTTGTCGCATACTGAATACCCACATCAGAGAGATCCAACTGTAATGTGCGAGCGGTATCAGCCCAGTTGACCAGGGCGACGACGGTGCGATTTTCTGACAATGGTCCGCTCCACACTTCATACTCGTCGTCGGACCAGCGACGTACCAGGCTTGCACTCTGACCTAATGAATCCTGGTTATAACCGATGACATCTGGCTGTTTAAGCACGTTGAGTGATGCCTGGCTGATCGATGTATAGGCATCCTTCAATGCGCCGCCAATCACCAGGGGGCTTTTGAGAATGGCCCACAGGGAGAAATGTGTCTGTTCCTCGGGTGTCGTGAAGATGCCGTTGCCTACCTCGAGCATATCCAAGTCAGGCCATTGGCCCGGGCCAGCGAATGAGGTCTGAGGCGCAGCTTGATTGATGATACGGAAAAGAGTTCGCCACTCTGGCATTATATCGTTTCCTATCCTCCAGGAATTACCGAGATCGGGGGCCCAGAGAGCAGGAAAATCGACACCCCATTCGCAAATCTGAAACAGGATTTTCCGGTTGATACTGGACAGGGCTTTAGTCATGTTTTGATACCGTGCCGATGGAGAAGTGCTAGGTTGATAGGCAACATTTGGATATCCGGTAGCAGCGTCCGAATAGCAATTGTCGTCTAGAATGGGATTAGTAACCCTATCAGTGACATGTTAACCAGTGACCACGAACATTTCAATGTGTCTGCTCCCCAGGCTGCAAAAGTGTCTGCATCAAGCTGTTCATGATCTCAAACCGACAATCAGCACCATTTGTCGCTCTAGACCTCAATTATATTAACTCACGGAGGCTCCCAGCCTGTGGAATCCCCGTCCCGCAGGTCTCGATACCAGCATCCTGATAGACCCCAAACAAGAGGCCTAAGCCATGTATATAGTCCCCTAAAGCAGGCATGCCATTCGGAAACAACGTCTCATTCCACGTCAAAGATCCGTTGGCCAATCGATCAGCCACCGTCCACCCGCAGTCCGTTGTCACGTAGCGATATCCGAGTTTATCTAAACCCAGATCGACGAGCGCTTTGGCGTTGGATTTTATGATGGTTTCGTTTGGGCTGCAGCTGTAGTGGTTATACGAATTCCATCTGAAAGTACTTCGTTAGTTTCTTGATACTTTCGAATATCTCACACAGGGTATAGTATACGGACCCCATTGGAGGGGTCAAGGCCAAGCCATTTTCGATGCGTGGTTCAAGATGAGTCTTGATCGGGACGCATTCGACGACTGTGGCAAGGATTGCCGAATAAAAGAGATGACCCGGTCTCATTATTTTCCCATTTGCTGTATTAGAAAAATTGAAATAAAGTGTTTTTTAGATGGTAAACATGCAGGTATGACATTATTATCAAAAAGAATCCCAGCACTCATTCCTACAACGGAAAACAGATTTTACCCCACAGCTCGCCATTTAGGAAACGGTTAAAATCCGCGTGAGCAAAACAGTCTTTGATCGACAAACACATATAGCCAATTCGACCTAAACGGAACTTAATTTATGAAAAAGAGGTTGCCCAAGAGCTGTAGATGCGGAGTTCCGGCGGGGTGTGCGGGGACGATCATCAAGCATGCAAGTTATACCACAGATGTCGGTTAATTAATCCGCTGGACCAACCATGTAAAGTCCTTCTGAGACATGCAGGGACTATAGTCTGAATTTAGAGACATTCGAGCATCACACATCTGGTATTCACTTGGCCTTTTGCGATATTGATGTCGAGTTCCGTATCCCTAACCCTAACGATAACTGCATATGTAACAGGCAAAGAAAATCGAGAAGTGTGTGCGGTTTTACAAAACTCAATCGTTCAATATTCTAATAGCTTCGAGCGTCATTGGCACTCCCTGACATATAGTGCGGCTACGACAGAATACAAGCTTCGCAGAACGCAAACCGAGATCAAGCTTTCAATTTCAAACGATATAGTCTATAACTCTGTAAACTTCCAATAAGCCATCTGCTATTAGACAAAGACAACATGGCCAAAGAATGGGGACATGTGGAAGCTGGCTTGGTCGGGAGGACTCCAGGCACCCAGAGTCTGGTTAGGATACATGCTGGGCGAAGTGATGGTACGGAAAAAGTTCATGCGCCACTTGGAGCCCTTGGCCTTGTCCACATTAAACAGAGCGAGAGGGATCTTCACATTCGACTCCCAAGTGCTTGTGTCTTTGTTGGCAACTGTCTCGGCCGTGAAGCCGTCTGTGGCGGGATCGGTCACAAAGAAATGGTCAAACGGCGCACCATCCGCACGGACTTTGGTGGGGTTGAAGACGACAGCCTGGTAGGTGACGTTGGATGGGTTGATCTCGTATTCAATGTATGTTGTCGGGTCGTTCTCGCCGTGGTAGAGGAAGGCCTCCATAACCTCGTATTCCCAGATATCGTCGTTTGTGCCCTGGCTGGCGTTGACGTACCAGTTGGTCTCGTTCAACGCTTTGAATCCGAGCTGGATAGAGGTGTCATCGTAGCACACGTTGACCGTGGTCATCGGAAAGGCCGTTCGGTCTGGGACAGACTGGTTCACGACGGCCACCGCGAAATCCGGGCATTCGGGGACTTTAAGAGAAGGTAGTGATGCGTTCTTGGAAGCTGCAGCTGCAGCCGCAGTAGCGAAAAGGAGGGTGTCAGCGCGCATTTTGAAAGGTGGCTCAGAAAAGACGCAGTCAAGCTACTGAAGGGTGGGAAGAATTTGGAGTCACAACCGCGTTGTGAGAGCAGGGCCATCTTATATTACTGTTTGTTTCCGCCATTAATTTCTTCACTCTCTTTTACGCTGATGGCTGCGACTCTGGGGTAAGACCCAGCGCCCCGGGTCATCCTGCGTTGTATTCAATGGTAGGATTGGGAAAGAGTCGAAGAGTCAATGTCAGCAAGCCACCCAAGCTTTCGGCCCCATGCTGCTCTCGCGAGTCGCGGGCTCAGCCCAGCAACCAAGCTGGGAGTTAAATTGCGCACTAGGCGTTTGTTGGTGTCAGCTTCTATTTGTGTACCGAGTACTCTATAACTTGGTTGGATACCGCAAAGCCTAGCCCCGTTAAACACGGGTGTCAAAATCAGACAAATAGCTGCGCGCGTCTGTTGCCGAGAAGCTGCCTAGTGAGGCCATGTAAAGGGGAGTTAACGCAATTTGGGGACTTAATACGTGGTGATAATACTGCTACTAGTACTTTTTAGCACTTGAGTTATATTATTACCGTTACTATATCACTCTACGTTGGGAAACCGGTATGAATATACACTAGTTAATTACTTGCTTATCTTCTGCCGAACTGGACAAGCAGGCTGCAGGCCCCTTCATTAATTTTAGACTATTGACTAGGGTTTGAGTGAACTTTTTATGCATCAATTGATTGAGGTTGGTTGCAGAGTGATCAATCATCCATGATGTGATTCCTGATATAACTAGGTTGCTGGAACATTGTTACAAGTTGTAACAATACGAGGCCCTAGTGTGCAGCTGGGTCAACTGCTATGCGTGGGGATTTATTTCATGATATAAAAGAAGACATCTTTTCCATAGAAATAAATAAATCAAGATTACGTATGCTTGCAAATTCCCAGGAATGGAGAGACTACACCTCCCAGGAACAACTGCCGCGACTTGACATCGTGCAGCGCAATCGTTATACTGGGAAGCGCTTTCCCGTCCTTATCTTCAGCCACTTTGGAGACGGTGTATTGCCCCGTCGCATTTTCTCGTTTCCCGACTAACCCATCGACAGACAGAACAGTCGCTGGTGCAACAAGCCTATACGGATCCTCCGAGGCCTTCACAAAGCCAATCACATCGGGAAAGGCAGCAGCAAAGAGCCTGCCTTCAGTATCAAAAGACAGATTATCTATCCGATAGCCCAGCGGGATTGAATCAATGTGAACCAATCGGTCATTTTCCATTTTATGCACCGTTACCATTCCATTCACAGAGTTAGCGACGTAATAGAACCCATTGCGATCGCAAACAACGCCATTTGGGAAAGCGAACATCTTGCTGGCTGCAATATGGCATTTTCCTGAATCAAATTGACAATAGGTGAGACTACCTGAGCCATACAGCATTTCCAAATCACGAAAACGGCCAACTTTGGCATCGTGGTCGTTGGTAATGACTGCACCCATTCCATCCTCTGATATTGCCAAACTATTTGGTGTTATGATTGCGTCGCTTGATATCGTTTTGACGTACTGGAGTGTCTCTGCAGCTTCGTCCAAGTCAAATATTTCAATGGTGGAATTCGCTCCCACAATATTCGCGTCAAGGAAATGCCCTGTTGAGTGATCGATTGGTGGGCGATGGTTGATCAGCCAAAAGCGGAGAGTGTCAGAACCAGCGATCTTATGAACATCGAATCCAAGGAGATCTAGGTCCCCTTCAAAGCCGCTAATATGTAGCTTTCGAAGTCCATACAGGCCATCCGGGCCGGGCTGGTCGATATCCAAAACAGCTATATGGTCCTCGCGCGTTCTCCCGGAGATATTGTATCTATTCCCACCAGGACACCATTGCAAGCGAGATGCCACACTCGTGCATGCGCCATATAGTTTTCGCCCGTCGTGGTCGAGCCACATATGCTCACAACTCTCTAGGAGAGGATGATGGATCCGGGTACAATCCCATGGGAAATCTTCAATTGGCTGGACTTGCCGGCCAATACCGAATGTAACGAATAGCATGTTTAGCAAGAAGCCTCGAAAGAAAACAGCTATCACGAGGACAATCAACGCCCAGTAGTATACTAGACGTGAGCTTGAGTTATTCCGTGGCATAGCGTCGAGTCGAGATTCTATTTAGTAAAAAAGATCAATGAACCAGTGGTTGAATGAACTGAAGGGTAAGACATCTGCCAGGCAAGGCCGCGACCCCTCGGAAGGACGCGCTTGCTGACATAAGAAACAAACAAACACGGAGTCGCCATCTTACCGCAAACAGATTGCTACCTTTGAAAGTTTGGTAGTTACTAGTAGTCATGTAGACTATTGGATTATTTGCGGATCGAAGTGAAGCAAACTTTAGCTGGGCCTCTTGCGAGAAAAAAAAATCAAGCTGATTGGTTGTCAGGGCTTTTATGGTTAGCTCCCGCGTAAACACCTATAAACAAGTAGTATTCCAAAGGTTTAATTGGTCAAACCTCTATATAAATCTTATCTTAGAAATTTATTATTATTATTATTATTGTCCTAAGTTTCTTACAAGGTTTAACTTAAATTTGCCGTACTTTGGCCCCATAGTCCTAGGCGTGAATCTAGATAAATTAGCCATGCCTCCTTTTTTGTATTGATCTTGGCGGTTGACTGGCACGCTGATCCACAGGGAGTTTTGCAGTAACTACAGGAGTACTATTCTCGAGTACGCAGTAAGCCTTTGACTGATAAGAAGTTGATTAGCTCACAGAGGAGAATAGTTGACTAGAATAAAAGGATGCTCTGACGGGTTATTTCAGATCATTGCTCTTGGCTCGTTGGACGATCAAGACGCCTTGCCACCGATAGGGAGTTCTTTTGTAAGGATAGGGCAAGTAGATTCGTGCCATAGTGTAACCCAAGCCTCGTCAAGGCTTCTGGCTAAGAAAATAACGGCAGATTTCTTCCATAAACAAATTATTACTTACGCAATAGTCGTGGTGGACCTTTAACTAGGACTTTATGGTGTCGCCGAAGGTAGTGCGTGGATGAAAATAGCTTCATATCGAGAAACCAGTCTTAGTCAGCACATATTTCTCATGCAAAGAAGCCTACACCACTCTATATATATCAGTATCTTTATTCCCTAGCATCCAACATCGCCGGTTTGGCCGGGTGGTCCTGTTGCCCAGGGAGTGGTACCACCTAGTCGCCTGGTACGCCAGGTAAAGGGTTCCCTATGCTGACCAGTTTCAGAATGATAGGCTGCCTTCATGACTTGCGCCAGACTGCGATGGATCTCTGTAACTCTCAGGTCAAAACTGGCTTAGCAACCCAGCGGGCGTGAGCGGAGCAAAACCCACAACCTCGACACCATACTTGGCAATGGCGGCGAATCTTTGGAACCCTGATATGCCTAGCATATCACCGTATCTTTTTGGTCTTTTTTTTGTTTTTTGTTTGATTATATTGAGTGAGCTGTTGATAGTGTATGTTCCTGTTGTTGTCACCGAGACTGGCTACCCGCGTATATACATCGCAGCGGTTCGTGGTCGATGTGGCCGTGGACTGCAGGGCGAACACGCCTGCATCGCCCAGCAACAACAAAGAACCACCACACGGGAACTGCCTTGCCATGAGTTCGACTCTCCGTTGCAGAGCTTTTTTCTTTTATTATTATCCTCCTCGCCTAGCAATGTGTGTCTCTTCCCCTGCTTTCCAATCGTCGACTACCAGCCTGAACCAGTTCCAACACCTACTTCATTACAGATCCTGAAGGGAGAGAACCTCCCTGTTTATATTGGCAATGGAGACTCAACCTTTGTTGGCATATCCCCCTCAGTCCAAAAATTCACGTGTACAAAGAAGACAGCGTTACACGCGATTCTCCCACAAATCCTGTATTTCAACTTTACAAGCATCAGTCAATCCCATTTCTCAAGCCTCGAGTTTATCCCCAATTTGGTCCTGGTCCCAAGCCCTGACATGCACTCTGTCGACCCAGTTCGACAACCTTACCCGTATGGTCCTATATCTTTCACCACTGAGATGGGCATCTGAGGCGAGAATTTTACCCAAAGCAAGGGGAAGGACTCCATGTACAATGAGACTTTACAATCCACAGCTTGTTTGTCTTGATCCTTCCAAGCTGTCGTAACCTTCTTTGCTAACAGTTACGGTCTATAATCTAGAAACAGGATCAGCCCCGCGCTCTCTTCATTGTGCTTGTCACGATATGCTGCATCAGCTGGTCGAACGAGACACCGTTATCTTCCGCGATCAGAGGCAGCTGAGACCATTTCGGACGCAGACCAGCAAGAGGGTTGATCTGATACTTGTCAGTTATGCGTGCAGAGAATCATAAAATTTTAAAGTCAAGACATACTTCCATAACGCAAGCAATTGGATGGCCGGTAGAGTGATCAATACGCAGATCTACTCTTCCTCCATCTCGACAACGCAGGACCCGCCATGCCTTCATTGCGCTCTGACACGCCAATTCGACTTGGAAATCGGCTCTATCTGCTTTAATCTCACGTACTATTCCATCCCAGTCCGTGTCTTGTTTTGATTTCTCTGTAGCAAACTGAACTGAAGAGTCATGACCATTTTCGTCTTCGCAGCAGAGATTTTCCGCCGTATACACCATCTCAGTAACACCCAGGATCCAAGCTTCCTTTCCAGTTCCTAGGATTGCAACAGTAAACTCACGGCCAGACAGAAAGGTCTCTATTAGGACTCCGTCTGATGACGGGCTGCTGGATTTCAAAATTCTGATGATTGGCATCAAATCTGCTGGTGATTGAATTTTGTTCGTAGACAGTATACCCTTGGAAGAGCCCTCTGCCAGAGGCTTTGCGAACAGCGGGTATGTGGAAAGCGCCTTGGCGTGTTGAGATTGTTGGATCATCTGCTCGATTTCTGCGCCTCCGAGTTTTTGTCCGTTTGGATCCGTGGTATGAACGACTGCAAAGGGGGCAGTGGGGACTCCATAGTGGTCCAAAACCATCTATCAATAATGAGCTTATTTTTCAAATTTGGTTTCTCATGATACATACCTTTGTCCTGCCCTTGTCTAGGCATAATGTCATCGTTGCCGCATCAGAAAATGTAAACGGAATCTGATACGCCTCCAGTAGTGCGGGGACCTGGCCTTCTCTCGCAGATCCATGCAGCCCTTCAGTGGTATTGAAGGCCAGAGACCATGTCTTGCCCTCACCAGCCGCGAGGCGTTTTACTAGGGAGTGAATATCGGGGATTCGCACAACGTCGTATCCAAGCCGAGTCAAAACATTTTATATATCATCTGCCGCTTCTCCTACTTCTAGCCGGCTACATTCTTCTTCAGAGTATCCAAGGGCATGGTAGGCTACGCGGCTTTCATAGATGAGCGCAATGCGTCGAGTCATTTTGAAGCTGAACAGCACCGAACGCGCCGAGCAGCTGGGGAAACCTTGAGAAATGCACACCAGCAGAGAATCAGCGTGGTTATACTCTAACAGTATTTAGTCTGAACCATAAAATTAACGTGTTCGTCAGGTTGACATGAGCCTGTGTGACCCACGTTGATCCGTCCAGTAGATCTTCGCTTAGCTGCATGATGCATAAACCGCTGCAAATCAGGCACGGCGAAATGTCTAAAAGGGGATTTTTAGGCCAAGTTGTTACACAGACACAACAGAAAACACATTACAAAGCGTTATCATCGAAGAGTGTAGCGTAGAGGAAAAGTTAAGCAACGAAGTAAAAAGACAACCACCATCGTGTCGGATCGCAAGAAAAGTGCCCATGCTTCAAATACAGGTACTGGACATTGCATTTACTATTTTAAATTCAACACTTTGGGGTGTTTTATCGCTGTATTCTCAGTCCTGTTGTAATCTATTTAAATATATGGTTGTTTCCAGCTTCGAATGTTGTATTCCCCTGTCGTTCATTTGATCACCCCCTTCGCGAATAACACGAGGTAAATCAAATAACAAAAGACCAACAATATTGTCGAAAGCAGAACAAGTAGCACTGCAACAGAAAGGTATAAAAGGACGTAAGTAACCTTATCCAGTGCGCTGAGTGGTGGGGTTTCCCTGTTCACTTGCTCTTGCTCGCGGGAGTTGTCGCGGGTCGTAACCAAGTTCAACTCGCCATCGTCATCATCATAATCGTCACCATCATCATCATGATAGATACCCACATCCTGTGGTAGGTATATCTGGTTTTGAGCGCGGTTGATGAAATATACCCTCGGTATTACGCGGTTCCACAAGACCACTCGTTTTAAGTGGCGCCGGCGGAGTTTGGGGTTCTGGCGTAGTAGATTTGAAGAAAAGGCTTGCTGGTTGAGCATTTTGATCATTTCAAAGTTGTTGGGATTTTGTGGTGAGCTTGAAGTACAGCTTGAAGTATCAATTGAATGTAGACTGAAGATAGAAAAACGATGCATTCCCGTGGTTTTTTTTAACGTCTTATTTATATTCCCCCCTTCACCATTCAAAACCCGTTGAAATCTGGGGAGGTCTTTGGCTAGTCAGGAAAGTTTAGTATACATTGAAAGGAGTTTTGCGAAATTTATAATTTATGGGTTGGCCCGGTGGCTGCCTAGCATTTGCATCAAAGATAATTCTACTTGTCTTGTGCCGCAACAAAGCTTTGTTCTTTCGTTCATTGTCACCATGCTATCTTTGTTTCATTGGTCCGGTGTGAAGACAATAGCTGCTTGTAAAGCCATTTCCATCCAAAATCTGTGCTTTTAATGATTTATTGTACGTAAATCAATGTGAATTTGACACCGGCCATATGACACAAATATCTTTATGGATTTATTTCCCCGGCTTATTCCGCATCGATTTGAAATAAACCCGATAATTCCCAAGAATTGCTCAGAAATGTAATCAAAAGACACAAAGAGATCGGGTGCGATAGTCTATAACTTCCACCTACATAAACGAACAACGAGCCAAATTCAGACATGCAACCATTAGTCAGGTGCTCAAAGGAATTACACTTTATGCATGTAGTGCTGCCGCTCTTGTCTACTAGCGGATACTCAGTCGTAGTTGGTAGAAATCATCCATGATAGCGGCGTCTCCCGCTTTTACAGAAAGTCCATTCATTCAACAGAAGTCATCTCGAAGATGACTATAGAGATATATTGGCAATTTTATGGATATATACTAGTCAAATAATCAATTGATAGGTGCTAAATAAAAGTACCAGTTGCATGTGACATATATACAGGCAACCCTCTCATCAAGAGCAACTATACAGCACTCGAGTACTAAGCAGCATTTGAAACATTCCAGCATACGTTTCTTCAAGAAGAGCCCCTAGATAACCAAGTTAGCAAGACCAAAAAATGCAGTGAACAATCACGACTAGTAGGTACTACTACTAATAGCGTAATTCTGACTTTCTCACATTTATATCGTCTTCTCAACATGCAGCATTGGAAAGGTATAGTTTGCTTATTGGCACATACCAGGCTATATTCTTGTTAGCCTACACATAGACACGAATACAGTATCAATAAAAAAAACTTACCTGGTCAGTGCACTAAAAATTGGAAAATTCCGTCCCAATTAGCCTACACAGTCCAGTCTCTATAAAAGAGACACGTCAACTTACCTGCATCTATAAATCCAAGTACAAGTCAGTCTACCCTCCTAGCAAGTAACTCAAAAGTGTATCATCGATTAAAACTTACAGTGCCTCCAACGTTACACTATCAATACAATACCTAGTTAGCTGATAACTATTCACCAAAAAAACACAGACAAAAGTCAAGCACTTACCCAAACCCAATCTACACCAGCTGGAAGACCGGAGCACTCCTACTCATTTTATACAAGTTAGTGACTACCAGAAGTCCATGTCATTAATAAAAGAACAAATTTCATACGGGGTCCGTAGCTGCGACTGCAGTAATGGTAGCAACGAACATCGTAGCAATAGTGACAAAGACCTTCATATCGTCGGTGTTTATTGGAATATTTCCAGGGAATTTAAAATGTGAGAGAGAAACGAAGACTGGGCTGATTTTCCAAATTTTCTAGTGATCGATCCTCTTGTTTTATATTCACAATTTTGAAAACGATAGGGCTATGCAAGGAGACCATAAATGAACAATCCATGATACATGTAATTTTGGCACGGCCTGACCCAACAGTGATAATCTTGATTCTATTCCAATAAAATGTCCTTCACTGTCGTCCAGGTGTTGGATTTGGGGGCTTATCCTGCACCGCCGGTAGGGCCAGATATTTGTCATAATTTAAACGAGGTGTTAAACGACTTGGGTGTTCAATAAATGCCAAAGTGGGTAACTACTATCTAGGGCTGTTGCAGATCACAGACGCTCTTATCCTAGTTTCACTCCCCCGACACCAGCCGCTCGCGGCCCGGTGGAATAATTTTGTTTCTACTAGTTGACTGATAAGATCCAAAGTCTATCATAATAGTTGTCTCGTCACCATCACACATAATATTGATTAATGCCGTTAACGTGTTCTAGTACTGATGTTTTAACAAACCGCTTCTAGAACCATTCGAGAACCATTCTAGAAGCCAAGAAATACCACTCGTGGTTGGTTGAACCACCCAATTGTTAATGGATCAATTGATGCATCCACGGAATTGACACAAGATCCCAATTTAAGGTTGATAATGCAGCAACTACCGAGTCAGGCGAATGAAAAAAATACTGGTTGATGCTATTAGGATTTATCTAATGTTGGACACGCTCAACACGCATGCCAATGTTGTATTATGAAGATAAGCGCTGCCCAGTCGCCATGTCGTTCGCTCCGGTAAATATGTACAACAAAACATAAAGCATCTCCACCAAAGGAAATATACAAAATGGCTGGAATAAAGGACAATGGAGGGGAAATAAATCAGATAACAAAAAGAAAAGGAAAAAGACGCCTTACTCCATACATGACTGATGAAATGACCAAACCGATATTGTTTAAAGAAGAAAATGACATCGTGTTGATTTCATGGGGAATTCGTTCCGCGGCGGCCTCTTAGGCGCGATGAAGATTTGGCTTCTGACGGACTACCAGGGGTTTTGTAGTCTGGGCTATAGGGGTCGACCAAGCTTCGTTCGGGACAGACATTGTCGTTGGCGTAGTTGAAGTAGCGCTCCATCACGTCCGTTTTGTGGAGTTGGCGTTGTGGGCCGTATGAAAAATGAGAGACAATGGCGTGCGACTCGACGAGGACAGCTGAGAAATGTTAGCATAAATACACTATACAAGGGAAAAAAAAACATACATTTTTGGAGAATACGAGGCATCTCGACAGTCAACTGCTGCTCGTCATCGCCGTTCGGATGTCCTGTGACCAGGTCCATATGGTCAATCACATCAGAGCCGCGCATGACAATAAAGTTGATGCTGATTCGGTGGCTGCGCATATGCCAAGTAGTGCCTTTGCCATAGTCCTTGCCAAGGCCATACTTGCCGAGCTCGCCGTTTTCGAGGTTCGTGAAAAAAGAATAGTGGTTCTGGGCGCCAATTGCCCATTGGGTTAGGTGCGGACCACCCTGGGAATCGGTGGCGGCAACACTCGTGGTGTAAATGTCAAACTCGTTGCGGGTCGGGAGCCAACGGTGTTTAGGAATGTCCTCGTCTGCCTGAACGTTGAAAAAGTTGGTAAAATTGTCAAACTCCTTAAAGTCCAGAGCTGTGTCTCCCTCCCAGAACGGCAAGTCGGTAGTCTTCCACAATCCATTGCCGCGCGTAGCCAGCTCGGCCTCATTAGGAATCAGCTCGGGCTTGAACGAGTAAGCAGTGTCTAAATGGTAATGCCACCAGCCGAGCGCGGGGCTGTTGACAACGTTTGCCGATACTATCAGGGCGTCCGGGTTGTTGATCAGTGTGGTGACAGCCTTGGCGATGGCCTGCGGCTCGACGTAAACGACATCATCGTCTATCTTGACGTAGATTGTCTTTCGCTCCTTGAAGGTAGCCTCGTAGACGCTATTGTAGCTTTTTTGATCTAAGCGCACGACCTCGTAGCCGCCATCAGAAGCGTCAGCAACGCCGTGAATCCAGGCCAGGTCTTCTTCGTTGTCGGTGTTAGCAGCCCAAATCACCTTGTCCAACCAGCCGCCGTTGGAGACAAGGTTCTGACGGGTGTAGCATTCGAGAATGGACGAGCGGTCGCGGCGGCCGTAGAAGATGACACCGACGACTCTGAGACCCTCGGGCTTGACAAGCAAGTCGGTGCCATCAAAAGCAGTCTCGAGGTCATCCAGATCATCGACGGGGGTGGATGGCACTTTGGACGGCATTGCTGGGGTATGGGTATCGTCAGGCGCATAGGGATGGTCGTCATAGTGGTTATTAGTGTTATCAGGACGGACTGAGGAAGGCGGCGGTCGCGACGACAAAAAGGGCGGTTCTTCAGCGTAGACGTAGGCGAGCGAGAAGATTAACACCGTGACGATGGTGACGACAGCGAAATATGTCATGCGACTGAACCGCCATTGGAACGGGCTCTGTCCGTACGACCACTTGGGGATGAAGCTCATCTTTGCCGTCTGTCCGTGTAGTCAAGGTCACCAAAAATAGACACTCCACTCTGGGGAGCGAGGCCTGGCAGAAGACAAAAAGCGAGGGACAACAGCGACAGAGCGAGCAAAAAAAGAGAGCGGCAGTGACGGTAGCAAGATCACAGCCTCAGACGACGACAGACATGGCGAGCAAGATAGCCAGCTGGCAGCGAGAGCGAGAGAGAAAGAAAGCAAGACAGAGTCAGATCCGGTCAAGCCTCGTGCAAGAGACTTGACTAGGCGTGCATCCGGGCAAAAATTAGCAAGAGCGTACGTCGTACCGCACTGGTACGATACGGGCCCCACCGGTCTTGTTTTGGGGCATCCTGGCCGTGTTCAGCCAATCAGTGGGGCTGGCACTGACACCCCGCGGCGGGAACGCACTGGATCGGGGCTAGCGCAAACCGTGATATATTACACGCTATACCCAGATCGGCCACGCATCTGAGTTAATCCCTCTATTTTGGACCAATCAGCCGCGCAGAAATCATTCTGCCTCTGGTTGGGCGGTCTGAGTGGCCAGTAGCGTTTCAGTTTACGGCTGCGGCTAGCCTGTTTCTATCCGCCAGCGCCGAATGCGGCAAGTCTGTCTGTAAGAAACAATACACTATATCCGTACTATACTGAAAATCTATTAGCCAGGGGAAATGTTTACATGACAGTGAGACTGTCAGACACTGTGCGGTCTTTGAAAAAGACTTGAAAACATGCATCGCGCAATAACAAGACCATGCAGACAAAGCCAGAGGCGGAACTCGGGGTTTGTCTTTCAACCCAGCGCTAGTAACTCCACTGCGCAAGCTCGTTTCGAAATTGGCCCGCTTTGCCCCCAACAGCTCAGCCTCAGGAGAAATAATGCACTGAAACATAATAATTATTTCAAGAAAACAATCCGGTTTCAAGGGAGGCAAGGCCATTATTTCGCAAGCAAACATGTTTGTCGTTTAGCACGTGAACGGTAATACGCCTATTCAAACACAACTTGGTCGCCGGGTCCGGCGCCAACGCGATACTGCAGCCACTATTGATTGGAGTTTAATGAGCGGACTCCGAGAAGAAAAGGGGTTCAAGTTGATTTTTAGCTAATTCATGATTTAACTTTGGTTAATTGACCAGGAACAGAGTAATTAACTACTATGTAATATGTATAAGCCAAACGCTACACAGGGTTATTTCTCTGCACTATACAACAACCCCAGCTATCAATTAGTATTTTTTCGGATATTTTATCCCTGAGTACCCACAGATTCATCACAATAATTGAACCATCAAAAAATAGTGAATTAACGATAGGTGTAGATCCTAAACAAGCTCGTCAGAAAAGCTTGGCATCGACGATCTAGGATCTGCTTACCCAAACAGGAAATCTTGATCAACCGCGATATCGTACATTATTTCATATTATTTCATATGCGTGACATCTCGACCATCTGCGGAGTACGAGTCATGATTTTTAGAGCGTAGCCCAGAACATTTCTTATATTTTATACATTTGTTGTAGGATTCACCCATAGCCAGGCGCCATCCTCACTCCGCTGCCGAGACACAGGCCATACAGCTCATCAACATAGCACGTGGCCTCCACCTTCCTCCTCCGCGGCACGTCAGCCCCCTTGCTTGACACAACCTCACTCTGCGCGTCATCCAACTGCGAAACTTCGATGCGCACTTCTCTGTTGACGAAGATCTCATTCATCGGCACCTTTTTTCCAGATGCTTGGCGCACGAGAGATTCCTGCGACAGACTGCGCCGCCGTCGGGGTTGTTCTTCTTGGCTGATGTGATGGCGATGTTGTGTGAATGCAAACGGTGTCCACGAAAACCGGCGCCGGCGCCCTCGTCCTCGTTGACTCTTCTCCATCATCAGCGGTGACGATGGCACGGAATCGTGACCTGCCATGGACTGCGCCGAGTACGAGGTAAACTCGGCGTTGAGCTCGCGCAGGAACCGGTCCCGCTCAACGAGCCCGTCGTTGACCTGCTCCTGGACCCGGAACAGGCGCAGCGGGACGAAATGATGCAACCCAGGTTCAGAGATTTGCGTGTCCAGCGCCGACACTACCCGGAAACACAGTAAAGTACAAGGCTCTGAGTCAGGGGACGGCAGTTGTTGGCTGTGACATGGCGCAGACAGTGGTTTCCCCGAAAAGCGTACCGCAGACGCAATGTTTTTGGGCAGGTTGGATGCGAGTTCGAGAATGGCTCGGTAGAGGTAGTCGGCAAAGATGGTATCTGGCGATGTCTGGAGACTTTCTGTGCTGCTGCTGCTGTCACTGATGAAGGCGGACAGATGTTTTAGGCATGTCGTGATTGTGAAGTCGCTCATTTGAGATATCAGATCCAAGTCCGCCTGAGAGAGTGATTTGACTGGGAGAGAGGAGCTCGGCAGTGCATTGGGGCCATGCGTTGTGGCGAGGACTTCAAAATTCTCTTGTACTGTAGGGCGCATAGCGAATGCGACGACATGCACTCCAGATGGATAGCCCTTTGGAAGCCGAGAATATTCATGCATCTCGTGTAGGTGGGCCGTCAACTCGGCCACTGGGACATGAATCCTGGATGCCAGGGTGCTCGCAATGCGCTCAATCGGGGCAAACCGAAACCCATTGGCCATGAACCGCGCCACCTCATCTTGGCTGGTCAATTGACGCACAGTAAACATGAGCTGGCCCTTGCCAAGGCGCGGACGAGACGACATGGCCGTTGACGACCATCGCCGTGAGATCTGCGTGCTTGTCGACACGACTTCGGGATACAGCTCGCCCAGCCCAGAAAGGGGCTGGCGCATTTCGTCGGCCAGGTCTTGCGCAGAGACACAGAAAAACTGCTTGAAAAGGGTGTCGAAGCCGAAGCCAGTGCTGACATGGTTGTCAGTAGCACCACGTTGGTGGATAAGTCGGTTTATCTCTTCTTCGTTGCTCTGCAGTGTATGCTTCATGAACGGGATGATGTCTTTGACTAGAGACCAGTTGCGAGACGCTCGAAATGCCCAGAGAAAAGCCGCGTGTGTCCGGCTAAAGTCGTCGTCTTTCATATACTATGACATTATCAGTCTACTGGTTTCTACAAATGGCGAGAAGACTCACCCGGCCGATATATCGATCAACGATCTTGCGAGTCGGCAGTAGGGCCTGCGGGGTCACCATGATACGGCCAGCAGGATCAAAAAGCACACATGACAGCACCAATTGACGTGCTCGAGTCGTCGAGCGTCGCCGATTGCCGCCAGCAACAACGGCGCAGATGGACAGAATAACACACGACGCAAAAGACTACCACTGTTAGTCACCAGTCGACGTCTAGATCAAAAGAAAACTCACCAAGGCTGAGCATATAATAACCGTCTGTGTTCTCGACAGTTGCGCCCCAGTCTTTGCCCCAGGCACACGGCGGTACGTCGTGCCTACTGCCGCCGTCCAATGCATGCCGGACACAGCAACAGCCATAAGCGCAGCGCATATCAGCCTACGCCACCAGCTATCCGCCCAAGCGGCTTTCCATCGAAAGAAGACGGCCAGCGCCACCGTGGCCGAGAACACGGCAATCATGGCAGCCCCAACGATATTGCCGACCGCGTACGAGCAGGTGTAGTTGGAGATGCCGAGTTGCCCGATATAATGCATGCCGCAGATGGCGCCACCAGTTAGCACCCCCCCTGCTACGAGACGGGAAATTGCGGGACGTTCTTCAAAGGAGATGGCGTAAAATGCGGCGCAGAGGACGATGATTGGCAGGATGAGCGAGAGGATGGTGAAGGGGATGTTGTACGAGATTTGGTCGCTGTCAGCGCCGTTGCCGAGGTAGATGGCTCTGTTTCCGATGAAGTGCATGCTCCAGATGCCAATTCCGCCCATGGAGATGGAGGATGTTAGCAGGAGATACCTATGATTGTCAACAACCTTCTTTGTTTGTTTCGGGCGAGGTTTCATACCAATTCAACAAACCAGATCTAGACGTCCTCCGATGCAGCATTTCCAAACACGTCACCGAGCCCATGGCGCTGATAATATACGACAGCGCGATGAAGCCACCGGCATACGACACCGGCATAGGCACAAGGCCATCCTCCATGGCCTGTGATGGTGCCATAGTGAACTCAACAGACGGAGTAACCAACCCTAAAATTCTGGCGCAGGACTGTGTGTTTCATTTTATAAAAGAAAAAATCTCATAACCAAACGGAACTCTCCGGATTTGCCATGCAGCAAGCGACACAGAACCCAGTCGATTTGCGGATCACATTATAATGGTTCGGTTCCTGCAAGGCCTCCACCCACCCAGACTACTGCAGGAAATTATGATACATAACCTTAGCCATGTGGCATGCATGAGGGTCGGACAAAGAAAAAAAACCTAATCATTTCTCCTACGAATCGCCCATTGGACGAGCCGGAAAATTAATGGTATCCACAGCACAGCTCGATCGATGCACCCGATATGAGCGGTAATCTACAGATGCCAGTACGCCACGAACACTAGTAATCGAATCACGATGCTGGAATTGATATCTAGCGTCCGCAAGAGAGATTTTTTTTACCCCCCCTTGCTAAATGTTCCCACCATAATAAAATATGGTTTAGCTTTGTGGAACTTGTACCAGAGCAAGACAGGTTCGTAGGAATCGTAGCTAGCGGCGGCCATGCAGGACATGGATGTGGCTGGCTACGGTTGTACTAGTTCGTAGCAGGGCTATGCTTCCAGGCCTGTCCGGCTCGCTTCAAATGCCTGGATTTTGCATCGTCAAATCTATTTTACTTTTTCCTCCTCGCTTTTTTCTTACTTCTCTTTTTTGGTTCAGCGGCTCATGCACAAATAGATCATCCTTCGTGCCCTTACGTGCAGCAGTTCGGAACTTGAATAATTTCCTACCTACGTACGTAGGTAATACTTACGTAGTGCAAACCTATTATTACAATAGTGGAGAAGCCACATGGCTGATGGATCAATAGTGTCGGTGTGTTGGGCCAGTCCGGACTTCGTTGTGACAGTAATGCATATTATGTGCGGTTAGGGCTAGTCTGTTCCTGACAGGTCAAGTGTACAGGTAACCTCCAGTTGACCTCCTTGCATATACACAATATACATATCATGTGTCAACTAAAGACGCTGGAAAATACAATCATATCATTTGAGGCGTTAAAATAGCTTTTTACTACGACTTTGGTCAAATTGCTTGTCGCGATAAAACAGAAAATACTGACCCACCGGGTAGAACGGAACAAACATCGGCATCCCTCCGAGCAACATGTGCACTAGAGTAGGCACCTCTTTTTACCATGTACTAATTACTGCAGTATTGAATTTGAGGGCAAAGTAAGATGCTGCGATTAGTTATCAAGTTTTTATTACTTGTATACATCAAAATTCAATTCAACTTTTTCTTCTCGTTTACAAAGTATCCGTGACACACCCGTGGCTGGCATCACCCACCAATCTAGACCCCAGTTAGTCAAGTCTCCAGAATGTAAACATGGAAAGGAAGGACAAAAAAAAAAACGTACTTGGCATATTTCCCCAGAGTCCCCCTCAACGTCAGGCCCGTAGGCGGCAGCTTTCCAGCCACGCGGTCTGCCTCCCACTGCTTGCGGCGCGACGCCAGCTCTTCCTCGCCGACGTGTAGATCCAAAACACGCGTCTCGGCGTCGATTGTGATTTCGTCGCCGTCCTTGACCAGACCAATAGGGCCACCCACGGCGGCCTCGGGCACAATGTGACCGATCAGGAAACCGTGGGAACCGCCAGAGAAGCGGCCGTCGGTGATGAGGGCGCAGGAGGCGCCGAGGCCGGCGCCCATCAGGGCGGATGAGGGTTTGAGCATTTCTGTACGAGTTAGTTTATATTTTTGCTCTTATTTTTTGGTCATACTGACCAGGCATTCCAGGACCGCCCTTGGGTCCGCAGTATCGGATAACAACCACCGTCTTGTCTTCCTTTTTGATCTCCTTGCGCTCGAGAGCGGCCGAAAAGTCGTCCTCGTCGTCAAACACGCGCGCCTTGCCCTTGAACACAGTGCCTTCTTTGCCCGTGATCTTGCCGACGCAGCCCTCGGGGGCCAAACTGCCGCGCAGGATCTGGATGTGGCCGGTCTTCTTGATGGGCTGCGAGAGCGGGCGGATGATCTTTTGGTCGTCGGGGAAGTCGGCGGCCTTTTCGACGTTTTCGGCAAGGGTCTTGCCGGTAACAGTCATGCAGGAGCCGTCAATCAGGCCTTCCTTCAGCATGAACTTGATCAGAGATGGCGTGCCACCGATGTTGTACAGGTCGTTGAAGACGTACTTGCCAGACGGCTTCAGATCGGCCAGGTAAGGGGTGCGATCCGAGACGGCCTGGAAGTCGTCAATGGTCAGCTTGATGCCAACCGAGTCGGCAATGGCAATCAGATGGAGAACGGCGTTGGTCGAGCCGCCAGTGATGTTGACGAGGATCATCGCGTTCTCAAAGGCCTGGCGGGTGAGAATATCCGATGGGCGGATGTCTTCAACCAACAAGTTCTTGATAGCGGCACCAGCAGCCAGACATTCAAGCTGCTTGGCCTTGGAGTCGGCCGGGTTGGAAGACGATCCTGGCAGCGTCATGCCCATAATCTCAATTGCACTAGCCATGGTGTTTGCCGTGTACATTCCACCACAAGCACCCTGGCCGGGGCAGGCGTGACGGATAATGTCAAAGCGCTTCTCCTCGTTGATATCCCCACTCAAAAACTGTCCGTAGGCTTGGAAAGCAGAAACAATATCAATATTGGCATTGTCTTGCGTGACAGCGCATCCAGGCTTGATCGAGCCTCCGTAGACCATGATACTAGGCCTGTTCACCCGTCCCATCGCCATCAACACACCAGGCATGTTCTTGTCACATCCGGGAATGCTAATGTTCGCATCATACCACTGCCCACCCATAACCGTCTCGATCGAGTCCGCAATAAGATCGCGACTCTGCAACGAAAACCGCATGCCCTTGGTACCCATACTGATTCCGTCACTGACGCCGACAGTGTTGAACTGGTACGCGATCAAGTCTGCCTTTTGTACACCTTCTTTCACCAAATTGTTGAGCTGCAGCAGGTGCATGTTGCACGGGTTGCCTGTTAGCCAGACCGATGAGATTCCAACTTGGGCCTTGTTCATGTCGCTTTCGGTTAGGCCGGTGGCGTACAGCATGGCTTGCGATGCACCCTGCGAGATGGGCTGTGTGATGTTGCGTGACACCTTGTTGAGGGCGTCATCCTTGTGGCGTGGGAGTGTGGTTGAGAGAGAACGACTAGAAATGAACCCATATATTAGCTTTGTCGGTGTGTTATTCGTGTTGGCTTTTTTCACTCACGAGGCAAGAGACGCATTCTGAAAAGCTCGAATGGCCGAGGGCATGCGCCCACGAGCCTGTGACAGAAACATTTTTGCTGTGAGTCAACCGCCAATTGAGTCGTGGGCTGTGTTGTTTGAGTTTCAGTGACCTGCTCCGGGGAACATGAATCAATTGACGAGGGACGAGGCTAAGAAATATGGGCTGGAGCTCCCGCCGGGGAGCAAGGGCGAACTCCGGTGTCGGGACCGCACACGACGTCAGCCAATGCGCGCGCTGCAGATGTCATCCTGCATGGTTGGTCACGTGAGTCCTGGCAACAATAAATTGATATTTCCGTCACACACAGAATTTAAATGCAAAAGTAGCTGTAATCATTCTTGTTTTATTTATTGTTACATTTTTTTCTAGTTGTAGGAATCAACGCCTCCGCTTCAAATGGTCACCCGATACCCATGATGTCATGGTAGAGAAGCGGGTATGCAGTAGTCGTATCAAACATCATTAACCATTAACCATAAGCAATCATAAGAATATATATAGTACAAGACACCGCCAACGATATCAGCAAAAAAACTCAAGTAGTGTTTCAAGGAACCTCCTTGTCCCCTCGTTTCAACTCTCCGTCAAGAGCCAGGGCGTCCTTGACGTACGCACCGCGTGCAATCTCGTCCAAGCCCTTCCGCCTCGAATGCCGCTTCAGCAACGCTTCGACACATTCTCGCGCACCTTCCAGTTCCTTGCCTTTGGCAGGATCCCATTCTTGGTCCTCGTCAGCATAGCGGTACCATGACCACTCGCAGCGGGCGATGCGGTGCGGTGTGCGGGCACGGAGCTTTTCCGGGTCGCCCCGGGTGCCCGGTAGGACGTCAAAAGGAAGACGGCTCTCCATCATGGCATATAAAAGCACACCTAGCGCCCATGCATCGGTGGACCGCCCGTCGTACGGCTGGCCCATGAGGATTTCGGGCGCTGCGTAGTCTTCGCTACCGCATCGAGTGTGCAGCAATGGACTCTCTGGGGGCTCTGGAATCCGTCGAGACAAGCCCAAATCACTGAGTGTGATGACGGCACGGTCATACGTGCGCCAGTCCGACACTTGTTCCATGGCGGACACCGGTGGATTGACCAGAACGTCTAGGTTTGTCAGCGCATTCATTCTACAGCTCAAGTACCAACGTCTTTGCACGTACTTTCCAATTTGATGTCTCGATGGACAATGTAGTTGGCATGCAAATAGCGCACCGCCGCTACCAACTCGGCAAAGATACGTCTGATGAGCGGCGGACTCAGTGTCTTCATGGCCGAGGTAGCAAAGTCAAAAAGATCCCCACCCGGGCAATAGTCCAAAACCAACAAGGCTCGCCGTTCGTCGCTCCCAAAAGCTTTCAACTGCACCAAAGACGCATGGTTGACCGATTTGAGAATCTCGACTTCGCGCTTGAGAGAAACCTCGACGCGGTCCTCGTCTGCGCCTCCCGCGGGTCCGTACTCGATAATCTTGACAGCCACTAGCTTTTGCGACATCACACTAGGCATGCGGACATGTCCATCTTTGCCTGGTGCATCCTCAGGTATGCGCACGCCAAGACTGACCTGGCTGAATGTCCCCTGACCTAGTTGGCGCAGTTTCCGGTATTTTCTGGGTTGCTTCGTGCGGATTGAGCGAACATAATAGATTTCACCTTGAGAACCGTTCAAAAACTCGTTTTTGATGATGGGCTGAGAGCCAACGTCGTCGTCACCGCTCTGGGTCGATCTAGGAGGAGTTGGTGGTCGCCCTCCGGCAAGGGAAAGACCCCTCTGGACGGCCAAATATTGTTCGCGATGTATATTTCCCATATCAGTCGCCAAATCCGCCGCCGACGACGAGCTTTCCATAGAAGGCCCCGGCCCAGGCAGCGCATTTGGTCGTGGATGCTGTGTCGCCGCTTTCTGAGGGATATACTCGCTCAGGCTACGGTTGCGCGCATGGCGTGGCACGTTGTCGGCTGCCTTGTTCGCCCTATCTTCTCGAACATCGTCGTCATTCAGCGGGTGCCCGCTATATCGCCTTGACCGAGAGTGAGTGGAGGCGGTGCGGAGCAACTGATTCGAGTCGCTTGGACGCAGATTCACAGAGCCACTGCGCGAGATAGTCGACGAGGTCCTGGAGAGAGAATGCGACGAAATGGTGCGCCCCCCGAGCCGCCATGGTGACGGACTGAGGTATCCGATTGGCGACGGCAGCGGCGTGATGTCCGCCATGGCAGCCAACACAGGCGACGAGATGGCAGACGAGCGGACAGACGACGGCGACAGGGAGCTCGTGCTAGACAGCGCGTTCATGCGAATGGCCCAGCTGGGGGTGCGGCGAGGGAGGCTGGCCGTCGAGAGGCTGTGCCGTAGTAGTTGCGGCTCATTATCATGGAGCGGGGTGGTCTCCATGGTAGATAAGTCAGTGCACACATGAAGCGCTGGCGATAGCTGTTGATGCCGTGGCACCGCGCCATGGCTTGTCCATGCTGCAGACGTTGCGGACTGTGAAACAGTGCAGGCCGAATCCGGGGTGGTTGGCTGGGCCGATGTTGACGCTCTCGTCCTTTGTATTTCCTGCGACCTGCGTTGCTGCGACGGCGTCTCTGACCCAACGGTCTGTCGACGAGGCTCGGGGGTCAACATGGACGGCCAAGAGGTAGAGGACAGAGCCCCGACGGCGGGGGCAAGGAAGGCGCCGGGTTTGAAGTTATATAAATAATATTTTTTCTTCTTTCCCTTGAATCAAGGGAAGGGCCGGGGAAGACGCCGGCACTAGGCTTGGCGGCGGAACTCGGGCTAACGTAAATTCGGCGGGAGCGGGTGCATGATAAATCTATTCCATAATAAGAGCGGGGGTAAACATAATAGTTTCAGTAAAAGCGTAGTACGTAGTAGTATAGGGCTGCGGCCTCGGTCAAGAGAGGAGACGAGACAGGATAGACGGATCGGACGACGAGTTGACGCAGAAGGAAGGAAGAAGAATCACGGGAACAGGGACTCTGGCTCCCGCGTTCAGCGGCAACAGGATTATTATTATGGTAAATGCGCCACCAGCCCCAATGACGAAAAACTTTGGGGGAGGCTGCAGCCAGTGTTGCTATTCTCGGTTTCCTGCTGCGAATCAACTAGTGAGCAATCACAGGCATGCACTCGCCGCGACAGGCGCTGGGCTTGCCTAATGCGGCAGTTCCGAGGAAGTCACGTGGACGCTATGCTAAATCAGTACTAGGTCCGTGCGACTGCCTTCTGGGCGTCTAAAGGTCTTAGTGATGCGCTTATCTTCAGGCCAGGCAAGTATGCAGATAAAGTCTTTTATTTGACTACCTATTATTTTTAATTGTTAGTATTATCATTAGAGACAACTATCGGCCGACAGCATTGGCAAACAACACATCTGCATGTGACTGTCGGGGCCAATTCAAATTGCAGTGTTTGAGCTGCATCGCGTCGCATGCCTGGAATGCACACGGTGATTGGCAGTTCGGCCTTGTTCTTCTTTTCAATATGCACCATGCAGATCGCTGAGTCAGGTCATAGAATCAGCCTTTACGATTGTTGTCATTATTCTGGCCGAAATAATGCTCCGTACCTAAATCTAGTCTCTCAAATGTTTATATGTCACCAACTAAAATCAGCTAATATAATGTGCTTTTATTCAACACTATTTGTCTAATATCCATGTGATCATCGCCAATGCTAACACAGACAACCGCTAGAAAGAAACCTCAAATAGACAGAAAAGCCTCTATATATACAATACAAGGTCGAAGAGATCCATGATCATGCCCGGTCCCAAACCCGTCAGAAAACGAGTATAAAATGCCCTGACGCCGGAGTTGGAGATAGTCTGGTGTAATACTCGGGGGAAAAAGAAAAAGAAAACATTATTGATGGTACAGTGCGCGGAGAATGCATAACTCGGTAAAAAGCGCGGAGCTATGACATCGATTGTATAGGAGTGCATGTCGGCTGGCGATCATAGCGAAGAAGAGATAGGGGGAGTGGAGTGTTTTGTTCACGAGAAAAGGGCCTTGCGAGTGACCTGCAATAGATAATCAGTATTTTGAATAGAAACACAAGGAAATTTCAAGTTAGATTTGTAAAAACTTACAGTCCAAACACCCGCAATGCTAGCCACTATTCCACCAGAGATAAGCATTGGCCGAGTACCCCGGGTACTCTTGAAAATCATCCCGCTCAGGGCACCAGCAGCAATACTGTTGGCGGCGTCATGCTTTCCACGGCCGTATCCGATCATCGAGTTGATGCCGTTGTAGACCATCGCGACAACGCCGGCCGAGTTTCCGAGGAAGGGGCCGCGTCGGGTAATCGAGTTGAGCACGCCGTTGAGACGCAGCTTTGGCGCCGCGGTGACCGGCGTCCGGCGGAGACCCTCAGCCAGACCCCATGCTCCTCCTATCGTCAAGCCTGCCAGATATGTCGTGCCGGTGCCGTAACAGAGGTCGTCCGACCAGCCTCGGGAGGGAAGAGCCGAGCGCGATCCGGGGAGGGAGTCCAGAGCAGAGTCCTCCAGCGTGAGATAATCAAGAGCGTCTTGGTTCAGCCCAGCCAGAGGATGGAGCTGCGAGGGATCAGGAAGTGCGTTTTCCTGGAGGAAGGACGAGACATCTTGAGCGGAGGTAGGGTCGAAGCCGCCCTCGGTGGCCGTGGCTTTCCGGCCACTGAAAGAATCCCAGATCGCCATTATGTGTGAGAAAATAAAACGGGTGTATTAAAATATTTAAGAAGCCGTGCCGAAGAGAAAGATCGAAGGGAAATAATGGAATCGGGATGGCAGACTGATGCAAAGAACGGCGAAAAGGCTCGAGTCTTCCGATGACAAAAACTTTGTCCCAGCTTCCCCGTGACTGGCGCCAGTCGGAGCGCCGGAGAAACCCGCGTGCCGAGAAAACGCGCTAGTCCCGAAGTAGAAGCGACGTCTAAATTTCCGCCGCAAAGGAAAGTGGGATGTTTGGAGGAAGTCACGGCATGAGACTGCGACTTCGTCTTGTTCTTCTTGTTCTCTTGGAATCCATGGCAGTTTGACTGGCTGCTGTTCTCACCGTGAATTATGGCCACCGCCGGCTCCGAGCCTGTGCCCGATGGCACTGACAATGCGGACATACAATCACTGTCCAAAAATATACAATTGGTCCCAGAGGACGTTTTGCTCAACCTATGCAAAGGGCCCTTGAGGAACTTTGTTCGGAATTGTCAAGATGCGCAGTACGTTAAGGAATTCACATTTTTTTGTTTTTCTTTATTCCTTAAAAATCCAAATCTCCTTTACTAGCAGTAGTTCACAGTATCAAATGCTAACCGTGTATAGGCAGGTTGAGGGCGTCTGGGAGTCCGTGTTTGTCACCTTCTCAACTCGATCTGCATCAAGGAGCCAGACCTTTGCCGCTTCCAATGCACTAGTTCTATTTTTGGAGCATACCAGTGCATCCAAAGTCGACTCAACCCGGCAGATGCTGCTTTCTCACGAAAAATGGCTGGCGGTTTACCAGACAATCTTGACCAGATTCGAGGATTCCACGCCACGGCCCATGAAAAATGTTCTGGGCATATTGATCAAGATTCTCAAAAACCACCCAGACCCATCCGAAGCGCAATTAATCAGAGCTGGGGTGATTGATGCTACGTTGCCGAGCATCGTACTGGGAGATCCGCGATCTCGAACAAAATCTTCGGTGGCCACATTAGATAGGCTTGTGCGGGAGAATGCAATATCAGTCAAGACATTCATGTCATTAACATGTGACTGGCTCGTGGTCAATTATGAGAAATGGCGTCCACTCTACCAGGAGTACTGCACGTCCTTGAGCATTGATACTTCATACTTCACCAAGACAGATTTGAAGTACGACGAGACGAGCGAAAGTATCAAGACCATCGTACCTACGATACTCAACCTCGCGTTGCTTGTCTACCCAAAACTCCAAGGCGGTATCCAAGTCGCTGGCTCACTGATGGCTGCTTTGTATACAAAAGATATGGAGACCAACGACAATCCCGCGGAAGCTTGCTACCCTCTGATGAGTTGGGTTGTGCCAACCAGACATATCATGTTGCAAGACATAGAATCTCTAGAGTTCATGTCTCGGTCCATTTTGCTGTCCTTGTTGGAATGTGGAATCCAAGGCTTTCAGAAATTCATCGAAAGCTTGCCTTTGGATGTAGTGCTTTCTGGCAATATGAAGAGCCAAACATCAGTCGATGAATGCCTCCTCCTTTTCTCAGCTTTGCAAATTGGTAGGAAGACTGGACACGTGCGTGAATACTGTAAGTGCAGAATAGCAGAGTTTTCTGTTTCGCGCCTAACTGACTATCTCAGCCGACAAAACAACAACTGAAGCAATCGATAATGTAGCACCTCTCGTACTCGACACCAAAACCCTCGGACACTTCCTACTGCACAAGGAGCAGAAAATCAGAATGTCCACATTGTCCCTCCTTATCACTGATCCGATATCAACCGCGCCTCTGTCTGCTGTGGCACTAAACGCTATACTGACTGGTCTTCCGTCTATACATGCAGACTCAAATTCCAAAGTCCGCCAAGAGCTCACAAGTTTAAATATCAAGTTAATGGCACGTCTGCGAGGTTCGTCGATACAGAAGAATTTCATGGACAAGGACGGCCAGGTTGCAAAGGAATTCCTGGAAACATACGTTGCGTTTTTGGAAGGAGAGCTGGTCTCTACGGCCTCTTATCAGCGCCACATAACTTCTCTAAGGTCGCTGAGCATCATCCTCAACACTGGTGTTGATCCAAATGTTAAAAATGTCTCTAAAAAAGAGCAGCAGCTGTGGCGATACAAAGTGAAAATTCTCCGACCAAGCCTCTTCCGACTCCTCGTTAATCTCCTTCTTGACCCCTTTGAGGAAGTTCGGGGGAATTCCTTGACTTTACTTAATTTATTCACCAATGAAGCCCTCAGCGACTCGCATGGAGAATCCGACGTTGTACAACACCTGACTAAGGCTATGTCAAAAGCAGAAGTTTTGGCGAGCAACACGAGTCGCGCTGACCATACCGACACTGTTGCCAGACTCTATCATGCTCTATTCACCAGGACCAACAATGGAGACAGCACACAGACAGAGAAATGGTTTCAAACAAAACTTGGCGTCGTCAATGAACTACTGCAGAGGCTTGAAGCAAAGGTGTTCCGTCAAGGTGGACTCTTCAGCACCTCTACGCGAGACAGTCCTCTCCATGGATATTTGGCTGCTCTCAAGTAAGCAGACAGAAAATACTTCTTGAGCACGAACTAACTTGCCTAACCAGGTATATTGTCACAACGCCCAATTTCCACACTCAAATTGCAGACGATAAAGGCCGTGCGTGGCGGAATGTACACGACAGAATCATAGATGCATGCACGCGTATTTGGGAACAAGTCAAGCCTGTTTTGTGCATTGACTCGCCCGAGGGCCACACGGATGACTCTTTAGATGATTCGGCCCTCGGACCAAAAGACCTGTTGTCGTATTCATGGCGAGCCCTTCGAGAGACGAGTTATCTTCTTCATGCCACAATGGCCAATACGACATATGCTCCACAGGATACGGCAGGTCTGAGACGAGAGGATTACGAAACTATTGGAGCACTCAACTTTGTCCAATTGTCAGAACTGCGACACAGAGGGGCTTTTAGTGCGGTGTCGCAGTCGTTTTTCACCTGCTGTGCGCGGTGCGCAGAAAACAAAAATCCAGAAATTTCCAGCCTGCCGGATGGGTGGTACGAGGTAAGTGACTGCTGTCTTTTCGAGGAGAAACTCCCGCTGAACGATTACAGGAATCGAAAAAGATTATCCAGGATCAAGCATCCAAACTGACAAGAAGATCCGCGGGGTTGCCTGCTATTGTCTCTGGAATATCAATTGCCAAATCTGACAGCCCATTATTTAGCCGTATCATGCACGAGCTGCAAGAAATTTCGAGACAGCCAGCGCTGAAGAATGTTTCTTACAACGAGCTCTCACTGCCTCAAGTCCATGCGATGAACTGCTTGAAAGATATTTTTATGACCACAAAACTAGGAGACAAAATGGAGCCGTTTATTATGCCCACTCTCGGCATTGCTACCGAGTCCCTCAGTTCTTCAGTGTACGTTCTTTCCCAAAATATCTCGTCATTTTGCTAATTTGTTGTAGCTGGGCAATTCGAAACTGCGGCTTGATGCTTTTCCATGCACTGATGATCAAAATGTGCAAGAGACTGTCTGGAACAAGCTTTGGTGCCAGTGGCTCGTCTGGAGCCGAGTCTGGAATGACCATCTCCTTTCAGAAATATCCCGGCCTGACGCAGCTATTGACCAAGTTATTGACCTATACAGAGTCGGAGAGCGAGACGCAAAAGATATTCCCTGCTCTTGAAATCATTGTCGAAAAGGTTCCCTCTTTGGCTGATAATGATGATGCCCTGCTACGTGGGTTGGTTCTTGGCCATGTGAAGAGCTCTATTTGGATGGTTCGCGACCAAGCTGCCCGGGTGTATGCTTCTCTTTTGCAGTCTACAGAGATTTTAAAGTCTCTAGAACTGGAAGTGTATCCCGACACAGAGCCGCTGTCACAAAAACAAATTCATGGAAAATTATTATGTATTCGTTATGCTTTGCTCAGAGCGTGGCATTCTGGATACTGGCATGGTACGTGTTTGTGGAACTTGAAGAAGCAATACTGACAGTATTAGACCATTCTGGAAAAATATTTGAATTCATCCGAGAAACCTTTCATAGGTTCTTCCATCAGACAAAGTCTCAGTTTGGCCAAGCCGCCTTGGTTGATATATTGACGGACGCACTTGAAAATAATATCAAGAGAAAGGGTACGCAGTGAACTAATATTATTTAAACTGTATGGTTAGCTAACTCGTACAGAATCAACCCTGAGCGTTGCCAACGACATATTCGAGACCTACGACCTAGAGCAGACCATGGCAGGACTACTCATTTCACCTGAAGAACGACTGAACGAAATCCGTGCGGGCTCGCTACTCCGACGCTCGTTGACGTGGGGTATAATTTTGAAAAACTCGTTGCAGAGCATTTCCGAGTCTCCCGTCGCACTCATTGGACCTTTTTTCGACCTCTCTACTGGCGACAGCGATGCCGCATGCTGGATACTTGAGCGCGTGCGCGATGTATTCCCTGGGTACTCGCAGCAGAAAGATTTCCTGAGTTTATACTTGTTGATCTTGCTTCGGGAGCAAGAAGAGAGTGTCAAGTCGAGAGCGGTTTTGAATCTTTCAGAGATTCTGCAGGATGCGTTGGAACAAGGGCTGACGGTTGGGTTTGTTGATAAATGGCCGCGTGTGTCGGAGCATCTCTACGTTCAATCTCAGGACCAGATATGGAGTCGCGAGTTGACAGAGAATGTGCTTCGGCTGCGGGGCTCTTTATTAGCTTTGAAATACAGGGACATACAAATTGACTCTGAATCAAAAGAGTTTGCGCTGGATCTTCGACGGTGGGTTATTAGCCTTCGGTCTGCATTGAGCGAGGAAACGGTCAGTACTCTTATCGTGGTGTGTATATGCCCTACTGACAAATTTCCAGGTATTCTCTTCAAGACTCGCCGCCATTATTTCGCTCAAGGCGTTTTCCCTCGTCATGCGTAGACCTGATCAACCCCCAGCAACAAGCCCTGTATTCTTGGAGCTGTATGTGATATTGTACGACATGCTCAACGACGACGACGACGAGTTGAGGGACATGGCTGCACCGATCGCGTCATGGGTTCTCTCCAACTCGTCCGTTTTCCCTGACAGAATAGTCGATTTGGCCGGTATTCCTGCAAGAGAGAGTCTGGTAGAATTCCTTTCAACAAACTACGACAAACAACAACCCCTCTTTCACCACGCCGTCAAACGGCTTATGAACAATGTTATTGTTTCTGAAGGACAAGGCCCCTTTGTTCCCTTTGAGACGTTGCTTGACGAACACCGCAAGGAGAGCACGGTTCTCTTTGAGGAAGAACGGCAGAACTTGTTTATCGATGACGTATGCGAGATCGACACCTGGTCGGCGGTGCTGGCGCGTCTGGATCGATCTGTGTATGATCAGGAGACTGTTAGCAATCTTTTTAGCTGGGTGTCAAAGGGGCTGGAGTGTCTTGAGACGGTTGGAGAGCAGGACGGCGCCATTGGCTGGACAGCCAAACCTGAGGTGTACACTCTGGGCGTGTTGCTGTTTAGTGTGGCATCACTGTTCCTTGCTACTGGCGAGGAAGACAAAGATGCAAGCGTGAATCTGTCAAAGACTCTTGAGGGGTTGTATGCAAAGGGCCAATCTCTCGCTTTGCACCCTCACTGGCTGTCGAGAATCAGGTCAGCTGTGTCTGGTAGTAAAAGTAAATAGAGAAATTTAAAACCAATTATCAGTTTTCATCTAATTCTGCCCTTACAAAGGCGGCGGTCTGGGACTTTTGGCCGGTGACCAGCCACACGCTATTGAGCGGGCGTGGACACCGATGTTTGATTGTTTGATATTCCTTATTTGACAGTTTGCAGCGGTTGTTTCCAGCAATTTTGACTGTTGGACGCCATAACAATTGTGTACTTGTATCCCCGCCAGTCTTTCTTACTGTTGATCTCTGGATAATCAGCACATGCCACTGGATAATCCTCTGCACCAGCTTGATTATCTCCAACATCTCCCCCCCCACTCTCTGGTAGTGAAGACACTTCAATCTTGATATCCAGTCTCTATTCTGACCCGTGATACAAGACAGATACAACTCACTACCGCTTTCAAGATGCAACCACAAGTGTTGCTTCTGCTCATCTGCCTCTTGGTCATCGCCGTGACCACAGTCCTCTGCATCTGTTTCTACATCAACAGGACGCAAGTCTGGGTGCGCAAGAACGACGATAACAACAACAACAACAACCACCGCCACCACGCGCGTCGTCGTCCTCGCTGGCTGCCGTCGAGGAATTATCAGACATTTGCTCAGTCTGACCTCGAAACAGGGCCTCCTGGATCACCAGACCCCGAAGACGAGCCCCATCGACCTCCAGGCACACCTCCCCCACAACCCAAATCAGGACAACGCTCTGGTGTACCAAAGCACCCTGCACCACGCACCCTCTACAACTATCGCAACTGGGACCCGGAAGACGGCGTGATCGGGGTGACATACAAGACACGCGAGGAAGAGGAACACGGCCGCATTCTCGACGAAGAAACGGCGCGGAGGATCGAGGAGCATGAGCGGCACATGGACGATCCTAGCCCTTATGATTTGGAAGGGGCGCTTGCTCGAGGTGGGTCTTTGCCTATTGCGATACCTACGAAGCGTACAAAACGTCCTACTTTTCCTGTACCGCAGAAGCTGATATGGCAGAAGCTTACTCCGTTCGAAAAGGCTGGCGCCGTCTGGTGGCGCAATTGACCGGGGGATTTGGTTGGTTTGCGAATTCAAACACGAACAGCGCCGTATAAGGCGGGGAGGGATAATACCAAGACTTTTGGTAGGTTTTTTAGGGTCAATCTGTGCATGAACCACTTGGCTGACAGATTATTCATGCAGAGAAATGGAGACGGATACAGAACGAACAAAAAACATAAATGCCAGTCTTCTCAAAAATGAGAAGGCTGTGAGCGTTGTTAATAAGCTGGAAACAGCACCCTTTACAGTTCCATTGGTCTGATTTTACCTACATGACATTTGGAACCCTTGTATGTTTAGCCATAATCAATAATGTGGTTACATTGCTCGACCCGGTGGAGTGGTCGCTGCAAGAGCCTAGTTTCTCAGGATTATTTTGTATATTTGTGATTCCTTAGCTTCCAGACTTTTTAGTGACTGCAAGTGACAAAGAATCAGCCGAGTCATTTCATGCGGCTGTATGCACTCTCTTCTTCAAGGAGTAGGGTTGTTTAGGGCGAGGCTGGTATGCAGTATTTCTGCTGTCACTACCGAAAAAGGCTGATCTAGTGAGTGTTATCAAATGATGCGCTCTTCTAGTAATTTGTTTTTCTTTGCTATATAAGACAACAGTTTTCTTTGAAAGATATACAGTCATCTATTCTCATTTACATCCAGTCACTCTTAATATCCCTCCTTTTAACCAGCACAATGTCTGTTACAACTACTTTGATTGATACTCTGACTGATAGCCTGACTATCACCAACGAATTCCACCCTTCTATCTTCAAGAAAGATGTTGTTTCTCTCTGCTCAGCCCTCGAGGCTCCCTACTCCGAAGCCATTCTAGACAAAGTCCTGACAGCCTACTCGGAAAACTTCCACCGCGGCGCTGTGCTATGGAAAGCTACAACCCGCCCTGAAGATGGCATTGCGTTTCGCTTCTACGAGCGTGAGAAAGTCGATGTCCTCCAGCCAGCAATCCATGCCAATCTACTTGACTCAGCCCATCCCCTGATCCCGCTCATCAGGGCATGGGCCAACATTAGCGCTAGGGCTATTGCTTCTTGCGACTTTGATCCTGCTACGGGTCTCAACAAAACCTGGATCTGGCTTGGTGGTCGGCCCTCACTCGAAGCACTTCTCGCAGCACCGCATGTCCCTGAGCCTGTTCGTGCGTTGGAGCAAAAGTTCAAGGCTGTCGGACTCGACACTGTGCGCCACGCTGCCGTGGACTGGCGCTCGTCGACTATCAATATCTACTTTTGGGTCAAGGGACAAATCAACTTGGAGCTGGCAAACCGTCTCCTCTCTCTTTCTGGCGGCGGGCCACTGACCAGCAGCGAGCTGCAGCAGATCAAGTCGTTTCTGATCCCCGAAGGGTTCACGTTCGCGACGACTATCAAAGCGGCAACGGGCGACATTAAGCGCGTGGCCATTTACGCTCTCCGATTGGACAGCAACAGATTGCCCAAGATGGGGGAGCGGTTGTCTACTTTCTTCACAGAGGCTAAGAGCTACGATCAGCGTGATATGAACATTGTGGCGTGGAGTTTTGGAGGTGGGGAGAAAGGCACTGCAGACTACATCAAGGGGGAGCGCAGCTATTCTGGCGAGCTGGAGGATGTTCTTGCAGGATGGGGGTCGCCTATGAGGCAGACATCACCTATGGCAGTTTAGTACAAATGTCGGCATATGTTTCAGGGAGTGCTTGCAGCGCTGCTAGTAATGCAATTGACTTGTTTCGCACGAGTGCGTGATGGCGATCCAATAAAGGTGTGCTGAATTGTATAGCCAGGCGTACATGAAGCTAGGCACATATGTAGATCTCTCTTCCTGGCGATCTGCACGTCAAGCGGCGCAGTGCAGGCGGCGGAGTGCAGTAGTTGTCTTCGTGATCTCCAATTATTTCCTAATGCGGACAGTACTGCCTCAGGCACCGAGTCGACACCTCAGGCACCAAGGCAGCAACCCAGCCGAGTGACGTCTGAGCCGCCCGAACTCCCCGCTCCGTTCGTCTGCATCAACAACAGTCGGCTCACCAACTGCTTACATTATTTGCAAGGCTACAACCCATATTCATCGCCGTCCACTAACCTGCGTCTTGCTGCGTCGTCCTGCGTACCCCTGCCGGGTTTCTTCTCTGACTGCTTGTCATCTCCATCACCCGGATATATTCGGCTTTCGCTCTAATACCCATCCACCCAGCTCCGCAGCTGATTGCCGCTTTCTGCAATTCCTTTTTCTGCAACTACTCGGATTCGCATCGCCTTTGTCGCTATTCATCTTCGTCAAGTCCATCTCCGTGTAAATGGGTGATTTTTCCCGATAGTCCCTGCCTTTGATTGCGTCGTGATAGGACTCGCCGGTTATCGCAGCCTGGGTCAGGCTGCAACAAATCACCACACTACACTATACCACCCTGCATCACGCCAACTTGACCCAGGAATTGAGTACTGACCACCATTCATTATGTGGAACGACGAAGAGGATAACAACCCCTATGGCGCATTCGATCGCCCACAAGCGCATCTGTCCGAGTCGCTGCATTCTGGCGCGGCCTCGCCTCGTAGGTGCCCATGGCATTGCTTTGGGTTTGCTTTTACTAATAAGATGCTGGAGAAGCTCCATATGACCGCGATCTCTCACCTGCTTCACGGGTATCCTCGCAGCCGCCCGACTACGCATCGCGATTGACCGAAGACACGGACGAAGAAGAAGACGACGACTATGGCGTGCCGGCAGCGCCAGTCATGGGCCGCAAGAAGGGCGTTTACGATAGCCGCATTGAACAGATCCTCTACGAGAACCCCGAGCTTCCGATTCTGATCACGGATGCGGGGAAGAACCACGAGGGCGGCGGCGGGTACATTGTGTATACAATCAGGACTGGGGTGAGAACGTCATTCTCAGTATGTTTTATTTTTGTGGCCTAATGTTAATTTTATAGGACCTCGAGGTGCGCCGTCGATATTCCGAGTTTGCTTCTCTTCGACAGACGCTGGTCAACCTGCATCCCACTCTTGTGGTTCCCCCGATCCCAGAGAAACATACCATGGCCGACTATGCGGCCAAGCCGACAAAGGCAAAAGAAGACGTTGCTATTATTGAGCTGCGGAAGCGCATGCTGAGTGTGTTCCTGAACCGGTGTCGGAAGATGAAGGAAGTCCGCGAGGACGGCGTCTGGTGGCGGTTCTTGGATCCTAATGTCAGCTGGGTGAGTTTTTTTTTTCTCTCACTTTCTTTTTTCTAAACTAACATCTTGCAGAACGAAGTCCTTCATTCGCATCCTGCCTCTTCAGTACCCAAAAACAACCTCAAAGCACCCCCGCTGGACCCAGCCAACCCGACAGCAGCCCATGGCTGGCTTCCTGTGCCCTCGGCGTCTGCCAAGTTGAAATCTGCATCTGGCAATTCTGCTGCTGGGATGCCAAGCTCACCGTCCGAGTACTCCCAAACTCCCTCTACAGCTGCGCACTCGACGCCCGGCGTACAAGTCTTGGGCCGATTTCCTCCAACGTCGCGGACATTAAGTGAGCAGGATCTCGACCCGTATTTCATCAACTTTGAAGCATCGACACGCGAGCTGGAGCTGCTGCTTCAGGGTAATATTGAAAAGGTCAACCGCCGCACGCTCTCGCATCTCTCTTCCCTCTCGGCCGATCTCATGGAACTTGGCGCGCGGTACAATGGCTTCTCGCTGTCGGAGCAGAATCCAACGGTGGCTGCAGCGGTCGAGCGTGTTGGTCAGGCAGCAGACACATCGTACATTGAGACGGAAGAGCTGTCATCATCTCTTGGAGCCAATTTCGCAGAACCCATGCGGGAAAGCGCGCAGTTTGCCAGCGTGGTCCGCAGCGTGCTGCGATATCGCGTGCTCAAACGAGTGCAGGAAGACATGACGCGAGACGAACTGTCCAGAAAGCAAAGTCTGCTCGAGTCGCTGGAGAGGAGCGAGCATGAAGCCAAGCGCATTGACCAGTATCTCAGCAACAGCGCCAACCCGGCGTCCGTTGCGACGCGGCCGTCACGGTCTACGTCTGCATCTTCTGCGGCCAGCAGCAGCCAGGGAGAGACAGACCCTGGGCGAGGCTCTGAAGACACGGCGTCGGTGGACTCTGATTTCCCGCCTACGCATGGCGACGGTGCTTGGCAGCCGTCTGCTGGCCAGGGCACTGCCCATCGTGAGGCTATTCCTCCTCCGCCTGCTAATGTTCACCGCAAGAGCTCGAGCGGGAATTTCGTTGCGAACCGGATATTCGGTCGCATCAGCCATGCGGTGCATGGATTCGTTGATGTCGACCCTGAACGGTCGCGGCGAGACCAGATTGGAAAGACAAAGGAAAGCTTAGTTCAGGTGAGATTGTCTATTCATGGAATTTAACAGGGTTGCTGGGTTGCTGGGTTGCTAATCCTTTACAGCTGGAGCAAGCCCTCGGGGTATCTGAGAAAGACGTCAAGGACGCGAGCGCAGGTGTGTTGCAGGACCTGAAGCGGTTCCAAAAGGAAAAGGAAGAGGACCTCCGTCGGTACATGGTCAGTTACATATTATTCTTGTTATTGTTCTATGCTAACTACTTCAGGTCGCGTATGCGCGCTGCCATCTCGACTGGGCGCGCAAGAACCTCGCAACGTGGACTGAGGCCCGGGATGAGGTCGACAAGATCGTGGCGCGATAGAGGATTATAGAGAGTATAGGATGTGTATTTATTAATGACAGTAGCTCTAATACTGGTAGCTTTACAAATGACATGGATCACCTGACGCACCCTCTATTTGTAACATGTATGCTGTAGACATCACCTGCCAGCAGTGTCAGCAAGACAACGACAAAACACGATGAAAACACGATGATCAATCACAAACCAAGACCTTGTCCTCGTCATCTCCGCTTCTGCCTGCCGATCGCGATGTTTACGTAAGGCTGCGATGGGGACAGCGTCGAGAGAGAGCATATTCAACAAGAATAACACTGCAATAGTAATACAACCCTGCAACCACGAGCGGCAGATCCTGGCCCTTCGCTGCTTTGTCCCAGTCGCTTTGTCCCATCTATGCAACATTTACCGTGCCAGATCCCAGACCGACCACCACCGCCAACCAGCGGGCCAAACAAAGTGCAACTAAACTCCACTCTTCGATCGAGCCCATCCTAGTTTTTTTTTTTTTTTTTTTTTTTTTCTTCTTCTTCCATTTTTTTAACCCAGGCTTCTTGGCGGCAACTGGCTGGTAATACATATTACGATTACGCCAGCCCCTACACGCCGGATATCTTATTAATACTAATTTCCTAGCGAGTTCTCGTTGCAGAGAAGAACTGGTCGCTGTCGCCCTTGCGTGGATCCTGCCCTCGCCTCTTTTTCATCCTATCCTGTCTTCCCCGACATCGACATCGACATCGACATTTCTTCTTCTCCTTCTCCTCTTAGTCTCTTCTTCCTCGTGTTCTCTCGAGCTGCCACGCGACGTGGGCAGCTCACGTTCACGACGTCTTCCTCGAAGCGCCGCAAGGTCGTCGAGCAGCCTCGCCCGCACTCGCCAGCGTCTGCGCCTGCCGCGGACCGGGACAGAGACAGACGTCACCACCGCCGCCGCCCGTCCACGTCCGCGACTTCTCTCGACAACAACAGCACCACATCAAAGACGGCCTCAAAGGCGACGTCAAAGACAAACTCGCCCTCTCCCCGCTACATCCCGGCCCACCTGCAGGACGAGGTGCTCGGCGCTGCTGGCTCGCGATCAGCCAAAACAGCAACAGCCCGCTCGCCCACCCCCGAGCCCGCCAACAACGCCGCATCCCCGTCTGCGGCTTGCGCTGGGCTCTCGCTCAACAGCGATCCGCCCACCGACATGTCTGGCTCTGAACGGTCGGACGTGCGCTCGTCGTCGCCAGCGGTAAAACGCCGTATGTCCGAGGTTGACCAGACTGCAGACGACGTCGACATGGACTCTGGACCATCGGACCATTCACAGCCGCCCCAGCAAACAGAGGACAACTCACGCCCGACCCAGCGCCGTGCTACTTCGGTCGACATGATTGCTGGCGAAGGGGACGCCGACATGGCAGCCCCAAACAACTCCGATCCCGTCTACCCTACGCCGTCCAGCATGGCGACGTACACCAACTCGTTGTCCACAAAGGAAGCACCCGCTACGGTCTCGGAAGTCCCGTCCATCGACGAGCAGGTCATGCGTGTGCTGGAACTGGCTCAAAAGTTTCCCGAGGACAAGCAAAAGGGCTATGTGCTGTCGTACAACTGGCTGAACCGTGTTCTCGCGCGAAGCACGCAGGAGCCCGGCGGCAAGCCTGTAGATAAAAAATTCGCCGAGGGCGAGATTGGGCCCGTGGATAATTCGGACTTGGTGCTGGATGTTGATCCGACCAATGTATTTGAAGATGAAGTAGGGGAGCCCTTTGTGCCGTTACGTCCGGGTCTGCAGATGGGCGAGGATTTTGAGATTGTTCCCCAGGCTGCGTGGGATCTCATCTTGGCGTGGTATGGCCGGGCGGAGCAGTCTCCTGCCATCGTGCGATATGCACACAATACAAGCGATGGCAGCGCCCAGAATATTCAGTACGAGGTTTCGCCGCCAATCTACACCATCCACAAACTGCCGAGCACGTCCGCTGGCTTTTCCCACCACACTCTAAGGGACAAGAGCGCCCCGCCGGTCAAATTTCTTGCGAGCAGACAGACCAACTTTCAGAAATGGCTGACCAAGGCTAAGGAGCTCGCTCACATCGACATGGCTACCAAAGTCCGTGTTTGGAGGGTGCTTGACGGGTTGAGCAGCACACAGACCTCGGGGTTTATTACTCCGGTTCATTCGAGAAGCAACTCGCCCGCCCCGGGTGCGACTCTGGTCGCCAATGCTGGGAATAGCCTGGTGTTGGATGTCAATACATTCGCTTCTCTTTCCGACACCCACCGCGAGCTGATTGAAGAGGCCAAGGACCAAACCAGCAACGAAAAATACAACGGCAAGTCCACGCTCGACACTTTTGGGCTCGGAGACAACGCCGTTCTCGTGCTGGAAGAGCAGATTGGCGGCCCTGGAGGCGGCGAGTGGGTGTCTGACGCGTCCAAGTCGACTTTGAATCGTCTCTCTATCCCTGCCGGCAAACCTGGCACTGCCAAGGTCAAGTCCAAAGCACTCACCACGACTAGTGGACGAACAACGCCTACGGAGCCGGTTCGAGGGAGGAAGAAGGACGGTCGGCCTAAGGGTAATACTGGATTTACGAACTTGGGAAATACGTGTTACATGGCTTCGGCATTGCAATGTGTTCGCAGTGTGGAAGAGCTAACTTATTACTTTTTGAGTGTGTTTTTTTTTTAGCAGTGTCTTGTGATTTTTGACTAACTTTTCCAGATAACTACCATAAAAAAGACCTCAACCCCAGCAACCCATTGGCCCACAATGGTGACGTTGCCAAGGCATATTCAAACCTACTGCATGCCGTCTACGACGAGGGCCCAGCTTCATTCTCGCCAAAGCAGTTTAAAAATACAATCGGGCGATACGGCCCCGCGTTTTCGGGGTATGGGCAGCAGGATTCGCAAGAGTTTCTTCTTTTCCTCCTCGACGGGCTTCACGAAGATCTCAACCGGATTATGAAGAAACCGTACATTGAAAAGCCAGACTCGACCGACGAGATGGTGAACGACCCAGCAGCCCTGAAAGAATTTGCGGATAAATGCTGGGACATTTACAAGGCTCGCAATGACTCGGTTGTTACGGATTTGTTTGCTGGAATGTACAAGTCGACTCTGGTGTGCCCAAGCTGTGACAAAGTCAGCATTATTTTCGATCCCTTTAACAACCTGACTCTTCAGCTTCCTGTTGAGAATTTGTGGAGCAAGGACATTTTCTACTTTCCCCTGCACAAACCTCCCGTGCTTCTCGATATTGAAATCGACAAAAACGCCAGCATCAAAGCGCTCAAGGAGCTTGTCGCGTCAAAGACTGGAGCCGACCCACAGAAACTGATCATGGCGGAAATCTACAAGCAAAAGTTTTACAAGTTATTCGACAATACTAGTACCGTTGCAGACAGCAACATAAGCTCGTCGGACGATATTGCTATTTTTGAGGTGGAAATGGTCCCGACTAATTACAACCCGGACCGACCCAAGAAGACGTCCTACTATTCGTCATTTAGCAGCATGGACCACGAAGATATCCCCAAGATTGACTCTCCTCGAGCGGAAAAGCTGCTCGTGCCCATTTTCAACCGTGTGCACCGACCCAACACGCGCTTTGGGTCGAGACAAACGTTTGGTGCGCCGTCTTTTGTGGTCATTACTCGCGAGGAGGCTCTTGACTACGATACTGTTCTTTTGAAGGTGCTGCAAGAGGTTGCCACTTTGACGACGCGAGACTTTCTCAACGAAGACGGTGGTGAGGACGAGTCGACGCAGGGAGATGCCACGGATTCTGACGCGGTCATTATGGATGCAGATGATGCAGACTCTGACGCAAAAGTCAAGGCTGCGTCTGTACAAAGTGAGGATGGGCTTGTGGATGTGTCTATGGAAGATGCGGCGCCTGCCACGACAACGACACGAAAAACGCTGCCGACGCGCTTCCGCCATCTTTTTGAAATGAAAGTTGTCAAGTCAAAGAACGAAGTCATCCCGTTGGGTTTCTCGTCGGTGGATGATACTACAAACTACATGTCGATGTCCACACGGATACCGAAAGAAAAGTCAAAGGCTAATGTGCGCAAAGCCGAGAAGCGAAATGCCTTTAAAAACAGCCCAGACAGTCCGATCAGCAGCGAGGATGAAATCAACACGATCCAGGTACCTACAAAACGGCATTCTCAGGCGAGCACGAGCTCGGGTGAATCGCCGCGGTTTTTGGCCACGGCGGACAGTTCCGAGGACGAGATTGCACCAGAGAAAGAAGTACCAGAAGTACCAGAAGTACCCAAGGTTTCGTATATCCGCCCTGGTGAGGGTATTGTTCTAGACTGGAAAGAGACGAGCTACGATGGCATGTTTGGCGCAGACCCAAAAAGCCGCGATGAGCTGCGTGGAGCGCCAACGTGGACGAATGTAGAGCATTTACCTGATGAAGATTTAGCTAAAAGGCGAGCGCAGCGGGCCAATCGACGAAAGAAGGGCTTGACGTTGGACCAGTGTCTGGATGAGTTTGGTCGCGAGGAGATTTTGTCAGAGAACGACGCGTGGTACTGCCCGCGATGCAAGGAGCACCGACGCGCGAGCAAAAAGTTTGAGCTGTGGAAGGCACCGGATATTTTGGTCATCCACCTCAAGCGGTTTAGTGCCAGTCGAGGGTTCCGCGATAAGATTGACGAGTTGGTGGATTTCCCGATTGAAGGGCTGGATCTGAATGGGCGGATTGCCTCGGCGGCGCCGGAGGAGAGTTTGGTGTATGACCTTTTTGCTGTGGACAACCATTACGGGGGCCTAGGCGGGGGGCACTACACGGCGTATGCAAAGAACTTTTTGACGGACGAGTGGAATGAATACAATGGTGAGTCCAGTATATTTGAAGTATTGAAGTATACAAGTAAGCTAACTAGAGATAGATTCGCACGTGTCCAAAGCAATCAACCCGAGCAAAGCAATCTCAACCGCCGCATATCTGCTATTCTACCGACGGCGCTCAGAGCACCCTCTCGGCGGCAAAGAACTGCAGGAAATTACAGAAAACTCAGTACGCGCAGACTCTGAAGACTCACGCGCAGGCTCCCCTTTGGGGGAAGGCCGGCGCCTCGTGGATTCCTCCCGCAATGGGTCTACGAGCGCCTTGGGCGCAGCCGCAGCAGCTCACCAAGCGGGAGATGGTGGTTTGCGAGCCGGTCCGCGAGTGAAGAGCGTGGAGGTTGAAGCCAGCGATGAGGACGACGACGACGAAGACTTGCCGCCGTACGAACAGCGCATGGATCTCGAACAGCCCTCGAGCCCCGTCGTCCCGGCAGCTGGGTTCCCGAATGAGGCGCCTGCATGGTCGTTTGATCGGTTGTCGGGGAGTCAGATCGATTTCGACGATAGCGACGATAGCAATAAAGCCGTTGGCGGCGGCGACATGAGTGATTTGGAGCAGTTTGTGGAGGGCGACATTAACGCTGCTGCGACGACGTCGGCGTCGACGTCGACGAATTTTCACAGTGTCCCGGCGGATGAGGATGAGGATCTGCCGGTGGTTGAGCTGAGGGTGGGCGATGAGACGTAAATAATCAGTATGATTAGATGAATATGATATGTTCTGGTTCTATAAAGTGGTTTTTGAGTACAAGGTAGCACGAGTGTACCTGCAGAAAGACTTGGCGGAAGTTTATGCCGTGGATCTATATCTCTTGGTACGTAGTTGTGTATCTCTTCACTGAAGAAGTCGAGAATAGCCCTAACCGCGGCATATCCAAAATAGGAATTTCTATCGCTCACTACGACAGACTACACCACATCACATTTAAATAAATATTTACACAACTCTACTGAAGAATAAGATGTTAAAAAAAAATAACGATCGTAAGTAAAACACTCTGACATCATATGCGGCTCACGAGGCTCATGCACACAGCCGCGATTTAACCCAAGTCAGCCGCCGCCAAACGGGTCAGCTGCATCGACCACTGCAAAGTGAACAGCTATGCCCACCTGTTCCTGACCGCGCCACATGTTTGCGCGACATATGGGACGAGTCAGCGGAAAACTGACTGTATCACTGTAGCACTGTGCGTCAGGTACCATGAGGACGGACTGACTGAGTAGTAGTAGTTGTCGACTGATGAATACTTGCTGCGATGACATGACATGACCGGGCAAACGTGATGACCGAGCTGGTGACTCTGCGCCCTTTGTTATTCTTTTCTTTTCTTTTAAACCGGTGTGGCGCAGATACAAAAACAAAAAACAAAAACAAAAACTATTGTCTTGTCAAATAATTCCTTTGTTACTGGCACCATTTTAAATCCACGAATTTACTTGATATTCTTACATCCATGCATTTCTACTATTTTGTCTGGTTCCCCCCGTTCATCGTGGCCTGATTTTCCTCGCGGCCAGAACATAAATGGACGACCTCTCGGTACTCGACCTGGCAACGCAACAGCATGGCGACGGACTCAGCCTCTTGGATCTTTTCGATTATCGATGCGCGACGGGACCAGCAAGACGAAAAACTGCCTATTATCGAGACACCGACCACGACGACGACGAGCTCTACCTCCTCCAGGGGCTTGCTGGTCTGGGCTCGCATCAAGAGCTGGTTTTTCTTGACCAGGAAGCTCTCGAATGGGAGCGGTTCTGGGCCAGGCAGGAAGACAGGCTGAGTAGTGGCCGGTCGGTTTGGAGCACGGAGACGTGGGAGGATTCTGCCATTGACGGGGAGGACGAGGGTGAGTCTCGTGTCCCCGCAATATTTTTTTCTTTATCTTCTTCTTCGTTTTTGTTGTTTTGTCTTCAAACATCCCCAACCCAATACTGTCTTTTATCCTCATCATGGCCATCAACCCACACGACCCTCGAGCCGGCGAAGACCTCGATCTTCCCGACTCTGAGCGTCCAGGGCTGCGTCCCTCCGACTTTGGCTTCATTCCTACATCCATGCTCCCTCCCAGACCCCAAGTGCCTACAACCCGCACTGAAACAATCACAGTCACGCTCGGCCGCTGGCAGCGCCCATACACCGTAACCCGGCCCAACGCCGACTACCGCAGCGTGCCCGCCCCGATTATGCTACCTGGCTCGCCCGACCAACAGCGGATACGACGACCCTCGGTGTCGGAGTTTGTGCGTGGGCCGCAGAGGCGTGGGTTTGTGGAGGATTGCGTGGCGGCGAGGAGGGTCGATGATGTTGTCGCTAGTAATGCTGAGTATGATCGTGAGCGTGAGGGCAGGTATCCGCCGAGGGAGCCGAGTCTGAGGCGTACGAGACGGAGAGCGAATGAGTTGAGTGATTCGGATATTTCGTTGTTGAGTTTGGGGTCGCCGTTGGCGAGTTTGGAGGACGATAGGATGCGTGTTTCGTCTCCCTCGTCGTCGTCGTCTCGTGGATCGAGGAATCGCCAGCATCAGCAACAACAACAGCGGCGCAGGAGCTCGACACGGTATGGCCGACGTCTCGACGGAATCAGAGCGCCTGTGATTCTGTCGGTGGATGCGCCGCTGGGCAACGATACGAGCTGGTCAGACCCCGAATCGCCGCGCTCTCGACGGTCTGCGGCGTCGTCGCCGGGGGGTGTTTTCTTGCTGGATGAGGATTTGGTATGACCTCCTCTTTCATCTTGTTAAGTGGTAACTGACATCTGTAGTAATACTTGCATGATACCCGGCGTTGTTTATCTAGACTAGACTAGACTGACTGAATGTACATATACTGATCTGATATACTTCCAACCCAATCAATCACAATCTACTTATTAGCCTGCTGATACTCCCCCTTGATAATACCAGGCAACTCGTCCAACAAACTCGGCCCAACAGGCTTCCAGCCCAGCAAGTTTGCCGCACGCTTTGCCGTACCGCGCGAGTTCATGCCCCAGCTCGCCGACTCGTACCCTCCATACTTGAGGGCAGTCTGGAAATCAACATGCTCGACTTTCGCCTCGGAGATATACCCTTGCTTGGCAGCTTCAGCAGCAACAGCGTGGGAGATGTCGCCCCAGACATGCTCCCCATTTTCGACAAGATAGTACCCATTCTCACCCCAAATTCCGTCTGCGTGGTTTTGCGACAGAGCGGCTTCGGCGAGGAGCAGAAATACATTGCTTAGATCGTGCACGTGCACGTTGTTCCAGACGGACTTGCCAGCGCCCAGAATAGGCGCCTGGCCGTTTTTGAGCGTGGTGCGCGCGAGGGTGTATACCTGACGGCTTTTTCGGTGGACGGGGCCACGGCCGGGTCCTTTATTCACCATCAATCTTTATTCTTTCTCCTTTTTTTTTTCTTTCTGTATGGCTTACCGTAAATAGTCGGCGGACACAACAACGCCGTCTTCACCACATCCGCATGCGCAGTCCCCGTGCTCAGCACAATCCTGTCAATATTGCGATGAAACGCATGGTCTGGCAGATGCGTCAACTCATCAACCCCTTCCCAGTCATTGTACACTTTGCCGTCGTACTCGCCGTACACCTGGCGATCCGAGTCTGCAAAAGTCAGAATGCCCGTGCCGCCGGTGTGCAGCCAGTAGCCAGGGCGAGCGGGCGAGTGGCCGTCAACCAAACCGGCGGCGATGGCGTTGGCGGCGGTTTCGTGGTCGGATGCATCTGCGGTGTCTATTTTCTTATCAGATGTCTGCGTTTTGCATGTGTTAGCGGAGAAGGGGGGGGGAGACGTACGAACGACGATATCTGCATCCGCGGCTTCTTTCTTCAACAGTTCAAAATCATCTAGCTCACCCACAACAACGCGAATACCCGGGAAAGCGGCTTCGATCTGCGCAGTCTTGCTGGCGTCGCGCACGAGCACCGAGTATGCGAATTCGGGGTGTTTGCTGTGCAGGGCAAAGAGGGCGTCGCCGCCGATGTAGCCGGTGGCGCCTGTGCTGTGGGTTGACGTTAGATTGTCCCCAATATTAGGGGAAAAACGTACAGGAAGACTTTGGCCATTTTCGATTTGTTTTTTTTTTGTCTGAGAATTCAATGTTTCGAGGTTGGAGAATTGGGGTTGATCAATATTTAATATTGGATATCTGGATGAGGTCATCGCGGGGACAGCGCCGAACTTGTGGGGCACAGTATATGTCCGACCAATAAGAGAATGTTAAATTCTGAATTAGGACTAGTTCCCGCAGCATCTCCGATGTATATTCTCGAATATTATTAATACATACTGTATTGTGCATGTTCTTGGTGTTGAGCTCATTAGGTGGTCTATATATTAGTAATTACTAATTGTGCGGGGTAGTAATGAGTTGTGTTCAATGTGTAGTGTCTATCGATTGAATATCGAATGCACCGCATAAATGGCGTACAATGTTTCTATATAAACGAGTAGGTTCTGATCTATATCCATACTCATCAACCCAAGTTCAAATATTGTTGCAAAGAGTAATTTGAAATGTTAAAATGTAACATCAAATACCTGATACTCGAGATACTGCTGGTCAAAATGCCGGACGGTCGTTATCCCGACAAGTTGACGAGATTCGGCATCGGCCCGAGACGCGGAGAACACTGAGCCGGCATCAACCCTAGCCCTAACCCTATCATCAACCATCAATACATGTACATCAATGCATCAGTGACTACGACCGGTGTTGGCATTATTCAATATACAAATTTATTTATATACATAACAAACCAGTTCATGACATGGCTTTTACAATTGTTTTCATCAAAATCAACCAAAACAATGGTGGTTATACAACGACGCCGGACCACAGTCCCCCGGTTATCCACTGCATTATCTTATATCTTCTTTCTTCGATCTGCTCCTACACATCAATAGACATCCCTCAATGAAAGATAATAATCAAATGGACGCGGAATATACAAACCTCGCGTCGCTGATCCAGCGCCGCGCCGCCGCCCACCCCAAACCGCGCTTCCTCGTTGCTGTTGCTGGCGCGCCTGGATCCGGCAAGACGACGCTCGCGGGGGAGGTTGTTCGGCGGATCAATTCTTCAAAAGCTGCAACAACAGCAGCCCTGCTCTCCATGGACGGATTCCATCTGCCGCGGAGCACGCTGGACGCCCTGCCCAACCGCGAGGAAGCATATGCGCGGCGCGGCGCTCCATTCACCTTTGATCTGCCCAGCTTTCTCGAATTTATGCAGCGAGTCCGTGACTGGGCAGACACAAAAACCCCTCAAGAAATATACGCGCCGTCATTTTCGCATACCACCAAAGACCCCGTTCCAAACGGGACGTGCATCCCGGCAAACACAGAAATTCTGATTATCGAGGGCAATTACCTGCTGCTCGACGAGCCGGGATGGCGCGATGTGTCAACGATGGTGGATTTGCGCGTGCTGATATCAGTTGATCTGGCGAGTACGCGAGAGCGCGTGGCACGCAGGCATGTGCACGCGGGCATTGAGAGCACGCTGGCAGATGCGTATGCGCGTGTAGACGCAAACGATGCGCTGAATGGGAAGTTGGTACAGGAGAAAGTTATCGGGGACGTAGATGTAGTAGTTCATTCAGTGGACGAAAAGACTTGAATTTTAACATGTATATACATAAGATACCATAAAAAAAAGCTAATCTACTCGCTCGGCTCCGCCATCTGGCCGAGCTTCTCCTCTGCGCGTTTCTTCCCACCTTCAGTCACACGCGGGTTTTTGGTAGCCCTATTCTCCTCGTCAGCACTTCCGACAGGTTGAAGTGAAAAGAAACGAGACACCCACGCTTTCAACCCGCCGGCCGTCCGCACAGGGTCCTTGGTCGGATTGCGCATTTGATACAAGTCCTCGCGCACCTGGTCGCCGCCTAGCTTATCAATCATTTCGCGCGCGTGTTGCTTGGCCGAGTCGGAGGTACGCGGGTTGCTTATTGTTCTGCTTTTGTTAGTATATCAAGCAGCACAAAAAGGGGTTCGGTAGGGGGTACGCTTTGTATCCGCGCAGCGCGTTGACGCGGTCTTCGGGCGAGGGCCCGGCTGGATCGAGGTCTTCGAATGGGGCTGACATGGTTTTTTTTTGTCAAAAGTTGTCAATTGATGTACTGAGTAAGTCGGACGCGGGGTTAAGTACTGGAGTGTGGCCATTGCCACCACTCAGTCATTGCGGCGTCAGTCGCCTTCGACATCATCTAACCGCCAACACCATGTATGAGTATGATTATTAGTATGCCACTGATTAATGATGTATCCATGATGCAGCGGCAATTGCCGCCGCCTCTGAAACAACATATAAAACACCCTCCAAACATCTGGCCGACCCTGCGTGACAGGTTCCCGGATCACAAAGCAAAATGACCACCCAAATAGAACGCGAAGGCGACGACAGCTACGAGGCCACCAACGACGAGGCACCCATCCCCTCGAGCCCCGTCGACGACTCTTACACGACTGCGGCCAGCGAGCCGATGCCCGTGCAAAGGGACGGCGCGGAGTATGCGGATCCGATGCAGCCGCCGGAATCAAACTCGGACGAGCAGTTGGGTATGTTTCCTTGAAAATGTGAAAAATTTAAGCTAATTTTTACAGCTACCGACGAGCGCGAGGCGATTGATCAGAGCAATGTGCTGTCCGGGGATCGTCTGCGCCACGCGCGTGCCCGGGGGCCGTACAACGAGGGCGCCAACGAGGATGAGCTGCCTACTTCAGTGCGAGAGGGGAATATGGGGCGGTCGGCGACGCGGCGGGCTGTGGAATAGTGTATATACAAGTCAGGCATAAAATTTATACTGTTATAGATTTATAGTTTATACTTCAAATCAAGCGGTAGGGGTCTCGCCGTACTCGCCCAATCATCGTGTAGCAGTGACATGCAGGTGCTTTAAGTAGACAGGATCGCCTGCGCACGAGATCTGAAAATTTAGGCATCTATTTCAGATGGGTTTTCTTAGAATACCAGTGGTATTCGCACCAACTTTAACAATTTGCTCGAGGCTCGCTATACGACGGCACGGATATACAACCATGGCACCTGCCACCGTTGCTCAGCCAGCGACTATCAATACCCTGGAGCCTAACACGAATCACGCAAAAGTGCAAACTTTGGGCAAATCGCTAGCCTTGTCAGAGAGCGAGGACGACCCCAAAATTCGCCAAAAATACCGTCCGTTTATTCTCGATGCCAGCACAGAGGAAGACTGGGTCAGCAACTTGGAGCTGACAACCGTATTAAATATGGCTGAGAATGATCTACAAGATACAAAAAAAAGGCTGAAAGTGCTGGTGTTATATGGTAGTCTACGCAAAAGGTCATATTCACGACTTGTGGCGTTTGAAGCCTCACGGATTCTCTTCCGACTGGGTTGTGATGTGCGCGTCTTTGATCCTGAAGGTCTGCCAGTAAAGAACGATACCGACCATGGCCATGCAAAAGTGCAGGAGCTTCGTGAACTCAGTAAATGGAGCGATGGACATGTCTGGGTTTCGCCCGAGCAACACGGCAATCTGGTTAGTTTCTCTTTTTTTGGTTGCGCAGTGATTACTTACAATTTCTGTCGAATTAGACCGCAGTTTTCAAAAACCAAATCGACTGGATTCCTCTGACTACTGGAAGCGTTCGGCCAACACAAGGACGGACACTTGCTATTGCCCAGGTATCTGGCGGATCTCAATCATTCAACGCAGTCAACTCTTTGCGAATCCTCGGCAGGTGGATGCGGATGTTTACTATTCCGAATCAATCGTCTATACCCAAGGCATATACACAGTTTCCCGATGAGGGTCAGCCCGATGATCAGCGGCTTATGCCGAGTGGGAACCGCAACCGTCTGGTGGATTGCATGGAGGAGTTTGTGAAGTATACTATTGTAATGCGACCTCATATGACTCTTTTCGGCGATCGTTTCAGCGAACGGGAGGAGAGAGCAAAAAGGAATAATAAATGAATTAGATGAGGTAGATGTTGATAGCTATAGATTATGCCAATATAGATAGTTAATAAAATTCTCTTTCCGTTGTTGCACATGAATTATTTGGCTTTTAGAAACATTGGAGCTAATATTAATGATGTTTTCAGATATCTATATTAGACAAATATGGCATTGAATCACAATTCTTCTCAACACCAGTTGACAGAGACATGGGTCATCAATACATATGTATGTTATAACCTGCCTCTCCCACATCGCCGCTATGCAATCTATGTAAGAGGATCTGGCTGCATTATATTGCCGCCATTATCTATAATTCCAGAGGCATTCTGTAATAAATGCTTTACTTTCTAATACCAATCAATCCATCCTAGTGAAGCCATCGTCTCCGCTTCAGACATTTACACGAGATATCGAGGTCAACCATCTAAACGTCTTTGGAAGTAATACATGTACTTTATTGGCTACACATACTGGCCGTGGGTATAAAAATGACTCTGTTGAACCGGGATCAACCACGATTTCGAATCATTCCGCCAGCAAATGCTCACACAATCAGGCGCTTGTTTGCTTTGGTTGAAGAAAAGGATGCATCGCCAGCTCACCAGCCGTTTTTCTCTTATCTGGATGCCAGACAAGCATTCCCTTGGCGAGATCCAGAAACGCCTCCTTTTCCTCTTCCTCAAGGAAGGAGACTGTGTCGCCTAGTTTCCGGTTCGGAATCAAATCTTCGTAGAGAAAGTGACCTGAAATGTTTCGTGAGTTTGGAACTCATTGAATATAGGAAACCAAGTAATACCATGATCGTCAAAGAATGGCCCACAGAAGTACTCCTCCGCTGTCTCGCACACGCTGCCATCTTGTCGTCGCACAGGTTCCGGCCACGAGTACTCTCGCATGTATTGATACCTTTGTAAGATCTCTGGAGGGGGTAGACCCAGCAAAGCTATCATTTCGGCGATGTGTAGTTTAGCATCGTACCGACCTTGTTGATCATGAATGTGCCGAAATAGTTCTTTGCCTTCGATCATATCCCATAACTACCCTGGATTAGTGGATGCAACAAATTTCGAAAAACAACAGGACGCACTAGAACACCGAGATTCCAAATATCCGCAGGCATTTGCCATCCATTACCCAGTATCACCTCTGGCGCCCGATAGTGGTCTGGCTGAATAGGCCAGACGCACCAGTCATCGTCTTCCTCGAGTCTGGTTGCCAAGCCAAAGTCAACAATCTGTGGTATATTTCTCAGGCTTTTGAGTGGTCCGAAGTCATTCTGGGACTGATACACTGGTCGCCCTGTCGAGTCAATTTTGAAAGCCATCGGGGTTTCAAGCTGAGAGTCCATGAAATCAGCAAGTACGGTTGGATCCTCGAATGAGACCATGATGTTTTCAAGCTTTAGATCTAGGGAGGTTGAGTATCACTGATGGGAAACGGGGCCGGAGATGAACTTACCTGTATGAACTATCCTGCATTCTCTGTGAAGATATTTAAGCCCCGTAAGAAGAGCACGAATATATGTTTTAATAAGGGGAAGTGGCATCCTTCTATCGTCAAAGCGCCGTTGGTACATCGATAATAGCTCCCTCATAGGCGGATACACAAGACATGGAAAAGAACCTTCCGGGCCATTAACTTCAAAAGAGTCCTCTAATGTTCGGAAAAGTGAGCGACCGCGATGTGATGGGTCTACGGTGGAAATGTGCTCTTTAACCTCACGCTTATGACCTGCAGAATTCACATATTTATTTGCAATTTTCAGTGCTACGACACGCTCTGGCTCTTCGATATGCCTGTGCGTTTGTTAGAGACGGAGAGAGATTCAGCTTGAACGGGGTTTCTACTGGCACAAGTCACGCGCGAGCCATACTGTTGAAGACACGCCCCAGCCAACCTTGACCAAGGTTTGGTAACGATCAGCGAGCACCTCTCCAGGCCGCGCTGGTTAGAAGTACTTGGAATCGTATACTGGCGAGATCTCTTCATCAACGAGTATGCTGGGTGATAAAGTTGGCCCGTGAGAGGGCATGGCAAACGGTTTCTTGCGAAGTAAAGCCGATACGCGAGGAATGGTCGACCTTAGAGTTTTCATTCTAGATTTATTCCCCGTAAGCCGACGGAACAATGTGATATCAATGGTTGTCAAAGAAGAAGATCAAGACTAACCCAAACATGGCTAGTAGGGAGCAGTATTGTCAGAACCCACTTCCAACCTAACACAATTTTTTATCAGATTTAATAAATTTTTATTTATATACAAATTATTCAAATTAATAAAACAATAAATCTAATTTTAAGTTTATTTTAAATTATTAAATAGCTATACTGTCTGTTATAGTCTATAGGGTATGGACGTTAAACCTGAATAAAGAAATACTAACTAACGTATTTCACAACCCCCGTCGGCCACCCAAGCTAGCCGGCCACCTGTAATCCCATACAAAATAGCCATTTTTTCTATTCAAAGTTTTAACAATTTTCTTAAATAACTATAGTTTAAATTTTAATATATCTTTCTGTATATATATATATAATACTATAAATGAAATTTTAAATAATATAAATCATTATTCATATATATTACCATTGTATTGCTGTATTTTATTAATATAGTTGTATTTTTTCTTAATATAGCTTTATATAATTTATTGTTTTGTAAAATCAATTTCTTAAAGCATTTTTGATATAATACTAAAAAAAAGATATATAGTTATTTAGTAAATTGTTAAAATTTTATATGGCAGAAAATGGCTATTTTGTATGGGATTACAGGTGGCCGGGCTGGCTTGGGTGGCCGACGGGGGTTGTGAAATACGTTATATTAGATTTTTATACTTAAAGGTATCACTAAAATAAACCCTATCAGACTTAAATACAATTCGATTTCAAAAACTTCCCAAAGATAATTAGTAGTATTAACATAATCTGCCTGTAAGAACCAAAACATGGTGTAAAAGTGCATCATTAGATAGCTACATAAAGCTCACGAGACTACTAAAATAGGAAAGGTTCGAAAGTTATGCATTTGCGGTTAACTAACTGTTAACCGCAAATTTGCGGGTTTGGTTTTGGTCTTCCACCTAAGACCTCAACGAAAACCGTGCCGCAGTCTAGGTAGGATAGATTCATACTTTCTATGCCCTGCCCTATCCCGAAGATGGCCTCTCAGATCGGAATCTTATCTTTTATTGACATCTCCTCGGTCCACGGAGTTAACGCCGACATCGCAAAACACCACACCCCAAGACAAGGCAATGATGAGGGGCAACCGATAATACGAAAACCTAGTAGCGAGGAGCGAATTATCTCCATGGGCGCGGTTTGCAGTCTTGGCAGGGTCTTGGCTGCTTCTCATTCGATCAGAGGTGGACATCCGATCATGTTTTGCCAGTGCTCACAAAATGGATGACATATTGACTGCTGTCAAAACAGCACGCAAATGGATGCACGGAGGATACCGCATGGTGGGTATACATAAAAGGTTTGCAGTCCCCATCGGCATCTACCTGTCCATAATTTTGGTTCTGCAGATTCAAACTTATGCCGGTCTGCCAGATATCCAACTTTGTTACGATGTTCCAACAACTCCCGCTCGCTGTTGCACTCTCTGGGGCCCTGCTGGGCTCTGTCTCTGCGGAGACAATCCTTGGTGTGACTGTGTTGTCGCGTCATGGAGACCGTAAGCTCATCTCACCTTTCAGGCCGAGATAGATGCTGACAGGTCTGGATAGGCACTTCAAAGCACTACAAGGGTTACATGCTCTCCAACCTCGGCCTGCAGCAGAATTTCCAGGTCGGGTCCGACTACCGCGACCTGTACGTCTCGGCAGAGTCTCCCAAGCAGATTCTCGGAATCTCCGAGGATAAATACGTTCCCTCCCAGATCTTCGCCTCCTCGCCTGATGAGGCCGTGCTGCTCAATACCGCCACCGCATTCCTACAGGGACTTTACCCACCTCTTAAGAGTCTAGACGAGAAGATTGCGTCGCAGACATTGAACAACGGGTCAACGTACACGAACCCGCTGAACGGATATCAGTATGTCGTCCTCCACGGCGAGGAAAACGAGAGCCCCGATACGATCTGGATTAAGGGCGACGACGAGTGTCCTGCGATCTCCGTGCTAGCGGACAATTTCACCAAGAGCGCAGTGTACCTAGAGCGGGTCAAGTCGACTCGCTCGTTCTACCAACAATTCTGGCCGATCCTGCAGAACGTCTACGACTACACTACCGAGGCAAACATGTCGTACGAGAACGCGTTTGATATCTTCGATCTGATCAACACTGGAAGGATCCACAACGCCTCGCTGGAAAATGCCGTTACCGAGGAAGAGATGTTCCAGCTGCGCACTTTGGCTGATAGCCACGAGTTTAACTCAAACTTTGACTCCACTCAGCCCAAAATGGCCATTGGTGCAAGAACACTCTCGCAAGCAATCCTGTCGCACCTCAACGAGACTGTGACCTCGCGGGGAAAGGCTAAGTTCGCCCTCCTCGCTGGCAGCTACGATACTTTGCTAGCAACTGCAGGTCTGTTGAACCTGACGAAGGCGTCAGCAAATTTCTTCGGTCTTCCCGATTATGCATCAACCATGGCGTTTGAGCTTCTCACCGAGGCTAATGTGACAAAGTTCCCGAGTGAGACCGACAACCTCAAAGTCCGCTTTTTGTTCAGGAATGGGTCTGACGGTGGTTCCCCGCTTACTGCGTTCCCGCTGTTCGGTGGTGAGCAGGTCACCATTTCATGGTCGGAGTTTGTCGTTGGGATGAAGGAGCGGGCGATCGCAACTGTTGCGGAATGGTGCGGAATCTGTGGCAGTGAGCAGGAATTCTGCATTGCGGAGACGGCGAGCAAGGCTGGTACTTCTACTAAAGGGAATAACATGTCAAATGCCGTGGCTGGAGTCATTGGGGCAGTCGTTACACTGGGTGTCCTTGGTATTGTAGCAGGCGTGCCCTTTGTTATCCTTAGGAAAAGACGTGCTACTCCCCCGGTGCAGGAGAATGGGGCGGTGGAGAAAGGGACTGGCAGCATCAGTAGCTGATTGACAACTTGTGACCCTGAGGACTGGGATCGGCGTAATGAACGTGTCTGTCCTTGGAACGGTTGTTGAAGATCGATCTTCCACACCCACAAATCTGTCTAACTTTATTGGTCCGCGCGTCAGTATCTAACAGGCTGAACTATCACTAGTCATGGATATGTTATAAATATTTTTAACTGGAAGTTATTCTATTGCACTACCCTTCTCTTTTACAGGGTTCTTCTAGCGAAGTTACTTTCGGAAGTGCTTCAGGAAGGAATCTATAGAGCCCTAAAGCTATTCCGGCCCAATACCGGGGGGGTTTACTCATAGTTAAGAAAGTCTTGTCACATCGAGCAAAATGGGGGTAGCAGCTGAAGCACCACAACGTGCTGGGGAAATGATTTTAGTATCGTTAGAAAGTTCATATTTAGTGGACTTGAACCGATTTTTCATTTTTTTTCAAATATTCAAAAAACTGGCGGCAGGGAAGGCGAAATGATGGTTGAATAGGCGAAGCCTCTAGGAACTCAAAAATGCCCAGAATATAATAAAATAGATAGTGAGGCCCCCTTGGCCAATGGAGGTGACGGAAATTACCAGGTTTTCATTTTATATATAATAGATATAAATTGGTTGCTTGTGTCTATAATCTTTGCGAAGGTCTGATATATATAGTTTCTGCTAGTGGCTTCAAGCGGCTTGGATCATGTGGCGCGGTGATCTGCACCTGTGAGGCTGGTGTGTGATGTGTAGAAATTAAAGTACATAGTGGCGGTCCTCACAAAAAATGCCGGTTTAGTATGGTGACCAACTCGCTTACAAGTTTCGTTAACTAACATCCCAGGTTTTTACATTAAGCAACTTTGTATGGTAGGCCACTTTCTTTAATATATTGCCTAAACCCAAGTAATAACTTATATATTTAGATTAATTGGATAAAAAATCTCTAATTTGATATGCTTGGTGCGTTGCTTGATGTCAGGTTGCTTAATCCTAGGGTTTACTGAACTAGGCTCCCGGGATGTTGTGGCCCCGGAAATTAGAACTGGGGTACTTGCCTAACCCCAATTAGAAAATGGTCTCGACCAATGTCCAGAATAGGTTTAGATGGAGGTCTTGCAAGTGTGCATTCTTTTTTCATATGTAACATCAATTCATATGGTGAAACCTATAGAATGAGACAGATGCCTACATTGGCCAAACATGTGTATCTCTTGCTTCGTTTATTTGTTTTGGCTGAATGCGTAGTAAATAATTTTACGTACTATGCGTAATGGGGGTATGGATATATTTATGTACTTTAAGTGTCTGCGGATTATTTATATAAACTGACTGCACTCTCCGTAGATTCCAAGAGGATAAAGACATCTTACACTCGTCCTTTCCCTTCTTTTTGTAAGTAACTACATTGTCACTTTTTTTTGTTGTGAATTCATTAAATCATCAAAATGCTGCGCATTACTACTCTTTCGATTCTGGCCCTGGGCGAGCTTGTCTCCGCCCATGTTGTAGCCTGGCATCAAGGCATGTACTGCCTTGGGGGAAACGACTCGTCTATCGACGACCCGAATACCAACACAGCGGTTGCTCCTCTATTCGACCTTCCTAAGTCTCAATGGTGGTTTCAAGCCGACCGGGGTTGCAATCAAGCTCCCCCAGCCAATGGAGTATTCCTGGAATTACCTGCTGGTCAGAATTTCACTGTTGAGCTTGCTCATAACCGTGCTCAAACTACACTCTCGTATAACGGTCAGTATACATCAGAGTGGCCCGACGGCAAGGATCATCCTGAGGACTGGGCTGGGCCAGGCTCACCGCCAGATTGTATCCAGGACGATGGAGCCATGCACACCCAAAATCAGACGATGACTGCCGGGACGGTGTTTGCGATTAGTTATACGTCGGATATGAGTCAAGTAACGATGGAGAATTTAGTCGTGTTTACAGTGCTGGAGCAGTATGTGTTTCCTTCTATTGAGCGTTGCCAAGCTGACGATATGGATTTAAACAGCACGCCCTGGAAACGTATTGCTACCTATGACGTACCTGCTAATCTTCCACCGTGCCCTGATGAGGGCTGCATTTGCGCATGGGGTTGGGTCCCGCAAGGATGTGGAGAGCCTAATATGTGAGGAAAGCAACTGATGAATGACTACCAGTCCTAACGATCTCTCAGGTATATGGCGGGGTACAGATGTAACGTGACCGGATCGACCTCGACCAAGCAACTCGCATCAGCCCAAGTCCCGCAATATTGTGCAAATGATACCTCTCAATGTGTTAGCGGCGCCAAGCAGATCCTCGTTATGAACCGTAGGCCTCCATCAAAATGATAGTACAATGTAGATGCTGACTAGGTGATTTCCAGAGGCTGATGGAAACAATGTTGTTATGCCAGACAACGACTTCGTTGCCTACAATGAGAAATGGGGGTTCAAGAACGGTAAATTTCTCGTCAAGTCCCTGAAAGAAAAATCCGTGTTAATGATAACTTGTAGGTGCACAAAACGATATCTTTTTGTAAGCCATAACACGTTCGACGTGTTTGAGGATGAGGACTTGCAGAAACCAGTAACTTGATGGGCTTGTTATAATATGGTTTATTGAACACATGGCAGTTTGTTTGGCTTGGCCATGGAACCATTTCTTCCTATCTTCCACAAGATTTCTTAGAGTTTTATTAAATACTTTCTATCACCGTTCTCAAAATCTCGGGGTACGAGGTTATTAGAACCTTACTTAAATTTTGAAAATGTATTTCTCTCGTAGAAGAGTACTTCATGTTCACTCAAGCATCAACTGGCAGCCCATTACCCTTCCTCGAACGCAACGTCCTGTCTTTCCAGGCCCGAAACTCCAGCGCCTGCCTCTCTATAGGCCAATATCCCTCAGTTCCTTGTAAAAAGTTCCTTTGGTCTGTCACATCAAGCCTGGCTAGCATAGAACCAAGCTCTAGCGTTGTGACTAGAGATCCATCAATATTTATCTGTATGCGACCGATTCTCTCATAAAATATACCAGCACACCATTCATGAGAATAGCGTAACTGGAGTAATGATGTAAATTCGGAGACCAAATATGAAGCAAGCCACTCTGGTCTAATTATAGGTACTGAGGTCGGAGTTGGTACAGTGTTGCTAGAAGATTCAGATGTATAATATGCTTCTGTCTTCCATTGGGCAAAGCCAACTTCAGGTCTAGCAGTCCTTTGTCCCTGCCATGTTGATGGAGTCTTACAATCCAAAATAAGTGTATTTATCACAATTTTTTGGTCTGTAAACTCTCCTGCAAGAATCTTTCTTGCATTTAATACCTTGGCCCGCATCTCTTTATTATAAACTTTGATCTCGTCACCTGTTAGTAAAATTGATTGAATCCTAGATAATGATTCTTCCGTTTCCTCTGCTCCAAAATACTGCTGGAATCCAGCAGTCTTAGTCAAGAGAGCTAAAGATTTCAATGAAGGGAAAAAAGGGCCTCGCTTAAGAATTCGCTCTAATAAGCTATAAAACTCATTGGCAAATCTTGGAGGGTTCCCATTATGAGATGGAGTGCTCATAAACATACCCAGATGTTTACGTGCGGAAATCGCCGTCCCAAATACTCGAAAGTTAACCTTTAATTCGTTAACATTTGTTGATGGAATTGGGATAACAACCCAAGTTGGCCAGAAATCGGATTCTTGTACGATCATAACATCGAGACAGAACAGCAGAGAATAACGAGAAAGAATTGCCCTCGTCTCAGCAGCGTTTTGATGATTAGTCAAAAGTAGTGCGTGTGCTGCTGGTATTGTCCATTCAGACTCTATCTTATACTTGACGTATTCCCGATAGAGTGAGGTATAATTAAGATCGTGAAGCTGAACACGATTCGTTGGATAATATGGCCCATCCGGAGCCTGTCGAGGGGAGTAAAGGACGAATGTGAGTATCTCGTCCCGCAGTTCGCGGGGGATGTGGAGAAGGGAGGAATATGGCATTTTTCGGTACGAAGAAAAGAACAAGAAGCTGTGGTTTTGCTTGGGCGGAAATTTTGATATTGAATCCTCAGCCTGTTAGACTGGAGAAGTATGAAGTAGAAGTGAAATCACAAGAAATTAGAGGTAGCTCGGTTGGAAGTGGTGATAATATTTGGAGCAAGTATGCTGCTGCCTGATAGGACAAGATAAATAAAAGCACTAATAAATTAACAGTTGGGGCATAGGACTATAGGTTCTAATCCTAGAAGGCCCGTGCCCTGAGGGCTTTGCTCCTACTAACACCCGCTGCCTTGCTGAAATGCAAGTTGAAAGGACTGTTTATTGCTGTTGCACTCGACCGGTTTTGGGTTTCCCGGACGGGATATGTCAAGATTTGTTAATAAACGGAACAAATGCAAGAGACACAAGCGTGATAAAGCGCCAATTGTAGCTATTGAGTGGAATTTATTCTCGAGAAGAAGCAGCAAAGAACCCCAGGGGCCACGAATGGCGCTGTCGTAGGTCTGAAGGTTGGAGAGTGGTCTGGAGAGCGCCGGAATGAGACCCATCTTAGCTGGCTGATGCATTCCCCGACAACAAACAACAAGGTAGATTTGGACGCTGTTGAAAGAATCTAGATGATCGTGTTTAGCGTCAGGCTGTAAAAAAGCCTTGGTGTTGGCTGTGGTCGTAGACTTGCAAAATACAAAACATGGCCACAAAGCACGCAGCGCCAAAGCAGGTAGCAGCAGCTTCATGAAACCATGAATCGAGGGTCATAGAGTCATAGGAATAAATTTCATCTTTCTGATGATCAAGTAGGTGCGGACTACCAGCAGCGACTTTCGTTCGCGATCGGCTCTGTCGGTAGTAGACATGGGCAGCACCAAAATGACAGCGAGTAAAACCACGCCAGTCACCTCAATCGCAATTTGCGACTGCGCCAGTCGATGGGCTTGAGTTTCTGAGAATTCTGACATCGCACTGGAGCGTGTCGACTAGCGAAGATTTTTTGCACTCATCATCGATTGATAAGTGCCTAGTGTATGAATTGATGTGGTCGCACGACGGCTGGCAATTTCAATGTTGGGTTCTAAATTTAGGCCCAATCTACGGACCAATACAAGCATCCGATGGACATGGCCAACGAACCTGCTTCTTACACATCTGGAAACAAAACCTGCACTTCTTGCTAGTGATGGATTTGAATGTTGCGACAGCCACCGAGGACGCGCTTGTTGATTTTTGCCTCCAGAAAGGAGAGGAAGATGTCTTGGTTGCCGGTGTCTACGGGGCAATAGTCGTCAAAGTCACCGACAGTATCATCGCCAAATGGGGATGGACAGTGACTGCAGCTGAAGCAGCTATGCAGGAATTCGCATACAAGAATCTAGACCGTGCTATTGTTCGCGTGCCCCAGGTTTACCGTTTTATCCAAGACGACTCCGGAAGAGGATACCTGTTCATGGAATACGTCCCTGGGCAGAATTTGGCAGACTTGGATATCAATCGCTACGATCTCATATCCCGCGTTGCGAAGATTGTCGAGCATCTGGGTCAAATACAACCACCGGAACAGAAACCAGGTCCAATCAGTACTGACCGTGGTCCTCGGGGATATTTATGGGGCGACGATGGCGTGAAAAAGGCTTTTGAATCGGTCACAGACCTGAACGACTGGCTCAACAGGCGTCTGGCTCTGAGAAATGACTCTGTCGATATAACTCCATACCCGCTTGTGTTGTGTCATATGGACCTATGTCGCTGGAATATGATACTCGGAGAAGATTTTATTTATCTGCTTGACTGGGGCCATGCTGGATTTTTCCCACGCTTTTATGAGGTCGCAACCCTGTCATGTCTAAACCCTTATGATGGTGACTACGAGAAGCCTCTTATAGGAGCGGTCGAGTCATTGCTGCAGCTGACAGAGGATGAAAACCGCGATATGAAAATGGTTCATTATGCGCGCGCAGCAGCCTTGAGATGGTCGTTGTAAGTGAAGCAGTGATATAATCTTGCATCGAAGCTAATTGCGTCAAAAGTCGTGATGAGAACGACGACAATGAACCGGCCTTTGACCCTGCCACGCTGGGAACTCCACCACCGCTGCCAATGCAAGAGTTGGAATAGAGGCGATCTCAACAAACTACAGATGTAGTGTCTGAATTGATGCTCAAGCACGACGGCGAGCAATTTCAATGTTGTTTTAGATAGTATTTACCATCCAACACCAATTTAGTAGACATCTTGATTGCATTTCGTTCGCCAACTTGCCATATGTTTCAAGTTACAACCAGGTTCTAGCTACAGGTTGATAGAGACTGATATTATATCATAATTAGATTAGAAGTAGTCTGTCTTTGGTATAGAAATTCACTTGAATGCTGCAAGCAAGCATGCATTTCCTAATTTCCTAATTCTGCCTAGTGCAAGGAACAGTCGACGTGGGGCATGCTCAAGGAACATCTCAGCCACACATCAATTGATATCAATTGATAAATTAGACATTCTGAATTTGATATGAGCTTCCTCAGCCTCCCCATTGAACTGCGCCATATGATATACGAGTACTTGCTCATCGACAATAATCCTATCAACCCTCCACACAAAAACCCATGGAACCATTTCAGCATCAACATCCTTTTCACAAACAAAACAATCCATGGCGAAGCCAGTGCGGTGTTTTATTCCCGGAATATCTTCGACATTAAATTCCTCCACAGCGTTATACGCCCGTGGTTCCTTCAGATTGGGCGCCAGAATGCAGACAATATCCGACACATCAAAATCTTTTTTCCGACAGCCGATATTGAAGATGGAGCCAGGTACGGCGAAGACACGGCACTCATTTTCGACATTCTCACACGCGGCTTGCCGAACTTGAGGAAGCTGGAGATGGAAGCGAGTGAGTTTCCCAAAATCACTCCCAATGGTTATAGAAACACGCCCGAGATATTATCGAGGATGCATGACCGACTCAAAGCAATCCCGTCTCTGCAAGAGATTATCGTCCAGATTCACGGGGTTCCTTTTAGTAAGTCTGTCAAAATGCAATCCTTCCCAACGCAAATGGAGAGTTATGGATGGAAACTCGAGATGTATCCGCCCTGGCTGGGATGACATGGTTGACTCTGATGATGATCATTATCCTTTGCCAGAGTATCGGTCGCATGACGGCGCTGGTGCAGACCCTGGAGAGCCGCCCCGGCATAGATATCACTATATGTCTGAGTATTTGTTATGAGGTACATGCAAGAGGTGCCTTTCAACAAAGTATAGAAAGTACTTGCCAGTGATAATAGCACTGTCTGAATTATGTTTGACCTTGAAACTATAATGTTCAGTTTTGTTCTACCTAACCAAGTTACTAGCTATAGATGTAAATAATGGCATCCAATCATGTACATCATCATTATGAATTAACACGTTGCTGCCTAGATTCATGTGGTGTCAACGATGCACAAATATTCCCCCTCACGTAAGCTTTATTTTGACAGCAGCCACAAATAATATCGATACAAACGCAAATGGAGAGTCTAGGATGGACGCTCTGACCGGATCGAAGAATGGCCAGACAGTGATTTTGTGGATGATTCATCTTCTGATGAGTCTACAACGACGAGGAAATTTTCAACGACTATATGACCTTGACAACGACAACGGCAAACCGGAACTGTTTGAGCCGGAACTTTTTGAAACGAGGAGATTAAAGAAATGAACAACGACCAATCATAGCATCGAGGTACCTTTTCCTACAAACTGCATAAAAAGGTACCCGAGTCAAGTGGGCCGTTGTGTCGGTCTAGAGCGGGCGATGCGCAGGTGTGAGCAGCGATTGGCGGCGGTTGTTTATCAATTATTCAACATTATTCGCTTTGATAGGGGTTTCTTTTCTTTTCATTATTGCTGCTATTATTGCTTATTATTGTGTCGAAATGAAGAGGGAGCCTGATTGTGTCAAGAATACTACTCTTGCTATTCTATGCTGCTTATTGTTGCATCCGCCAGTTACATCTTCATCTGCATGTCTTGCAGGGTTATTGACCGTCAATTTTTATCGGCTATTCGGACATTAATTATGCACGAAGCGATTCATACTCAAGATCGGTGGCGGTGGCTTGCTGCGATGGCTGGAATGTGGAGGCCCAACACGGCAGACAACAAAGACAAACAGCCCAAGGAACACAGAATAATGAATGCCAACCCTCGGGCAGTATGTATTAACATTGCAAAATATACTGTTTCATGTGTCGAGCGATCGCCGCCGAATGCGCTGCTGATTGGGCGCGGGTGAAACGGCGGGCGTCTGCGCTATCCGCATTTCTGCTTCAGTCCTCCATTCACCATTCTCCATTCATCGCATCGCCCATTCTTGCGCCCTCCGCGAGATCCAGCGCCACCACCGGTGATTGATTCGCCTGATATTGACGCTCGAGAATGGGCGCCGGCCAAGCCGACGTGGCAGGGCTAGTCAAGCCAGTTAGGCCTGTCAGGCCTGTCATACTGTCAGATGTCATATAGAATGAATCACCGGCTGCCCAGCCTTTGTCTTCATTCCTTCTCTCTCATTCTCTTCTGCACTCCGTCATTCCTTACGTTTGGCACTCTTTACTGCCATCTGTCACTCTTTCTTGCCGCTCTTTTCTTCGTACTTATCAGTGACTCTGAAACCGCCACGGTTTGAGTCCAGTCTCTCTTTCTGTCAGATCGCAGGCGCTCTGTCTATACTGTATCATGCCCTCATCACTCGTTTCTGTGGGCGTGCTCGCTCTCGCTGTTGCTGCTTCAGCGACGCCGTATTCGTTGTTGCATAATTTTGATTCTAGCAACTTCTTTCAAAACTTTTCGCTGACCACCGGCGCCGACCCTACTCACGGGTGAGTGTGAAATTTGGGTCCTGAACTGATGTAGAGTGTTCTGACTGTCCAGGTTCGTCGATTATGTCGACTACGACACAGCCCACAGCTCCGGGCTGGCTTCCATCAAGTCCGGCAACGTCTATCTCGGCGTGGACCACACCAACACCTACAGCTCTGGCGGCCGGCCCTCGACTCGCGTAGAATCGAATGTATACTTTCGCCAAGGCCTGTTGATTGCCGACTTTGCGCACATGCCGGCTCGTGCGTGTGGCGTATGGCCAGCCTTTTGGACAGTCGGCAGAAGCTGGCCGGCCGACGGCGAGATTGATATCATCGAAGGAATCAACAACCAAGTCAACAACCAAATGGTCCTGCACACGGGCGGAGACTGCCAAATCACCAGCAATGATCAAACAGGCTCGACTGGGGCCTCGCAGTGCTCGCTAAGCTCGGGTGCCTCGGGCTGCATCATCCAGGGCACCAAGGGCAGCTATGCCGACGAGTTCAACGCAGGCGGGGGCGGCGTGTATGCGGTGGAATGGACGTCCAAGTTTATCAAGATCTGGTTCTTTGCGCGTGACGAGATTCCAGAGTCCATCACTGCTGGAAACCCCAACTCGGCCGAGTTTGGCAAGCCCATGGGCAACTTTCAGGGCTCGTGCAATGTGGGCGACGAGTTCCAGGAGCAGCGGATTATCATCAACACTGACTTTTGCGGTGATTGGGCTGGGGGTTCTTTTGGGTCGTCGAAATGTCCGATGAGTGACAAGAACGATGCCAGTGCTAGTTGCCAGGCATATGTTGGGTCTAACCCGGACGCTTTTGCTGATGCATACTGGGAGATCAAGTCGATCAAGATTTACGAGGAGGGATCTCCGGCAGTTTCAACGTCGAAGCCAGTCGAACCAACCACTACCAAACCGGCTGCACCGGATACTGCGGTGACAACCACTCCAGACGCGACCACCACGGCGACAATCCACTCCACCAGCACATCCACAAAGACCGTCTTCCGCAGCTCGCCATCATCTCCCGTCCGCAAACCGTCGACAACGCCATGCCCGTCTCCATCCAAGAGCACGGTCACGGTGACCTCGTTCACGACGCCGGCGCCGGCAGTTGAAGCGTCGGCCACGCCGTCGTCCAAACTGACCACGACGACGATTGTCACGACCTCGTTTGTGGACGTGTGTCCGAGCGGCTACGTCACCAAGACAGTCACGCATACAGTGACTTATTGTCCGGCCGATGCGACGTCTGGCGGTGTTCCGCCGGGGTTCACGACGACTGCAAAGGCGTGTCCGAGCGGATGTGGTGCTGGGCCGACGACTGTGATTGTGACTGTGCCTACGGGGACGCCTCAGGAAGTGTCTACTGCTCCTCCGGTCCCTACCTCGGTTTCTGTTCCGGCTCCTGCTTCGGTCCCTGCTTCAGTCCCTACCTCTGTTCCTGTGTCGGTTCCTGTGTCGGTTCCTGCTTCAGTCCCTACTGTTCCTGCTTCAGTTCCTACTGCTCCAGCTTCAGTTCCTACTGTTCCTGCTTCAGTCCCTACTGCTCCAGTCCCAGTCCCTCCAGTGAGCCCGACATCAGCCTTTGCGCCAGTCCCGCCAGCAAACACTCCCTCGTCCGTGGTGATACCCTCGTCCGTGGCAATCCCATCAGTCGTCATACCCACATCCCGACCAAGCAGCACATCACCCGCAGCAAACCCAACCTTTACCGGCGCAGCATCCACCCAAAAGCCATTCTCGTTGACCGCTATCCTCGTCGCAGTCGCCGCGATACTCTTCACATAGGCGAGATTTTTTTGTTTTTGTTTCTTTTTGCGACAAGTTGGAATGTACCATAGTTTTAGTTTTACTGGACATAATAATAGTAGCAGAATTAAGCTAACCACGAACCACGTTTAACCCAAATAAACTAAATCTGACCCTTGGAAGCTTCGACTCGGGTTAGTTCAACATGGTTGGTCCCTGACTATCTCTTGGGGGCCAACATGCTGACTTGCCCGTCGACAGAGTTACTCTGTCGAGTCTAGGCCAGTGTTACATTTGAGCAGCAAATGTAACAAATGCTCGGCAAGCCACCCGATTAATACGCGGTTGACGTATTATTGTGGCTGTCGAAGCGCGGTCAGCATCCCCTGATCAGGCCCGACGTGGTGGTGAAAGGTCTTGTATATAAATAATACCAGCGCGTGCCGATCCTTGTCACCTGCTTTTTTCTCGGTGTGAACTTTTTTCTACCGTACCAGTCACTCCTTACCAACCAGTCACTCCTTTAACTTCCATAAAAAAAAAAAAAAACCAAAAATGCAGCTCACCACCCTCCTCGCCATCACCACCACCCTCCTCACCGCCGTCTCGGCCGGCGGCTTCTCCAGCACCTGCAACAGCTGCCGCCTGGGATCGTCCAACACGCGGTACGGCTGCCTGTGCACCAACCGAGCTGGCAAGCAAATCTACAACATCGTCGACCTGAACGAGTGCATGGTGAACGTCAACGGGCAACTGAGCGCGCGCGCGCACGGCGGGTTTGGCGGCAGTTGTTCGCGCGATGGGCAGAAGGATCAGTATACGCCGTGCTGGACGTGTGGCACGGGGAGTGGCACGGATCAGTCGTGTCCTGATTTGAGTATGTTCTTGCTTTTTTTTATTATTATTATTTATTTTGGGAGGTTGTGCTGATGACAAGGATAGACAGCTTTTTGTCGAACCAGGACGGTGCGCTTGTGTGCGATGATTTGTAGGGGATATTGTGCAGATTGGCAGGACATGTACATACACGCATGCAATATACCCTTGTACATACGATACAATCCACATGCGTAGCGTAGAATCGACTTTATGACTAAGTAACTGACAAGTATTTGTAGTTAAACTACGGGCCCCATTGCGATAAGCATTTTCCATAAATTATATTATGGAACCCCATGTAGCCAAGTTACATTAAGCCTACAACACCTTATAACACACTTATATAACATGATTTATAAGCCAATATAAACCACTTAAGCACTTGAGGACTTTAAATGCATTTAAAAGACACGCATTTAAAAGACACCAGGAGCCTTATAGAGGCACCCCGCGCTTAGAAGGAATTCGAAAACGATAAGTACCCTTAGAAAGCACCCTGAGCGACTTCTCATATAATAATAATAAAATTAATAGATTATAATATATATACAAGCTAGCAGCACTAAAGTATAATATACTAATGAAATCTAGCACATGGCAATAAGCAGTAATAACTCCAGATTATTCAATGTTGGCAGAAGATCCATGGCGTACAGCTGGCGGATGCCTCGGAACGCTCGACAAGTATTGACTACATTTTAGCAGCTTGGCGGTTAACAATAATAACAAAATCCTACTATCTATCTAGCTTTAGCGTGTACAGTTGTGTATATGTTCAACTTAGGCCATATACATGCCCTTGGAATCGATCAAATGATTGATCTACATATATGTACATAACTAGCCCTAAAAAATTATTCTACCCCTTCTTAACCAGTTGACCCCTCATCTGCACCTCTAACCTAAACTCTAATTAAAACTCTAATAAATCCTACAAGGTTGTTTACGCTAAAAGCCAAGCAGATATGGGATTATTCTAACGTTTTCGACGCCTGACGATCCTAAATTTTACCCAACATCCGGGACACCCGCCCAGCTGCAACCCGAGAATCAAGCAATGAAACAAAGTATACAAAATGTCGCGACTGGGCCCACGTATTAAACCTACATCCAACACGCGCCAGCTTTCTTCTCTTCCTACTCTTCTTGACAACTTGACAACTGACAACCAACATGGCCGTCGCATACCACAACGGCATCGTGCACACCTGCACCGCCGCTTCCAGCGCTGCTGAAGCCTTCATCGTCGAAAACGGCAAGTTTGTATCCGTTGGCACATCCGCCGCCATTTTAGAAAAAGCGCGCTCGCATGGGCTCGTCACATTCGATCTGCGCGGGCGGTTCGTGATGCCGGGCATCCACGACGCGCATGTGCACTTGCTGTCGGCCGGCGTGTCGTATCTCAGCGGCGTGAGTCTGGCGAGGGATACGACGACGGAAAACATCGCGGAGAGGCTGCGCGAGGGCCAGTGTGCGTGTGCGTACCAGCATGCGTATCAGGACTGGGTGGTGGGGAATACCTTTGCTATTCCCGACTTTGATCGTGCCTCGCTCGACCAGGCATTCCCAAACACGCCGGTGATCATCCAGGGCGGCGCGGGCCACAGCGCCTATCTCAACACGGCGGGCTTGATCAAGGCGGGCTACGACGCCCAGAACGAACCAGACGTTCCAGGCGCCCAGTTCCGGCGGCGCGCGGACGGGAGTCTGACGGGCGAGATGGCCGAGTTGGCCATGAACAAGGCGATGGTCACCAAGGGGAACCCAGACCTGCAACATGTCAAGCGCGCCATCAGAGCTGCTGTGCAGAGACTGCATCGCGCGGGGGTTACGTCCTGCCAGGAAGCAGGCACCAACTCTGCCATTCTGGACGCGCTGCGCGAGTTGGACCAGGAAAATGCGTTGCGCATCGATGTTGCTGCACATTCGGTGTATGCGCCAGAGTTTCTGGCGAATGAGCGGCAGAGTTCGTTAAAGAAGCTGATTGAGCGAGCGCCGGGGCTGGCCACGCAGCATGTACGGACGAATTTTGTCAAGGTGTTGTTGGATGGCGTGCCATTGCCGCCGATGTTTTCGAGTGCGGGCCTGGATGAGTCCGGACAGGTCGACAGGAGCAAGATCCTGGTGCAGGATGTGGTCGAGGCAGTTCAGGAGTTTGACAAACGGGGGTTGACGGTCAAGATACACGCCACAGGGCATGGAAGCACACGGCTTGCGCTGGACGCTATCCAGGCAGCTCGATCCAACTCGAACACAACCATCAAACACGAGATTGCCCACTGCAGCGGCGTGCATCCCAGTAAGCCTCTTCAATTTCTTGCTGCATAGATACTGACGAACGAGATAGACGACTTTTCCCGCTTCGCCGCGCAAAACGTCACCGCCGAGCTCTCGCCAGCCATGTTCTTCGACCACCCGCTAACGTCTGCCAGCAACGGCGCCATGAACTGGGACTTTGCGCGGTTTCTGGACGTGTCCGCGAGTCCAATCACTGTGGGATCGGACTGGGGGTCGCGTGGCGATCCGTCTTTGCTGCCAACAGTGCATCACGTTGCGCGGCGCGTGGGCGAGTGGTCTATTACCAAGAACCAGGAAAACCAGGAAAACGCAGGGGAAAGCCCAGCATCGCGCGGCGCAAAACTGGTCCTGGAAATGCTGACTAAAAACGGCGCTGCGGCCGTCGGGCTGGATGCTGTCAGCGGTAGTATCGAAGTAGGGAAGCACGCGAATTTCATCATGCTGGATAGAGACGTTGTCGGAGACGACGCAGACTTTGCGAATGTCAAGGTGCTCAAGACATGGTTTGAGGGGGATTTGGTATGGGATGCTGAAATGGAGTAAACCCAGTTATATTCCCTATATACATACATATATCAAAATCTACATCAATATCCCGGCGGAACACTTCTCTCCCCATCCTCACTCCTCATCTTAATCCTCTGCATCTCCTCGGGCCCAGCCCTCAAGACTCGGCCAGCCCATTCCTCCGGCTCAAAATCCGCGCCTATCGGATTTTGCGCAAACGCTTCCCCCCGCATAAACGCATCCGCTTCTTCGGCAGTGTCGAAATTATCGACCTGCAGCTCGACGCGCGTGCCGTTTGGGTCGCGGTAGTACATGCTCGTCGTGGGGCCGTGGTTGACACACCAGACCGGCTGTATCTGCTCTGGCGCAGATTTTAGGGCAAGGTAGGTGTTTGCAAGGTCTGGAAGAGACGCAAAGGTGAATGCGACGTGGTCGAGGCCAGCAACCAGCGAAGTTTCGGAGAGCGGGTGGACGTCGGGGGTCTGGATGATGGCGATGCGGTGGTGTTCGTGGTCGTAGCGCAGAAAAGTCATGGTGGTGTTTTGGTAGATGGGTGTTGCAGATAGGAGAGCAGTGTAAAAGGAGACCATATTGGAGTAGTTGGCTGGAGTGGTGCGCAGCACGACGTGTGCGAGGGCGATGGGGCTGGGGTGGGACATGATGGCAGTTAATTAATTGATGTTTGGTGTCGATATTCTCGAGGTAAACATTGGAACATTTGAAGGGTAGATGTGCACTTTATATGTATCAATTGGTGTAGGCTGCTGAGAAATCAGCTTGTAAGCCGTGGAACTGCATGTGCTGTTCGCTGCATGCAAGGAGCCGAACGTCCGAAGTGAAACATTGCAGATCTCATAGTTTATATTTAGAGAAATTATTAATCAAATGTAACATCTATTTGATCATGTTTATACCAGACCGGGACGTAGATTAAGATTAAAGGTGCATGTAGATGTAGTATGTGATGTAATAGCCAGTAAGTTGATGCAGTTTTTTCTTGGTTTATGTACACGGACAGTCTGAAACATGCTCCAGTATTGTTAGAGAGTTCGGCAGGCGACCACTAGTCGATTGTTGGATATAAAGACTGACAAACTGCCTGGCTTTGGTAAGTGGTGAACATGTTGCTTGTTTTCAGGAAAATCTATCGACTCCGAACCAGCTTAATGACATCTTGTAGGACTCCTGAGATATAGCCTAGGTGGAGAACATTGTACAGAGGGTCACATCCGCGATTGTCTAGAAACTTGTCGTGTTGACTTGTAAAATCTTGGCAGACCGGTCGACCTCCAATACACCAAGTAAAGGGTTGTCCGAAGCCATCCATGATTATTTCGTCCGCCGACCTTGCAGGGTGATCAAAGCAGCGAGACTGCTGTGTAGTCTGTGCGAGTGAACAGCCCAGACTGTTGAATTTCATGTTAGGTGATACTTCCGCAACGTATGAACTAGTCAAGTCGAGAGCATAAAGACTTTGTTTCAGGGTTTGACGAGAACACAACCCCAATTCCGCTGCTGTATCTCAGTCGGACACGGTTGGCATGGGGCGGCTCAAACGATTCTCTCAGAATGGTACCGATCTATGAGGATTTTCTGATTTTTGACTTGCACCAACTTCTCCGTGTCAAAAGGCTGGCTGATATCTCCCAAATAAAAGAGCAACAACCTCGTACACTCTCTGTTGCGGGCGAGTTGCAGGATCGTGCTTCGTCAGAGTAATGAATAACACCGATTTTTTTAGCGACGGGCCAGTAAGGTCCTCGCTAGTTGAAAAGAACGACAAAAATTCATGCCCGCATTGAGAATCTGGTCGTCAATGATATCGACTTTCTGGCGATAAGAAGTCTCCAACTCTCAAAATCATACTGGATGCTGGAAGCAATCCAGATCTGCCAAGAAGATGTGGCAAGTATGTTGTCGTGTGAAAGGGTGAGGATGAGCTTTGAGAAGAATTCGCCCTCCTCACCCTTATCAATCGTACCTCTGTCCAAGAGTTGCCTGGATAAATGTCTCCAACGCCTGCGGCCAGATCCATTTTTCACGGCAAAGATGGTTTATGGCAGCATATGCGAGCGTCGGCTCATTGGGTGTTGTGAAAATAACCAGTAGAAGGATCTCCAGAAATCACGTCTCGCATGTAGCCATATTCAAATCATATATATTGAAATTTGTCTGTATAAAGTGTTGACAGAATAGATGTTGTCGACCTGGGTTGGCAGGCTAGATACTGGCTGTGGATAGCCTGGATAGCCCAACACATTGAAGCCGAGAAAGTTTCTTGAGTAGAAGATAAAGTACAAAATTGTGTGGCTCGCTTAAAAGGCTTTTCTTTGTTCGCTTGCACGTGACGACCATTGGCCTGGGGCAGATGGTCGACAAGCGGCTATGTATCGGGTAGCGGTGTTGCTCCGTCTTAAGTAGGTGTGCTGCTACTTCAAGGCCGTGAACATAGTACGAATATCTCGGCGCATCATACGACTGCACCACCGATACAGAGTACTCTCGGCTGGGTTATTTTTACTCGATTATCATTCTAGGTATTCCTCAGATGTGTTGCCCTCGGCTGGCAGACGGTAGATTGTAGCAATGGAAAGAGGTGATTGAGCATCCGCATCTACGTAATTCTGTTCCGCGCCATGATCAAGAAGCAATTGTACTACGTCGGTGTATCCATCATCTGCAGCCCAAAATAATGGTGTACGCCCGGCCACACTCTGTACATTGACATCAACATTGCCAGTTGTCAAAAGAAGTTGGACCACCGCTTTATGTCCGCGTGAAGATGCGACCCACAAGCGGTGTTACTCCCCGAACATTTCGTTTATCTGGAGGTACACCGGCATTGGTAATTTCGCCGACCGTTTTCGCATCTCCATTCTTAGCAGCATTGTAGAGGCATATTATCTTAAACCACCTTTCACTGTCTGGGACGATTGTATTCCACCGGAAGTGCAAATGAAGTACATGCTCCTGACCACTAGTGGCAGCTGACTCGACGATGCCAGGAGTAACTTCAAAGTTGACGGTGTCATGAAGGAACCGTACCATGTTTCTGCTGCAGCGCTCATTACTGACTGCTGCCTTGACCACCTCTTCTGTAAACGAAACCTGGTCTCCTTGTCAGGGGCGGGGCAGTCCTTTGGTTAGGCTGAATGCAAGGCTGAATGTAAGGCGATCGCAGACGACGTAAGCCAATCATTTCGCACAGCCATAGAATGAACCCTACAACAAATTAGAAAATTATTGACACTACGATAATGGTCCTCCTGTTATGTAAGAAAATGCGGTGTACTACTTTATGTCCGCATACGCAACTGTCAACAGGTCGGTCGATACAGGAGTACTGATGAGAGTCTAGCCACGATAAAACAGTTGCGAGGTGTCCAGGTGGATCCAAGCTACCCAAGTTGGAGTAAACCAAGATCCTTTCTGGCTGTAACCAATGAAATGAGACATTTCTCGATTGCCGAGCGAATGAGTGGCCATGGTAGTGGTCGTGGGTACACTCTTCTGTCAGAGGACATGAGTCTGTTAACCCTAACGGCGAGTGGAGGAAAATTAAGCAAAGCTATAGATACTTAAAAGACCTAACTCAACCCCCTGCAAAAATGATTGATTTGCTTTCAACCGAAGGCAGCAGTATGCTCAGCCTGACAGATTGCCCGGTCTCCGCACAGGCGCTCTTAATTTTCCCGAGAACGCGTTCTATATCGATTTCAAATCACAATTTCTAACCCGAAATAATAATTATATACAAAAAACTCATTACTAGTATGATTAAGACATCCAGTTATTTTATATCCTGCAATTCCACAACCACTGCAACGAAATTGACGTCGTACAGGCGGTTCAGAGGCTGGAAGCTCAGGCTCGGCTGGAGGTCCAGTGTGTCACGGGCTAGACCCGATAGTAGAGCTAGCCAAAGCTACATACATACAAAGAGAATTCGATGGAAAGAGAAAGGAATTCCCCAATCCTTAAACCCTTTGAAAGACCCCTTTTTATAATTAAATCAACGGTGCTTAGTGAAGCTATTCAGACTTGTAGAAATACTGAGTAAGGGCTAGCTCTGAAGCGTAGCCCGAGTATACCAAAATACGGGTTCAACCCGTCACATTGGTTTAAGCTAATCATTTGACAAACACCGGCCATGGTTTCCTCAGCATTCTCTGCCAGGCTGTCAGATTCGCCATGCTGGGTTCTCCATCTAATATTATTGCGAGATTGGAAGCCAGAGAGCCATCCTTTACTGAAGCTAGGAATCTTTTTATCCGGATAGATTTTTGGCCAGAATTCGCTGGCCTTCACGCGAATAGCTTCTTGAGAAACTGTAATATTTTTCTCTGTACGTAGCACCCACAGAGAAAGTGCCTTCTCCAGATCTGGCCACTGCTCGCCACGTCGTTTGGATTGTTGTTGCAAAGCTTCCGAAGAAATCGAATCGACGAAGTCGTACTTGGTGGAGAGGATGCGGGCGATCGAGGAAATATCAATTCGTTGCTTGTACGTCTCTTCAAACCAATCTGCAAGCTGTTTGTAATTGAGATAAGGCTTCAATAGACGCTGGGCTCGCAGAGAAGCTTTTTTTGGATGGAAATGGCATTCCGGCGACGCGGGGTTGGTTTCGGAAGCATTTTTGAACGCGTAGATAACCTAAAATTTCTCAAAAAGCTGAGTCAGTTGACCCTTTTATAAGCAAGTTTGTATGGGCAAGGTCAAAAAATTAAGCAAGAATCTAACAAAGAGGTTTAAGCAATTTTGTATGGGAATTCAATTTTTGACACGTGTCAAGTTGCTAACAACGAGGGTTGCTTACAAATCGAATTGCTTAAGTTACAGCCAGGTCTGACTGTACTCCGTAGTGCTTGTGTAGTCGCGCTTAACGGATCCTTTCTGGGCATAGAATTGGCTGATCGATCTCAAATTTGGCACATTGGAACTCATTTATTATTAGTAACAGTACAGAGTACGTGTCCGGACGAAATCAGCCGCACCCAGGCGTCGTTTCGATATTACATATATGCACCTTAATTATACATCCCGAGCCATTGTTAACTTGGAACTCTTCTTCAATTATCAACGCAATGCCAAATGTCGGTAGACCCAGTCGGGACTGTCATGAATGTAGGGTGCGACGACGCAAGGTACAGTTATCTTATCAATCCATGAGGTAAAATGCATATATATAACTATACCAAAGTGCGATCTAACGCGTCCTTCGTGTCTCTGCTGTCTCCGATCCGGACGGTCATGTCCCGGGTATCGAAATGATTTTGAGACGCGTCTTCAAATAGAAACAGTCTCTTCGTTCGCGACTAATATGCATACAGACCGTCGAAGAAAGCGGGATATTGTACCTCTCTTGGTTCATAATAGTGAAAATGCGGAGGAAACCGGGTCCTCCTCCACCCATCATAGAGCCATAGATAGGGCTGCGCCTTGCCGATTGACCCTACCAAAGTTCAATAGAACTGTAGAGGGTGCAGAATTGTTGCTACTAGCCCCATTGACAACGATACATATCGGCCGTGCGGCTAGAGAGTATCTCTCTGCTAATTTATTACGGTTCATCCTGCCCTCACTTGGAGAAGAAGCTTCGTATGTGACTCATGTTCCATGTCGAGTGGGGCATGAAATTGCCTTGGATCATGCAGTTCAATGCGTTCTCGCTGCGTTTCACGCATTGCATAGTCAATCATCCTCAAAGCAGAAGACACTCTCATTGTACCTGCGTGCATTGAAAAGTCTTCAACAGGCTATTGACGATCCGGAGAGATCTCTTTCTGCAGAGACTTTGTGTGCAGCCGAACTGCTCTGTCTTTTTGAAGTGAATACATCATGATCCAGAGGGTCTGGGCCATTCTACTGACACACAACTTCTCATAGTACTTGACTAATGATATCGATAAAGCTTGGCTTCAACATACCCGGGGTGCCGCTCTGTTAATCAAACACCGTGGCCCTGAGATGTTTACGACTGAGTTTGAAAAGTCTCTCTTGATCGGCCAAATGGGGATTATTGTGAGTTGAATTAACTTCTTTTTCTCTATTTTAAATCTGAATACTAATCCAAGTCCGTAGACAACAGAATCATTTTTTATAAGCAAACACTGCTTTCTCGAGCAAGATGCCTGGATGTCTACTTTGCAATCTGCTATTTCCCCAAGCAGTCAATTTTCTGATCGTAGTGAGAGGGTCATCTCGCTATACGAGAGTCTCATCAAGCTCACTGGTCTTTTCAGCGATTGTATTACTATAGTTATGAACCCCGATGAACACGATGCTGTGCAGTACGAAACACTAGTCCAGAAAGTTTACGCGAGACGAGAGGCACTGTCGACATGGTATCACAGGTGGAGCAAGTATATACCTAACGAGATGGAAGATAAAGCATCATCTCCGATGACTGACGGCCCCTACCTATGGCCACAAATTCTAGTCACGTATCAAGCCAGTGTTGTGATGACTAATCGAATGCTGGTTGCTCTCGACCGAACACTAGGACATCATCTAGAACCTGAATCGCTAGAAATCGCAGGTCAAATTTTGATAATCCGAAATTCACGACAGACCGATATTCGAGCTGGTAGTATGATGGCCAGTGTATCTGTCGCTCACTCCATCCTGGACACAGCAGAGGACTGGCATTGGGATACAGTTGATGTTGACCTGTCTGCCAAGCGTGCATATGGAAAACCGGTTCTAATATCACCTGAGAAGTTCCGTCATTGGGGTGGACTGATGGGTATCAATTTCTGATACAACTTATGTGCCCTTTTATTGCACAAACGCGTCAAAGAACATGGAAATTACGCCTAAAAATGAGAATCTCAAGTTATCATGACCCTTTTTCTCGACCGGTTTGGAGATCAGATCCAGATTACAGAAGATATTGTGAAGGCTGCAGCGGGAAATGAGGAGAATGGGAATGAAATAATGACCCTTCTTCTCGAACGATGTGGAAAGCAAACCTGTTTTATAGAACAAACAGTATCAACAATTATTAGAGAATGTGATCAACCTGTGGTGACAACTCTTGTCGACCGATTCGGAGATCAGATCTAGATTACCGAAGATGTTGTCAAAGCTGCAGCAGGAGATCCAGGAAACAGCAAACTAATGACACAGCTTCTGGAGCGATGTGGAGATCAAATTCTTGTTGCAGAGCAGATGATATCGACAATTGTTAGGGAATTTGATAAGACTGTGTTCATACTCCTTCTTGATCATTGTAAAATCAGGTGCGGATCCCAGAAGACGTTATTAAGGCTGCAACAGGAAACGAGTGGAATGGAGAGGGAGTTCTGACATTCCTCGACCGATGCGAAGATTACCTCAATATTACTAAAGAGACCGTATCAACAATTATCGGAGAATTTGATAATACTGTGATCATAACTCTTGATCGTTACGGATACGTATCAGACTCAGCGAACTGAGGACGCTGTTAAGGCCGCAACTGAAAGCCAGTGGAATGGACGAAGGATCATGGCATTTCTTCTTGATCAATGTAGAGATTATATCCGTTTTACTAAACAGATGTTGTCAGCAATTATACGAGAAATTGATAATGATGTTGAGACTGCACCAAGGGAGAACGGAAAAGAAATTATGATACTTCTCGATCGATGCGAAGATCAGATCCGAATCACAGAACAGGCGGTATTGACAATTTCCAGACAACTAACAACATCCGTTGTGTCAATTCTTCCAATTCAGCTCTAAGGAGATTGTGGTGAAGGAAGAGAAACAGAGTCGAGGGGGACGTTGGCCTTTATATAGTTGTGCTGGCGGCATTTTAGCATCCTACGTTGCCAAAATCGGGCAATCCATCTGGTATTGTCAACATGAGTTTTTAACCGGTCCAACGAGGCTGACACGCCTAGCCAGTCTGGTCGAAGATAACACCTGCCTGAATAGGAAAGGCTTTATATCGTCCAGCGAGGACTTCGCTGGCTGAGTGGCGGATCCATACTCCTAGGCTAGCTGCTATATATCCTGATCACGTCCACATTGGACGTTGCTCTCAAGGCTGACACAAAATTGATGGCTAAGAGAGTAAGCTGGTCTGGTGTGCCAATTTTTGTACCTCTCTGGCCGGCTTGCTCCGCCATGCATGCAGAAGTCATGAGATCTTCGGGTTTCAAACCATCGATGGAAACCCACTATATAGTCTTTCCAGACACCTCCTTACTTTTTACAGCCGGCGATAGACTCGGAGGGACGCGTGTATTGGTCAATCGTTTTGCTAGCAAGGGGTGCTGAAAAGCTCAGGAATTAAAAGATTACTGCTTGTGGAAGAATAGCATCTTGGCGTCAATTCAACTTGTATTATTCTCACTATTTGTCTTAACTATCTGCAAAAGGTACTGCGCACTAAGAAAAAGAATGAACGTGGGATTTCGCGCCAAAGCAGTCCTTTAAGTCATACCATCTATTTTTTCCCTTCGAAGTCCTCCTCCTCGACGACCGAATTGGTGAACTGTGCCATCAATGTCATCGTCTCCTTCATGTTATCCTGCAGTTTTATAATAGTATTGGCCATAGATTTTATGCTGCTGACTTCACTACGAAGGCTCTCAATGCGTCGCGAAGGGGTTTCGTGGCCTCATTCGAAGGATTGCTGGATCTTGTCGTACGACCGCCAGAACTCGCCGTAGGAGGCGTTGTAGGTTTCATATCATCTCTCAGGTTCTTTTATCGAGATGGCTCTTCGTCAAGATCTTTTTAATATTTTATAATGTAATGGTTTATAGTATCATTATAAAGCCTAATAAGCTCAGATTTTCTAAAAACATTATATTAATTTTAGTTTAAACCTAGATCATAGATCTTAAGAATATAATATTTAAGAGGCATTGTTCTGTTTAATTTTTATTATAAGCGCTTTTTGTACTAAATGTACTACTATCAAATTTTTTTATTTTTTAGAATTTTTTAAAGTACGTTTTATCATACTTAATCTTATATTTTATCTCATTACAGTTGTTTGCAAAAACGGTGCACGCTGTTACTTCCTTCAATTGTTTGATATGTTTTACCCTAACCTTTAATCAGGCAAAGTGCCGGATTAATAATATTTTTAAAGTTTTATATGACTGTAATTTACTATAAGATAATATGGTGTCACTTAAAACTCTAATATATTGTAAAAATCAGGTTAAGGATACTAAGAATTGGATCTAATAATCGCTTAGAAGTTAATAGCATCAATGTAAAGCTATACTCTACTTATATAAAAATGGAATTATTATTTGTAGTCTAGCTCTCTAGAAATATCTTTATATATATAGCTGCTGAAATAGTTGTATAGTTCTATCATCTCTTACTTTTGTGGCTGTCGGTATAGTTGTAGACCTTTTTTATTATTAAGCAGGAAAGAGTGTCCTATATATCTACTTTCTTTATTTTAAAAGTAATCACTTTCTCTTTTCTAGTAATTTGATCTTAATCTTTTTTTAATTTTATTATAATGTCTCTTAATGCTATTAATTCGAAGTGTATCTTAGGCTTATAAGAGATTAGCTCGTTTATCGCGCTATTCGCTCTGGATTTACTAAGCCGGGTCCTTAGTACTGATTCTTTGTTACCACAATTAAGCTGCTTATATATTAAACTAACGGCTTTATTACATACTAGATCTGTTTTGTATGAGTATATCTTATATAGATTACAGTTAGATAGTCTCTAATGCTTGTGATAATAATTTAAAAAAAACAACTTATCCTGACTGGTATTAGGATATAGCGATATTTTGCTAAGAACTTATTGCAAGATCGGTATATATCTATTTATCTTTGCTTCAAGATTTTTGTGGTCCTATTGGCTCTTTAATTTTGCTAGAACTGCTTTAATTTCGGCGTTAGGTCTTTCTAAGCTATCTAGAATATTATCTTTTCTTACAAAATAGTTAGAATATTGGCTCCCGAAATCGTGCGGAATAATTCTTTCGCTAATAATAATGTCTTCTAGAAAAATATTATTACTAGTTGAAGTAGTTAGCACCCCTCCGCAGATCCTGACTACAATAGCAAACTGAACATCTTGAAAGCTGGAATGAAGATTGGCTACAATATTGGTAATAGCGTCTTTTCCTATTGCCGGCATATATGCCAGAACAACGTTGTGACGCCTAATTATACCAGTTGAATATGCGTTCTGGTCTCTTAGGGCTCTACTAAATGCATCCTTATCATTATCCTATCTTTTATTAAATACTGCTTTAACCGCGTCAGCTTTAAGCGGCAAAGCATATAAAAGAGTAATTCTGAAATCTCTATAATATCTTAGACGAGTTGGATCTACCTCAATGGCTAGAGAAGAGAGAGAGATCTTATGAAAATAGCTAGTAGTTAAAAGCTTTAGAAATCCTTACTAGCAATAGATTAAATCTATAAGTTAAGTAAATAGTGCTAATAAAAATGTATTATTATTTATTATAAAAACTAACAGAGACCGATCGTCTATTAGTTCTAAGAGTACGCCCAGCTGGTAGAGATCTAATTCAGAATAAACCGCTTAAAGCTGCTGGATTAAAAGGCCAATATTGTATCTAAGTATCGCAGCTTGCACATTAAGATCACCTATAAGAGATAGATTCTCAGCTTTGGAAAGTTAATCTAGTAGTATTGTGGTAGCTATAGATGCTTATAGATTCTAACTTCTAGGGATCACTAAGAGAAGCTCTTTAGTATATACCACCGCAGTTGCTACTGCGTATTCTTACCACTACTTATTCTTATATAAATCAATATAATTATAAATACCCTGAATAACCAAACATAGAAAGCGATCTATCACTCTAGCAGCCTCTATTTTAAAACAGAGGATTCTACACTAACTGGCAAGTCTGTCTCTAAATTCGCTATTCTTAATTACATTATTACTGGATGTAATTAGTCTGTAATAAATTACTGGGTCTTTTCTATTATAGGGAGGCCGAGCTACCAGAAAACTTGGGTCACAGAGGTCATATATAGTTTCGCCACTAATATACTCGTATTGAGCTTCGAAGAGTTGATCTTACTGTTGACCATGATATGTAAACTCAATAGATAAAGAAGGATGTCTAGCTACTATTTCAGATAGGTACTCTGGAATCTGACTATCACCTAATATATGGGACAATCATAGTGAAGATAAAGCTGTTAGGAGTAGAGTAGGAGGCCTATCAATTGCGCTAGTGCGCTAGAAAATGCCGTCTTGAAGAGTTTTGCTGAAATTATACTGAACTACGTTGCTAGAATCGCGGCTTGGTGTATCTACTACGACATCTCCCAGTTAAATGTCAGTATGTTGACTAGGCATACCTCCTCTAATACTGACTATTAAGATGAAATGAATTTGGCTGAAGCTTAACACTATTATGCTGACCACTGTTACCGTGGATGTCGCGTCATATACGCTAGAAGGCAAACAGGCGATGATAATATTATAATCACAAATCTGTCCCAGGATATAAATATTGTTATTGCTGTCTATATTAGGCAGTTCAAGATGGACCTAGTCTAACAAAGCTCTGGCAGCAGTAAGCTCTAGCGGAAGAGTACAAATCTATCTAATTATATAATCGTTATAAGAGAGCTGGGTTGAAGTACTCGCCCAGCTGGAACCTTGTTCGCTATTATGGTGTTCGTCTAGCTTCCTTCTCTTAGATGTATAAATTACTTGGCCGTCTTTAAGTCTCTGGTTCGTCCTTTTCATTGTTTATTTAATTAGCAAAGGTCTGAGATTGTTTAATTTCTACGAGGTCTTGCCAAGGCCGCCAATATTGATCTGTAAGTGAAGATAGTCCTAAATTAAAATTGTGTTTAGTAAGAGTCTAATTTTAATAGACTAATCCGCGGTAGATACTAAGGAGTAAGTACAACTGAATGACGGGAAACTGTTTTAGTAAGTATTAGAGAGACCACACTAGGCAGAATTATACTGTATAAGGTTATAGAAGCAGTTAGACTTGAATATTCTTAAGTCTCACAGTTGTAAGGCGCCTAGCAGGGTGATAGATATATTAGATAAAAGAAGATTAACTATTAACAGCTAAGGAATCAGGATATAATGGAGACTTTTCTAATAGATAGGGTTCATGCTGAGATATCTGATGATAAAATAGATAGAGGTTGCCGTGTCTCTAACAGTTTTATTACGGTTAAAGACGCTCTGATTAAGAAACATATTGTGATATGTATAATTAGGCTGAAGTGGGCTAGATCACTGTTGGGAAACGTTACTTAGTATGGATTAACTCTAGATACAAAGGTTAGACCATGGGTTTAGTTATACTGTTGTTGGGATTGAGGGTCACGCGTGGCTAAAGGTCTTGGTAAAAAAATAGCGATAACTATAATTAACTACTTGCAGACCCAACCTTAGCAAGGAGGTCTAATTAAAGTAAATAGCCCTGGATATCCACTAGAAATTAAGAAAGCTTACTACACAATACTAAGACCTTATTGAAAATATAAGTCTTTTGAAATAATCCTTTATTACTTATATATTCACTATCACCCCTCCAGTCTAAATTAACTCGTAATAATAGATTAAGAGTCATATTACTTGATTAGCTAGGTTTCGTCGTTAATTTTTAGTGGCACTTTACGGCTCATAACCTAGGATATTTCTACTAAGATTGGGTGCTAAGGCTAACTCGGGGCTGTCGACTATATAGAAACTGTATAGAAACCAGTACAGTATAATCGCCTATTTATAATTCTTTATCTTTATATCTAATGGCTTAAGGAGATAACTCTATCTATTTACCTCTACTTTAAAGTACTTGAAAATTAATCTACGCTACTCATAGACTTCCTTTACTAGTTTCTATAGTTGACCTACAGTATAATAAACCAGCAGATTGATCTGTTAATTAAAATAAGGTAATAAGGCTTTCTTAGTAATAACTACTGGTTTGGAAGTATATCTATATAGAATAAGGTTGAAGATATTATGAATAACGTACTAGCTAATACAGGCGTCTAAGACAGGAGCTTTGGAATAATTTATGAAAATGGTTTAGCGTCTCTTGACTACAAGGGTCAGTAAACAATTGAAGTGAGTAAAAGCGTGCACCATTTTTGCAATCAACTGTATAATATATTTCTATCTTAATCTTATTATTATTATTATCCTTAATATAAGCATTTATAGTAGCTGATCTAAGTTCCTTTCTTATCTTGATGTAGAAGCGGCCCTTAATTTATATTAGAATATTATAGTTTTTCTAAAATATTCGTCATATTAATAGATCTTTTTTTTTTATCTAGAGAGACGCCTAGATTAAAGGTAACTTCCATCTCAGTAGACGTCTAGGTGTGTACATTCCATTTTCAAGGTCGCTATGGATCTCAAGTCACTGGGTGTTTCTCTTCATCTACAGTGGATCCCCGGACACAGCGATACTCCAGGTAACGATACAGCAGATCGACTTGCAAAAGAGGCAATAGGTCTAGAAAGGTTACATTCATTTCAACATCTTAGTTCGCGAGAAAAGCAATTTTATCGGAATAATATCTTCACAGAATGGCAGGACGAATGGAAAGATTCTAAAAAAGGCAACCATCTTCGGCAAATTGATAACAAACTTCCATCTAAACATACCAGACGACCTTACGATACCCTTCCACGTAATCGAGCTTAATTACTAACACAGTTACGAACCGGCCACTCATGGCTCACGACACACGCCAAACGTCACGGGTTCCGAGATGACGATAAATGTGAATGTGGCGGGAAGGAGACTGTGGTTCACGTTCTAGTGGACTGTCCTCGGCTACGGGAATTACGACGGAAAATGCGCGAGAAAATTGGAAACAGTTTTAATAACATATCATCCATGTTAGGAGGAGCAGGAAAGGAAGTGCTGAATGCGGTAATTGATTTCGCGGAGGCGTCCCGGAGGTTTTACAGTCGCGTGCTGGTAAGAGCGCGAGCAGAAGACGCAAGCCAATCTGTATAATACAGGCCCCGACGAGGCACTAATTTCGTCTGCATGTAATGGATCAACCAAATTGTTAGATAGGGAGAGTCATAGTTGTGGTAGCCTGCATATCGCCTAAGGCGAGAGGCCAGGGTAAATGAAAAAAAACCACCACCACCACCACCACCACCACCACCGTCTGTATCTCAGGGACCGATCCCTGTTTCACTGTAGAGATTCACTGAGCGAATTAAAGTGTGGGCACAATTTGAGGTATTATTTTTCTTATAATTTAAGACATGGCTTCCTTGAAAAAAATAATAAAATGGACTTAGTATGTGCTATATTGGCAGTCTTGACTATTGGAGGCGGCGATGGTCCCTCTCATTGAAAGTAAGAGCGAGATCGCCTGATCTAGCACAGAAGGGTTCCATGACAGTTGTTAATACTTATCCAAAGTTGTAGATAACTACAAGACCTAATCTTCTAGACTAGAGATAGTCACTTATATTTGATATAGATTAGACTTTAGATTTATTATTTTTATCTCTAACTCTATCTTTTTTTTGTACTTTGACCCCTCTCTAATATTTAGTCATTATTAATTACTTTGTAAGATAGGTATTTTTTAATTCGAGATTATTAATGTGCTATGGTAATGTTAGCTCTTGTAATAACTATATAGTTTAGCGCTTTAATATTTATCGTTATATGCCTCAAAGTGGTTCAAAATAACTTGCTGACTTCTTGGTATAGTTATATATATATGCTAATAGAATGCTTGCTGATATATCTATCGAAGAGTGATTTGAGAGATGGATTATTGACGATCTATTCATATGCATCGTCACTGGTGGTTTTGAGTCGAACCTTTGATGCGACAACTTCAAGTCCTAGTATTACATCTGGGATGGGTAAGTGCTATCAATGTTCTATAGAGCCTAATTTCGCTAATTCATCTATAGCAAAGGCTTTGCTACCGGGGATCTGGTTGAAGATGCTTGGTCCGTACGGCACTTCTTCCGCAACACATCGGTAGAAATGTTAGTCGTACAATCATTCCCTAAGAACTTTGGTCTGTATGGAGAGCGTATAGGTGCCATTCACGTTGTATGCCGGACGGAACTTGCTAAATCGCAAATCCTCAACAAGCTTACACGTCTCTCTCGCGCTGAGATCATGACGCTACCTATCAATGGCGCTATGATTGTGGCAAAGGTACTTCGAGACAAAGACTTCAGGCAGCAGTGGCAGAATGATTTAGTTCGCATGAGTGACCGTTTAAGGTCAATGCGAAAAAGGCTGGTAGACGCGTTACGGAAGCGCCAAACACCAGGTTTTTTGGGACCACATATTAACCGATGTAAGTTTTCTATACCCCTTTATATGGCCAAAATATTGTGCAAATTTCACTGATGCTACACAGATTGGTATGTTCTCGATGACATGTTTAAAACCAGAACAAATCCGAATATTGAAAGAAGCATATCACGTATACCTTCTGCCCTCTGGAAGAGTATCCCTAACAGGCTGTTCGTATCCAAAATTGTCTTAAATATCCTTTATTAAGAAGCTGATTCACGCCTAGTATTACTACTGATCATAATGTCGAATATGTTTCTGATGCGTTCCATAAAGCCATTCTCACAACCTGAGTGACCACCTATCTTCAATACGCACGGGCGGTGCTAGTATCGCCATTTAATTCTGCCAGTTAACATTAGTATTACACTAGACAAATAATATTTTTTTATATTATAACCGTAACTCAAACTTCTAGCGCAGCAAGTCTATATACAGAGCTTGCTGCGCTCTTCTTATATAGTTTGTGCAGTCAGTTGTCATCTTAGTACAATCGAGACCCTGTACTTAATCTTTTCCAATCTCCTTATCCGGCACCGTTACATCTCCCTTCTAAAAGATTTTCTAACTGGCTCAACCAAGCTCAGCAGGCGGCAGACGAAACTTCGGCGCATTTGCCTCTAGAATTGCATGGTCCGGAAGTTCCGCCTTGGATGAATCTGTTGGCAGTTCATGGGATCCACCAGAGAACAGAAAAAGTGGCCCTTGAGTCAGTTTCGCCTTGGATGGATCTGTTGCTAGTTCATGAGATATATCATCGACCAGATGAGATGGCCGTTTCGCCTTTTTTTGTCTCCAAAACAGCATAAATAGGGCGGCTCCGATGAGTACCAGACCTCCCACGGCAGCACCAATGCCAATTCCGGCTTTCGCGCCGGTTGACAAGGAAGTACCTGGTTGTGCTGTCGGCGTTGGTATTAAAGTTGATGTGGACCCGGCATTCGCGCCTGTCGCGAAGGAAGTAGCTGGTTGTGACGTGGGCGTTGTTATTGTAGTGGATGTGGATTTTGGCAAGTCGGTGGACTTGTGGATGATCTGAAAAAGAGGGGCTTTGATTGTCATGGCCTGAATAGTGACATCTGAGGTCGCATAGGGCGTGGTGGCAGTGACAGACACAGCAACAGTAGCGGGTATGGTCTGCCTAGTTAAGACTGTTGTTGAACCGTAGCATTGAATTGCTGGAAACTGCCCAGTGGAGATTATCGTGAGGCAGGTCTGAATTTTGCTGGTTGATGAGATTATGTAGCCACATGTGTATCCGCTGTTGAAAATTAGTCTCACTTTCTCCAAATTGTAGTATTGGGGCTCTTGTGCTCAATACCTTGGACAACACCCTATAGCAGTCTCAGCCTCAAGCAAATCATATTGGAATGAATAGCTTGTATCTCCTCCACCTGTCGCCGAGCACGCAGGTACATATTCGACTGGACACGAGATACCCGGCGAGTAAAACCCACCGCCATAAAAGGGGAAGCTCGTCAAAAGGTTTCCATTGATGCGCGGTGGCCAGCAGTCAGGGTCATCCTGGGCACCATTATCGCTGCATGTTTGCGCTTGCCAGGCATCTTGGCATGTTGAACAATGCAGGAAAGCAGAGGCGCATTTTGAAGGGTAGGCGAATGGGGTTACTAAGGGCCCAAGATTATCGCGCGCAGAGGTCATGTTGGATATACGTGGACGGGCCTAATTGTGGGAGAAGCAGTTAGTTCTATGGAAGAATTAGTTAACAGTGCCTACCCGGATAAAGGCGAGGGAAATGGCTTACCAGGTACTCATATTGGCATGGGCGAGCATATCGAAACGACATTGACGGGATTTCATCCCCAAGCGGAGAGGGAGAAAAGGAAAAGACATGGCTGAGCGATTGTTTGGTGTCTATTACAAATATCGCAGCTATTTAATATCAGCTAAGCTTATTTTATATATCCATTCGCTCCTAGTCTAGTTCGGGATCGTTTTACTATGTATGTACGGATACAGGGTCCGGACTACTGGTAGAAAAGCTTGTCATGGACGGATCATTCTACGTCAGCTTTCGGTACAGCGCATACCATTGGCCATACCATTCTTGGCTACAGCATGCGATGTAACATGACTAGTTATTATTGTGGAGCGATAGGTGGGGAGGGTGGCACTATTATAGGCTACGAACGGCAGGCAGTGAGGCTGAAAGCTGTGGGCACTAAACAGGTTTGCATTTTCGATTTCCATGCTTGTTGAGAATTAAGCAATACTCTGAGTATATTCAATTTTACCATCAATTTAGGTGCATAATCGAAACAGCTGCTCCAACAGTTCGAATTCAGTTTTACTACTACTCCTTACCCTGTAAAATTCCGTCGTTGCGGTCTGAATCATAAATATTTGTTCTGTTGACCATGAATAGAAAATAATGTAATGAATATAATAGTACGTAAATGTATATCAATCTATACTGTATTCACCTGCTAGCTCACGCCATATTTAGTGTCACTGTTAGGCTTTAGAGAAGCTTTAGTTAGAAACGGTATCTCTACCCAAGAATAGTGATTCATCGTATAAAGAGTGGTACACAAGAAACCTTAAGAAATGCGGGTAGCTCGCGAGACGGTTCTTTCTGGTAATAGTCCAGCCTAGACTGTCAGAATTCAACAACACAATCAGAAACTTCATCACTAGCGCTTCCTTGTCAGATATAGCCATCACTAAAGCACTAATGATTCTCTGCGGTTATTATACGGTTCGCGATTTTTTTTTCTTTATTAGTGGCGAGCAAGATGACAGTATTCAAGAAGATTACTTACACAGCTATAGCTATAACAGTATTACCTCTTTTATAAGAGTCGCAGATAGTCACAATCGCGTCAACGAAGAATATTCTTAATTGATTGAGCGTATCGTCAGTATCATGCAAAGAGTTATTCAAACTACAGCCACAGGCCGGATCAAGAACACTGAGAAGAACCAGGGATTCGTAAAATCAATATTCAAGACGCGGATATCAATATAAATGTCGGGTCATTGAAGCAATCGAGCGAAGCAATCGAGATCGCGCGCGTCGACGCACCGGCCGCACGGCCGGCCCGTGACCTCGCATGGAATAGGGGCTATAAGAACGCGTCGAGGCAGATTCAGATAGTACACAAGAATATATACGTTTTACCATAGTACTCGATGTACCCATGGAACAACCCCTCGTACGCATACATTCGCTTGTTACCGTGCACGGCTTTGACTTGCTTGATAAGTCAACCCACAAAAGTAGTTACTATATAAATTAAGATTATACTCTTTTGCTTACTACTTAGACTTTTTCTTTGATCACCCTTCGTGTTTAAGTTTTAATATAAGGATTTTCCTTAGTAAGATTATAGAAATCTTGCTTTTAAGCTTATAATATCTTTCTAGATGCTTTTGATTAATTTGTTTATAGTCCTAGCTAATAGAGCGAAGCTCACAGATATGAGCCCTCATAATAGAGTCAAGTTCCTTGCCTCTGCAACCTATATTAGTTAAGAATTTATAGTGTCTTTTGATATATTAATTGCTTTGGACGTATTGTTATTTTGCAGGGCAGAATTATATGGTGGTGAGACTAGTGCTTATGTTCCAAAAAAAGAAATACTAATACTTAGGTCACCTCACTGTAGATACATCAATTGATCCTTTTTTCTCTGCCTATGCTCCTGCTTGTGAGCTTCTAACCTTCAATATACACTAACAGCTTCCCCAATCTAGGATGACTACACATATTTTGATCACCAAGTTATTCAGTAATAACTATTCCTCCATTTATCCTTCTCCGTCCTTCACTTAACCAGCGCAAGTACCGCCCAGTTCTGCTCACCACGGACCGTGTCATCAGGGTTGAGCTGGCGATTGGCCCTGACTGCTCCATGACTCGCCAGTGTGACCAACCGTCCCGCTGCAAGGCGGCCATTGACCATGTGTAATGCCTAGACCACTCATGGTACCACTCTACTGTACTGGGTCGGACCACACTGCTTCGAAGCTATTCCAGCCCACTGAAGAAGCCTCATAACCAGGCCCTCCAGCAGCTAGACCGACTTGACGTTTTTCGTCACTGGAACAGTCCACTGACGTATAGGGGAAAACATCCCACCCTGCTTCACTGATTTTCCAGTATGGGCCGTCTCCGAATAGACCCACCGATTGAAGTTTGAGTGTAGTGTCGACACTCACACATCCACTCGGCACACTGTCACCGAAGCCATCAACGTGTGGTCCAGAAAACGTTGCGTCCTCGGTGAAGGCGACACCCCTAGTATCAAAGTCAGCAACTTCAGATGGGCATGGAAAGGAGTCAACCCAAAGGCCTCCAGACTCCAGACTACTGAAGACATTGAGAGCTCGAGAGCACTAAACGGGTGCACAGTGCTGAAAGATCATACCAACGACCGCTAACCGCTTTTCCAACCGACGCGAAGGACAGGACTGCAAGAACAGCGAAACCAGAGTTAATTGAGAAACGCATAGTGGATAATAGCATAATAGATTCGAAATGAACTCTTCTGCTGTTCGGCGAATATAGGTTTATTTGAAGTCTTAAGAGACCAATGTGTGAAGAGAGGTGAAGGCGGATAGCACCCTCATGTGAATACAGCCCGTAGTAACCTTTTATATACCTTCGTGGTTTCTATTTATGGACATTGAAAAAATTGGATTTGTAATACTACAGGCTCAGCTTTTAGCAAGGAGGGTGTGAACACCCGGTTTTCAGGATATCTGTCGGATAAGCTGGCATTCCAAATGAAGCAATCGATCAGAAACTCATTTTAAGCCCCCAAACTTACCGAATCAAGACTAAGGTTGATATTAGAAAATCTTATCCATATTCAGTAATCCTTTCAACATACGTAGTTACTATGTATTTATTAGGAGCTATTACTAGCCTATTGTGAGGCCCTGCATACTAGCCTGTTCCAATTGGCCAAGGATCTTGCAGATCCTCAGATCTCGGGAATAGCCTCAATTATGGTATCTATAAGCTTAAGGCCTTCCCCTATGAATTAAGAAGCCTCAAGCGGATTATTCTTGAAATCTTATAACCCATTTTCTCAATCCATATAGATTTATATTGCCTCGGTAGCGAGTAGCCTCCTAGTCGGTTCCAAGTAGGATCCCATACCAACCACATAGTCTATCCAGACAAATAACCTTACATTACGACTTCTCCATCTTTTACCATTTGAGTATAGATAAACTAAATATTTAAATTAACAAACAGGTAAGAGTACTATAAAAAATAAAGCTATACTCTATAAATTTTATATTAATCTATAAATTTAATAAATATTTAAGTATAACTTAGGCTAAAGCCTCACATAGCTGGTAGCACTTAGCGGGACCATCTTTTAGCCTCGAATCTAGCATTTTGCCTGACATTAGCCTTTATATTAAAAATAAACTAATTCTAAGATAAGCTGAAATTTTAAATAGTAAATCTCTAATAGTAAATAGAAAATTATTAAAACTTTTTCTTTTTTATTATAGCTTTATATTAATATTTTTCTCTAGATAGACTAAATTTAAGTAGATATAGCCTTAAGTAAATATTTTTAAAATAAAAACTAGCTGGTTTTATTAGTAACTATTATATCTAGTGAAATTACTAGTAAGTATTGTATAGAGTAGTAAGCACTTAATACTGCTTAGATACGCTTAGCAAGCGCTTAGAGCTACTCAGTGATGGCTCAGGGTTACTCCGTGATGGCTTAGGGTTGCTCAGTAATAGCTCAGCACAGCTCTAAGAGCGATGCCTGATTTATCATGTGATATTGCATTAAAGCAGCAAGGACAGTTGCTGACCCAGCAGAGGCAACCGCACATCGCTTTTACGTATATACCACATATGTAATTGGTGGCTCGGCTGCATGTCACCTTGTGTGATGATTGTGATTAGACTAGATTTTTTAGCATGTCCCCTAACAAGTGATATTTTGTCGATCATCGACGATCCGTGTTTTTGGTTGGCCATTTTTGGCTCGCATTACCACAGTGCCAGCACATACATGATCCACACGTCAAATGGAAAGAAAAACAACATTTGAACCCCGTGACATGTTCATGGCTTCAAGTCAACCTCTGTTTCATATCCTAATCCGAGGAAATGCCCCCCTCCGATCCTCCTCGACGAATACTTGTCTTGTGCTTCGATGGCACGGGCAATACATTCCGTGCCGATGGCAACGACACAAATATTCTAAAGATTTTCTCCATGCTCGATCGAAATGACGATGAATTCAGTGAGTCTCACGGAATCGACCGCTACCAGCATGTATCGGGTTACTAACAGTATATCCAGAATACTACTATTATCAACGTATGTTGACTACCAAGTACCGAAGTACTCACAACTGATCGTGTTCACAACTGATCGATATAGCGGGCATCGGAACAGAAATCAGCGCAACCTCGCTAGCCAGCGCCGCGTTCCGGAGACGGCGACGACTGTGGACGAACACGACTCTTGACTTGGCCCTGGGTCATTCATTCGACCAGCATCTGATCGGAGGATATCGCTTTCTCATGAGACATTACCGCTCCAACGCAGACATCTACCTTTTCGGCTACTCTCGCGGCGCATACACGGCCCGGTTTCTGAATGAGATGCTTGACTATGTCGGTCTGCTCAGTGCCGACAATGAAGAGCTGATTCCGCTTATCTGGGAGGCTTTTGCAACGTGGAAACTAACTCGTCCAGACAAGAAAACAGAGGCAGAGAGAGATGCTTCAAAGGCTGCTTTTGGCTTTTTGAAACTCGCTCGCGAGTCTCTCTGCCGTCCAGTGTGTCAAGTTAAATTCCTGGGTTTGTTTGATACGGTCAATAGCATCGCAGAGTTTCAAGTCGATACGAGACTTTTGCCCTCATCGAGGGTTATCCGACACGCGGTAAGCATCGACGAGCGACGTGTAAAATTCCAGCCAGTTTTGTTGATACCATCACCCGTTATCTCCCATCACCATCTGCCTGTTTCCGAAACTGTTGCTTCTAGGACGCCGCATGCTAGTGCGCATCATCGATCCCGGCAGCAATCAACAGGAACGCCCCCAGTCGATTTTATGGTTCCCTTGGTGACAGTGACGACAGTGTCGACGGAAGATCAGAATTCTATCCAAAGTATCGAGTCAGATCCATCACTCCGATCTCTTAGGGCAGCACCCAATGACGATGAATTCCAGGACATGCAAGAGGTGTGGTTTCCAGGGGCACATGGAGACATTGGAGGTGGCTGGAAATGTGCCGAGGGGGAGACCTATCCGCTCAGCCATGGGCCACTGGTCTGGATGTTGCGCGAAGCACAGAAAGCAGGCTTGCCGGTAGACCCCAAGAAAATGCAGCGACTCAACTGCCTCGAGGATGATGACCGCGAAAGAGAAGAAGAAAGTGGCGGTCACCAGAGCCACGGCGGGCAAAGTTCAAGTTTCGCTGACGCGCTGAAAGCTTCTACCATCGAGGGACTCATACACGATCGCCTGAGGTTTGGCCCCGGCCGATCCACTAGATCTGTGTTGGTCTGGCGCATGGTGGAATATCTCCTACCGGCGAGGATGGATTTACAGAGTGATGGGACCTGGAAGCTGATCCGTCGACGACTGCATCGTGGAAGGCCGCGTGATGTTCCCAACAAAGCCGAGATCCATGTTTCTGCAATACGTCGGATGGCGGCCGACCCTTCTTATAGGCCAGGGAACTTGATCATAGGCGGTGGTGGCCGAGGCGTGAGAAAAGCCCCTGAAGAATATGGCATTGGCGAGTGGCAGGTCTGGGCAAATGCGGGCGATGTCGTTGGAGAGACGTATGTCCGTAAAATGATCTCTTGATAGAGATCTCATACTCCATAGCTTGCCTCAATACATATAGATACGCCATCCAGATTAACAACAAAACTAAACACAACTGCTGGAACACTGAAAATATTGAAGCTAATTAGGGTTTCGCGGTGTGGCAAAAAAATCAAAGAGAGTTGCGAAACTATCTGTACAGAGATTGTTATTCAACGTTGATAGAAAATCCCGATGTCAAGTCAACCGGTACAACGAGAGCTGAAGCATTCTCGGAACGGAAAATAAATTTTAACCGAAAGAATGGTTATGAATTAAATTTCTAGCTGTAAATGTTAAAGAAAACCGCAAGAACATGACTGGCCTATGATACGCCAATACGAAACACGAAGAACAGCGCCTGTTGAATGCCGGATTCTTTCCGAGACCTAAAATATTGTCTTCACGGGCAAATAATCTATCCATGCTCGGTCGAAATGAAATTGCAAACTTCCCGATGGTACGTGTATAAATTCTAGCATACCAATGCATCCCGTGTGAACAAAGATAACCTTTGAACTAATGAATATAAACTTCACACCGCCATGCTAAATTTTGAGTAACCCGAATGAATGGCATCATCAACCGATCATCATGAGTCACCATATTGGGATATCGTTAAATAACTTAATCAGTCATTGTCGTCCTCCTGCTATCTCAACTTTGTAGTTTTTCAATTAGACACTCAGACTTCAACATTAGTACCAACCTGACCAAACATTCAAACCTGCTGTTCTTGTTGCAGCGCTCGCAGTACTGGCAGCAGCACTGCCGGCTGATGTCAAGCGCGGTAAGTCCTGTCCAGCTTTCACATCATACTGGAACTAATCACCGATAGAGTCTGGCAACACCCTCGTCAAGCTCTCCAATGGAGTAGATGCGAGTGGTAAGTGCTTTGGAAAAACAATCCAAGCCATTCCAGCTAAATTAGCCCAGGTGAGGTGTCCGACCTGGCCAAGCGTGATTCTCTGTTCAATTTCAAGACTGGCAGTGAAAAAGAAACCGGTTTATGACGTGTCCTTTGCTATAGCAGTATACTAACGGGCGTAGCCAAGGTTGAGGAGCTTGCGAAGCGTAAAGAAGAAGAAGCTGGTTTGTAACTGATTCTTGTCCTCGTGATAGCGACTAACACGCATAGGTGGTGTCGATGAGCTCGCGAAGCGCAAAGAGGAAGCGACTGGTTAGTTGGTCCCTTCAAATCTTATAACAGCATGCTGATAGGCACAGATGATGTCGGCGGCCTCGCTAAACGCAAAGAGAAACCTGGTTTGTCAACCTATTCAATCCTCACGCAGCAACTAACACACATAGGTGTTGATGACCTTGCTAAACGAAAAGAGGAATCTGGTATGTAATTGATTCTCGTCCTCGTGGTAGCAACTAACGCGAATAGGTGTTGTCGAGGAGCTTGCTAAACGCAAAGAGGAACCCGGTCCGTGAATCCATCTTGTCCTTTGGTGGCATAGTTAACACGCATAGGCGTCGACGACCTCGCCAAGCGCAAAAAGCTGGCCAAGTTGAGCGAAGACAAGTCCGTTAAGTTCATCTTTACAACATTTGACGTGTCTTTATGCCTGACGAACAGGAATAGATGGCATCGATGACCTCGCCTAGTCAAGCCTCCCAGGCTAAAGGCCAATGGTGTGCTGATGCTGTAAGAATCAAAACGGGCTATTCTTGGAGTGGGAGGGTTTGATTTGATGTGTTCTAGCAGACCGAAATAAACTCAAGATCCAAGTATCAAAAAGTCGTAGTGAAATCGTAGATCTTTGTTGCCATGTCAACCAGTAGGGTGCTTACTAACCGAATCGGCTCCGAGTCGGTTCCTAGGCGAAGCCTCCCAAATAGGGACGTAACTCGCTGATCCCCCCTTAATTATTGGAATTACTTAAGCGGATCAACTTAGTGAGGAAACCCCTATATAAAGTGATAAAGAACCCATATAAATTAGAATAATATACTCATTAAGATTATTAATTTAATATATATTTTGAACCTTAATTTATACTAGTTTCGCACGATTATTAAGCGATTTACCAAGATCTTATAGTTTAATAGTTATAAACCTAGTCTTATCTATATAATCATTCTATTCTTAATTATTTTAACGCTAAACTAATATTTAAATATAAAATCACTATAAAGTTTATTTTAATTAATATAAACTATCATTTAAGATTATTATTATTATCTAATTAAGCCAACAAGATAAGATCTAAAAAATCTAAAAAAGTTAAGATTATTCTAAATAACTATATTAATTAGAAAGAATAGATATATAAAATTAAAAGAGTTATTATAATATAAAAAGTTTAAAAATATATTAATATAATAAATCCTTCTCTAAAGTCTATACTAATTAAATTAAATTTAGAAAGCATTATTAATCTAATAAGATTATATTAAGTAAATCTATTTTAATAAAAAAAATTAATTTTTTTAAATAAAGCTTTAGATAGTTTTAATTAAAAAATTAATTTAGCTCTAAGATAATTTTAAAAAAATATTTAGAATATATTTTAAGAAACAACTTTAATATCTAAACTTAACAATATTTAATTATTTAATAGAATATTTAAACTAGAGATATTCTGAATTAGATATAAAGCTTAGAAATAATATAAAAAAAAAATTTAAATTATTAATATTTATATTTTTAAATATCTTAATAAGAAAAATTAGATTTATATAAAAAAGTTAAATAATATATAAGATATTTTATTAAAGTTATCTAAATTATTTTTTATAATAATAAAATAAGAATAAATTAATTTTATTAAATACTATTATTAAATTATTAAAATCTTAAAAATATATAATTTTAAGATATAGACTGCGAGATAAGAAAATATTATTAATAAATATAGAGAAGCGAATTTTTTTAATATTTAAAATAAATAATATAAAGAGAATTTTATTCTTATAATAAAGTATATAATATTATAATTCTTTTAAATATAGAATGTAAAACTTATTAATTTTATAAATAGTAGAGATAACTTACTTGTCAAACGTATCAACCGTTCTTTACCAGGCGGTGAGACGTGGTAGTATTCTGCCGATAGACTGACGTCGATTTAGTATCCTAAGAGGGGGGTTATTAAGGACTGAAGTATATTGCGAAGGCAATATACTAAAGTAAATAAATAACAGAATTAATAAGCTAAATAAAATATATATTTATTTAAATAAAAAATAAAACACAATAGACTAAATATATAATAATAAACAAGTATCCTTATATACTAATATTCTATCAGACTAATCTAACTAAAAATATCCTAGTTTTTTGTCTGTTATACCCTCTAATAAAATAAATATCATTCTTATCATTCTTTTTAGAATATATAGTAGTTTAGTTATATACTTAATAAGTTTCTACTAGGTGTATCTTTATTATAATAGTATAATTATATTTTCCTAGTATATCTATACTAAGTATATTTATATAAATTAAATATTTATATACTAAATATAATTATACTAGAATAGTATAGTTATACTATTCTAATATATCTATACTAGATATTCTTATATTAAATTAATATATCTATACTAGCTAGATTATATAAGTATCTATATAGTTATTTCTATCTTTATTAATATAATTAGATAATCTACTCTATAAAAGTTTTAGATTAGCTTTATTTATCTAAGTAGTATCTACTATTATATTAATTAGCTAAGCAATAAGTAATCCTCTAATAATCTCCTTTTTTAAAGACTAATATCTTAATAGTTATATAAATAGTTATATATCTCTATATTATTAATAAGCTATTTTTTTTCTTTTTATTAATATTCTTAATAATAATATTCTAACTATATCTTTAAAACGTAATAAAACTGCTAAGATCAATAATTTTACTAATAAAATTAAAAAATTTAAGACTATTCTTTTATTTCTTTACAATTACTGTTATCGTCTTAATCGTATATATATTAAATTAGAAAATTTAAGCCATTATAGTGATTATATTCATACAGGTAACTGTTATTATATTAATATAATAAATTTTAAATCTTTATAAAAGCGATTAATCACTATCTAAAATGAAATTAAGATAGATAAGAAAAAAGCTTAATAAGAAGTTACTATACTTATAGTAAGACTTTCTCATCTTTAAAAATAAAAGAAACTTCTCTATAAACGTATTAATAAGTTTCTTTAAATAGATATAAAAAATATAAAAGAGCTAGAGTAGATAAAAAAGAAAAAAGAACAGAAATAAATAGAGATAAAAAAATAAAAATAAAAAATAGAATAATAGTTTTAAAAGACTACTATTACTATTTTTAAATATTCTTTATCTAATTCTACTACTTTCGACTTCTTTAATTCTAAATATTTCAACTAATTTATTGGTAATATTTCTAAATCTTTTTTATATAGTTTAAGTTCCTAATTAGTTCCTATAAGTTATATTTATTAAAGTATCTTTTTTACTTAATAAAGTATAGTATTTTTCTTTTTTCTATTTTTTTTTATATTATCTTTTTTACTTTATATTCTTCTTTATCTATTTTATTATAATTATTTTACTAATTCTTTATTAATTCTAATAATAAGATATAAAAGACTAGATATATTTTTATTTAATTTAATAATTAGAGTTTATAATTATTATTTATAAATTTTTTTTTAATTATAAAGAGTCTATATTTAATAATATTAA